>JASVER010000029.1:10265428-10331047 GCA_030449065.1 Oceanodroma leucorhoa
ATGGTTTTGTGACACTGGATTGAGACTCGGGAAGTATTAAGTTTAAATCCATATTTACAGGCTTTCCTTGCAGTCTTGGGCAAATGACTTATTTTCTCAGTTCTTTCCTTTCAAATATATGTAAAAAAGAGGATAATATTACTTCTTTTTTCCTCATCCTTTCATCTGTTTTGACTGGAAGCTCTCAGGGCCAAGAYTTAATCTCTTATTAACTGTGTGTAGAATCATAGAATCATAGAATCGTTTGGGTTGGAAAAGACCTTTAAGATCATCAAGTCCAACCRTTAACCTAGCACTGCCAAGTCCACCCCTAAACYATGTCCCTAAGYACCACATCTACACATCTTTTAAATACCTCCAGGGATGGTGACTCCACCACTTCCCTGGGAAGCCTGTTCCAGTGCTTGACAACCCTTTCGGTGAAGACGTTTTTCCTAATATCCAATCTAAACCTCCCCTGGCGCAACTTGAGGCCATTTCCTCTTGTCCTGTCGCTTGTTACTTGGGAGAAGAGACCAACACCCGCCTCCCTACAGCCTCCTTTCACGTAGTTGTAGAGAGCGATAAGGTCTCCCCTCAGCCTCCTCTTCTCCAGGCTAAACAACCCCAGCTCCCTCAGCCACTCCTCCTAAGACCTGTTCTCCAGACCCTTCACCAGCTTCRTTGCCCTTCTCTGGACACGCTTCAGAACCTCAATGCCTTTCGAGGTGCGGCCTCACCAATGCCGAGTACAGGGGCACGATCACCTCCCTCTGCCTACTGGCCACACTATTCCTGACACARGCCAGGATGCCGTTGGCCTTCTTGGCCACCTGGGCACACTGCCGGCTCATGTTCAGCCGGCTGTCGACCAGCACCCCCAGGTCCTTTTCCGCCGGGCAGCTTTCCAGCCACTCTTCCCCAAGCCTGTAGCGTTGCCTGGGGTTGTTGTGACCCAAGTGCAGGACCCRGCACTTGGCCTTGTTGAATCCCTCTTGAATGTGTCAGCCCTCATTTTCTAAATTGAAGGGCAATTTTCCCACTACTCCTGTTAATAGGTTGTCTCATACTTGATGTCCAATGGTTAGGTGTCTTTTCCAGATTTTCCCATTACATTTATTTATGGCCATTGCTGCAAGCTTTCTGCATCTTAAATATTTCTTCTCTCTCTCTGGTGCTGCCTTCATCCCCTCAGTGTATTTCTAGAGAAGTGGCATATCTAAAGGCTGTACAGAGAGCAGTAACTCGGCCCACAAGAACTTCACAGGAAGAGGGAGAATCCCTCGCCAGCACTTCCCAAGCAGCTCGGTTCAGTGCAGCCCATGGTGGCCCTGTGGTATCAGAGAGGTAAAGCCACTGCAATCTGCAGTTTTACCTTTAGACAGGGCAGTTTACTTTTAGACGTTTAGATTGTTTCATTTTTCTTACTGGGTAACAACTGCTCAGAAGATTGTAAAAAGAAAACTAGTGTTCTCTAGAGAACCCAGCACGTGGGAGTAGAAACAATGGAAATAGCAAAATGAAGAATAGGTGTTGTGAAGCAGTRCCACGGCCGTTCTCTGCCAGATTTCAACAGCACTCCTGAAAGTCAGCCTGATGCTAGGCTAGGTTGCGCGATTAAGGAATGCAGTAACCTTTTGTGGGTATCAAAGGGGGAAAAAGTCATTTTTGGCCTCAGGATTTTGAGTATTCAGACAGAAAATACATAGGATCACTTTTTATTTTTTTATAATTTTTGGGGAGGCACACTGCTAACTTTTGAGACTAGCCTTGATATACTCAGTTTGTACTCTGCCAAAGGAAGCTGTATGGTTTTGATTTTGTTTGGGGKTTTTTTCGGGTATATTTAATTATCAGCATTAAGTAGTGAATATTTTTCAGAGCTGTAGAGATTTCAGCCTTTCAGATAAATAAAACAAATCCATGTAGACTCCTTTCTCATTGAAATGAAGGAGAGAACAAAGTGTTGTTAGCAAACTGAAAACATGATATTGGCAGATAGGCCCTTTTTTCATGAAGGTCTGTTTAACTGTGGTGACAGTCTGGTGGCTGCTCTGTGTTGATTGCAGTTTCCATTAAGTCGCTTGAAATGGTTTGCTTTGTGATCGTAGTGATCTTAAAAACTACATAACTGATGTGGACAATGACAGAACTGCAACAACTCAATTAGAATAATTTGTTATACTCAGTAAAGCCAAAAGTATACTAATGAATAGAACATTCAATACTTGAGCACTTCTTGGCATTGAAGGAAATACATAAATAGGGCAGGCAGGGTGGTGCAACGGGAGCCTATCTTCAGAATGAAACAGTTGGTGCAGGGGACCCAGCGTTCCCACTACATACTTTTTTTTTTGGGGGGGGGGAGGTATTGTCTGTAACTTAAATGCATAAAAAGGAAGAAATATGCAGTTTATTTACATATTTTGTCAGCTGTCATGTTTAAAATATTTATCACCCAGCTGCACTGGTGTTCTGCACGAAGCAATAGTATAGCTGTATTATGTAGAACGCAAGATTCATTACGCTTAACAGACGAGAACATCCAGGGGACTCACTGCTCCTTTTTATTCTCTTCACTATATTTCCCCTCTTGACAGGAGTTTTGAGGCTCTCTGCAACTGCTTACAGAARGCAGCAAGAGTAAAGACAGGCTTCTGCAGATTTTTAAATTGTTAATGATTTACTTATAACTGCACAACRTCTATATTTTGGACTATAGAAAGAACTTACTGTTTTGTTTATGGACATCAGGAGAAGCAGCAAGCTATAACATTGTTAGAACTCTTTAAGGAAGATTTTAACTAGAAAAGTCCTGCGAGAGAAATTGTCCCCTTTTTGCTCGTGGCTTTGCTCTTGTTGTCAGAGCAGCCATGTCCTTACTACTTGTGCTATTTTCTCTTCCTTTTGTGACAGCGAAAAAGCTTATCAGGAGCAATAGATACTTATTCTAGAATATTCAGAAAATACATAATGTAACATTTTGAGAGTCACTTGCTTTGATTCATGCCATTCCATTAATACTGTTCTAAGAATATGAATAAATCTAGCCTTCTGGTAGCAGACAGCATTAAGTACATTTAGTGCAAGAGCATTGGTGCTCTTACAGACACTAATAGATCTATACAGGGGAAAAAAAAAACTAAGTAGATTTTCAGACAAAAGTAAGTTATCAGTTTTCCCCTAGAACTTGATCATCTTTTTAAGGTATCATAGTTAGTATCATAGTAGTTAAATGCTTGCCAATGTTTCCATTTTAAAAACTTAGGCACCTTCATTATAAGCATTCATATTTCATTTCACATTTAAGCTTGTCTGTATAATACGTCTTAAGTCCAAAAGCAGTAAGTGCCTTATTGCTTTCAAAACGTTTCTTAAATATTGTGTTTAAACAAATGAAATTTCTTCTGTGTTCAGATGTCAGTTTTGATTTTTAAAGTGCAGTTTAGTAAGCAGCGAGGACTTCAGGATAAGTASATGCCACTTTTCTTTGGCAGAAGTATTTAAATAAATTGTAACAAGGGCTTGAACTTCCCTATTCCATCCTAGTTTTTCTGACTGTATGCTTTCACGTCATTCTTGCATCTTGTAATACATATTTAAAACCTGTATGAACGATATTTAAGAAAACAGAATCAACCAATAAAGTTAAAAAAAAAAAGTGCAATGTTTTTCTGCCATCTCCAAAACAGCTGTAATAATGGAACAATGCAAATCTTAAACTTTTCATAATAAACTAATTGGAATTTTGGATAAAGGATAAATTTGATTAATTATGAAGATTGCTGAAGAAAAGTATCTATTGCATTAGATCAACTCAACAGAGAAAACATGAGCAAAGTAACTTAAAGTGAAGAAAACAGGCAATTGACTTACAAATTCACAGCATGCAAAACCACAATAACCCTGACCTGCCTGCTGTGTGCTGTTGCAAAGCAATAAAATGTATTGGTGCAAGCCATAAATAGTACAATAAATAAGCAAGCAATTGACATTATACATCTTTGAATTATTGGAAATACCACGTGGTAGAATTCTCTTTCATACTCGCTGTTGCTTCAAATCGTCAAAATGCTGTTTATGAAGAAGATTCCTAGGGGGAGAAAAATATATTAAAAGTTTGGACTGAGATAATTTATAGTGCTTTGTTGTAAAGAAGCCTGCAGAGTTGTAATTATCCCCAAAACAAATGTTATAAGCCCTGGAAATTTAGAACTAGGATCATATTTTTGAAGTTTCAAATTTA
Organism: Oceanodroma leucorhoa; assembly: GCA_030449065.1. Classification (NCBI taxonomy): domain Eukaryota; kingdom Metazoa; phylum Chordata; class Aves; order Procellariiformes; genus Oceanodroma; species Oceanodroma leucorhoa. The sequence goes on from JASVER010000029.1 coordinate 10,269,654, forward strand.
TTAAGGTATGGAAGTATGTAACTATGACTTGCAAGACAGTTTTATCTCCAGCTACAGTGATGTCTTGAGGTGAGAAATGAAACACCTATTTTTTGTTGTTAAAACAGCAGTAGTCATTGAAATTCATTAATCATAATTAAACCATTATTGTAAAAGGAGACGTAAAATGCCTAAGTGCTAAAGGAAGTAGAACTGCAGTTTTACATTGCATTTTGAGGTTTGTAGTTTGTTATCCCTGCTCCTTTAACTCTTTTGCGGCATGTGTTTATTTTGAATTGAGCAACTTCGAGGTGCAGAATATTTTTCCTGAGAAGCCTACATCTGTGCTCTGTAGGCATCTCTGTTAATATTTTTATTACCTGTCAGCATAATCCACCAAGAGAATACCCTCTATTAAAAATAAGCTTGTTGACTGGGCTTTTTTTACTCCTTTGAACAGTGAGATGACTTCAGTTCTGTATCTTCCATGTTTCTCTATAAGCAATCCAGTTCAATGTCCTAAACAACTCCAAGGGTAAATGAAGGACTTTCTGGTCACAAAATCAAGTCAGGGACTGAGGGAAGGGGGGTGGTGAAGACAACGTTTAAGCTGTGTGAAAAGCTTAAAGGGCTGAAGAACTGAATGAAGGAAAAACTGAAGTTTCTCTTTTATGCTGTCCGTAACAGAGATTACACACCCATGCAATGTGCAATCCTGTGACCTAAACAATTCATAGTGTCTCATTCCCTGCAGTTCTTCCAATGTGACAGATAGGCAAGGGCATAATTTTAACATATGAACTCATGAGGAGGATGCCAGGAGTAATACAAGGTGCACTTGAGTCACAATTTAAACCGTAAAAGAGACTGTTAGTGTTTCTAATTGAGTGCTCRAGCATTTTTACTGTTGTTGTATAGAAGAAATAATTTCCCACAAGATGGAAAAAAAAGTAATTTAGCTGAAGGCTTTATTGCAGTGAGGACCGTAAGCAGAGCCTTACATAAAAGCACAAAAAAAAAAAATTGCCAGGAACWGTATCAGCCGTAAAAGTCAGTCTGGCTGTAAGAGCTTGCAGGTACACTACAAACCATATGCCATATCAGCTTTATATCTAGGAAATTTATTTCTTTAAATATGTGGCAAATGTTGTTTATTTTCCTTTAGTTTCCCTTCCTCCCTCTCCTTTTTTGTCCGCTACAGTCTAAAGTCAGGTTTTCTCAATATGTTTTTTTGGTCACTCCCAGGTAGCATCTGCTATTGCTCCCTTTGGGAACATACATTTGCAGCTGCTTTTTCTTTGCAACCTTTTACGTTGCACAGTCTCTCTGCTTTACCTTGATGGAAAGAAAGAAATTACTATTTGAATTGCAGAAATATATTCTGGAAAACAGTAACATGAAATTTCCATTTACTTAAAAGAAAAACTGTACCAGGTCCAAACAATTATCCATCAATAATGTATTTTCAACTAATCAAAGACCGCATTCTTCTAGCTTTTTTCATTCTTTGCAGATGTTGTATATTGGTTTATACTGAGAATAATCATTATAGGAAAATGAAATAATAATCTCTATAGTGATAAATACGACACCTCCTGATCTGCAAGTAGAGCAGGAAGGAATTATTTGTAGGTGGGTCCCAACTTATAATAGAGCTGCAGTTCAAATAAACATGTCCCTTTTTTCAGTGTGTAGATAATTATATCAAAAGAAAAGTAAATTGATTCTAAGTAGGAAATTCAAAATCAATTCTACCAAACAGAGCTTTTCACTTAGGTGGATCTTTGTCACCATACTACCTATTCTCCTTTTATTATAACTTGTTTTAATAACTTGAGTTCCCTGCGAGAGCTACGCCCGCAGCACTGCAGATAGCAAGTAGCACTTCACAACGGGATTGTAACCCTACCTTTCCATCCTACTGCTCAGGTTCAGAGACCCTTATTATATCTTCGTTTAAACTGATAGTATTTCTTTCTCATCCTAGTACTTTCTCAACTTTGCATTCAAGGTTTTTTATACTTAAAACAATTGCCCATGTATGCCAGCTAGTGATTTAATCCTGCTCTGGACCTTAAGCTTATTTAAAAAATGAATGTCTTTCAGAAAGTTCAGTCCAGCCTGATGGCACTTACAACCTTTGTGAAACTYACTGAAAAATATTTTGATGTGCTGCTCACAGAAGTACATACCATTATATTACAGTCAAAAAAATACTAAAAATGTGAATAGCAGTTTTGTGAATTTCCGATACATGGATGCTAGATGGCACTTTGGCAGTTTCGGTATAGATTCAAAATTGATAATTGAAAGAGTACTGATTTTTGTTTATTGTTTACTTTGAAAATATTTTATTATACTAATGCGTTATACAAATGCATTATACAAACATTATATATTCCAGAAGTAGTGCTTTAACAATATTTGGAAGTAAATTCTGAAATTAAACTATAGTTAAGTTGGACTTGTGGGGAAAAGGAAGGTTTTACCACGTCTTAACGCTGCAAATACTGTTATCGATACAGGAATTCAAAATTTCAATTAATACATTCATCAGTAATTAATGTTGGAGAGTTTCTTTTATATGTTCTACTCATGCAGGTTATACTTTTTTTTTTTTTTTTAAGATCAAAAGCATTTACATTTTTGAGGCTTTCTAAATATGCTGATTTTTTATAATAACTTTTTTTTTATGTTGAGTTCCTGAAACAACTGGAACACACCTAACAAATTCATTATAATCTGACACTTCAATGCCATGCTGGAATTATTCCAAACTTCATGCAGCTTGATACAGCAAATTCGTTAGCAACCCTTTGGTGAATGTTGTTTCAGGGCAAGCGGCTAGTCTCTCTATTCTCAGTCGGAGGGTAGGTGAATAGCRATGAGAGGAGGGAAACCGATTTCTGACAAAAACAGTTTGTCTAGCTCAGACCAAAAATGGCCCATGAAGAAACTTCTCAAATTTAGCCGAAGCTTTTGCCAGTCCCACTGTAAGCTCCCTGGCAGCGGTTTTGTGAGCTCTGCTGGTGCACCACCCAGTAGCCCAAAAAGAGCTACCAGCCCTCTGGGAGGAGACGCTCTTCTGCCTTTCACACTTTACGAAAGCTGTTCGGTTGAGGTCGGTTTGCTTAAATCATGGGACTTCTACAAACTATTACTTCATAAGCATGTAACTTCAAATGAAGTTTAGGCTTTACCAAGTTACAGTAGTTGTTCTCCTGTCTTCTAGAATAAGAGTTTGTTGAGTGCTGATGGACTTGCAAGTTCGGCACACTTGGGCTTATGACTTCTGAAGGTTATTTGTATATATCAAAGGTTATTTGGATTTCATGTCTAGATAGAAATGGTTAGTTACCTAGCATGCCGTTAATAAAGGTATAYACATCGGTATAGGTATTACCTAGCACTCAGGGACCCACGATTGTGCAAAGTATGACAATTTGAGAGTCTGTAATATATGAAATAATTACCTAATAAAAATAGCTTTAAATAAGATGCTTATATAATAAAAATAACTTTAAATAGGCATATGTACTAGTTCTTAATAGGACTCATTTATAAAACCAAGATGATATGCTTTACTAAACATGAATAATTAATTTGGAAATATATTTTTATTTTGTGACATTCTTAGCATCAATTAACATCAATTTGTTAGTTTCTTAGTTTGTTAGAATAATTTTAAAATTTCCCAAGTGGAAGTCATCTTTTTTCAGCCTGAACTTTAATCTTGAGCCAAAAGAGGGGGAAAGACAAAATAATATTGCAAAATTCATTTCTATACTAAAATAATCAACTCTGGTCTAGTTACTATAGTTCTGAAGGTGCATGATTACTGCTATTTCTGTCAGGTACAGTAATACTTCATTCTGTCTTTCATTGATTCTTTACTAAAAAAATTGGAATATAGGTAAATTTAGTCATCAATCTATTTTTATATGTTTAATTTTTAAATAAATTCTGACTCAACAGCTAAGTGACCAGTAGAGTTATGAACTTGCCAGAATTGTTGATTTGGTGAGATGGGGATACCATGCTGAAAGGTTTAATGAAATATCATTAAATTAAAAGTTTTTTATTTCTGAACATTGAGGGAACTGGGGTTGTTTAGWCTGGAGAAGAGGAGGCTGAGGGGAGACCTTACCGCTCTCTACAACTACCTGAAAGGAGGTTGTAGCGAGCTGGATGTTGGTCTCTTTTCCCAAGTAACAAGCGATAGGACAAGAGGAAATGGCCTCAAGTTGCGCCAAGGGAGGTTTAGACTTGACATTAGGAAAAATTTCTTCACCGAAAGGGTTGTCAAGCATTGGAACAGGCTTCCCAGGGAAGTGGTGGAGTCACCATCCCTGGAGGTGTTCAAAAAACATGTAGACGTGGCACTTCGGGGCATGGTTTAGCGGGCATGGTGGTGTTGGGTTGACGGTTGGACTTGGTGATCTTAGGGTACGTGAGCATCTACGTGACATACTTTTACAACCAGCTTCTCTACCCGGGCAGCAATATCTTGCCACAATGTGGCAACCCAGATGGGTTTACCTCTGCGCTGCCAGTTGTTCTGCTTCCATTGCTGCAACCACCCCCACAGAGCATTCGCCACCACCCATGAGTCAGTATACAGATAAAGCACTGGCCATTTTGCTCGTTCAGCAATGTCCAAGGCCAGCTGGATGGCCTTCACCTCTGCAAACTGACTCGATTCACCTTCTCCTTCAGCAGTTTCTGCAACTTGTCTTATAGGACTTCATACAGCAGCCTTCCACCTCCGATGCTTTCCCACAGGACCCATCAGTGAACAGGGCATATTGCTTCTCATTTTCTGGTGGTTTATTATACGGTGGGGCCTCTTCAGCATGCATCACTTCCTCCTTTGGGAACATTCCAAAATCTTTGCCTTCTGGCCAGTTCGTGATCACTTCCAAGATTCCAGGGTGACTGGGGTTTCCTATTCGGGCCCGTTGTGTGATCAGTGCGACCCACTTACTCTACGTAGCATGGGTTGCATGATGTGTAGAGGGGACCCTCCCTTTGAACATCCAGCCCAGCACCGGCAGTCAGGGTGCCAGGAGGAGCTGTGCTTCAGTACCAACCACTTCCAAAGCAGCCTGAACCCCTTCATATGCTGCCAATATCTCTTTCTCAGTTGGAGTATAGCGGGCCTCAGATCCTCTGTATCCCTGACTCCAAAACCTCAAGGGTCGGCCTTGAGTCTCCCCTGGTGCTTTCTGCCAGAGGCTCCAGGTAGGGCCATTCTCCCCGGCTGCGGTGTAGAGCACATCCTTTACGTCTTGTCCTGCCCGGACTGGCCCAAGGGCTACTGCCTGAACTATCTCCCGTTTAATTTGCTCAAAAGCTTGTCATTGCTCAGAGCCCCATTTGAAATTGTTCTTCTTCCTGGTCACTTGATAGAGAGGGCTTACAATCAGGCTGTAATCTGGAATATGCATTCTCCAAAAACCCACAATGCCTAAGAGGGCTTGTGTTTCCTTTTTGCTAGTTGGTGGAGACATGGCTGTTATTTTATTGATCACATCCATTGGGATCTGACAACGTCCATCTTGCCATTTTATTCCTAAAAACTGGATCTCCTGTGCAGGCCCTTTGACCTTACTTTGTTTTATGGCAAAACCAYCCTTCAGAAGGATTTGGATTACCCTCTCTCTCAAAAACTTCTTCTGCCGTGTTGCCCCATACGATGATGTCATCAATGTACTGCAGGTGTTCTGGGGCCTCACCCTGTTCCAGTGCGGTGTGGATCAGTCCATGGCAAATGGTAGGGCTGTGTTTCCACCCCTGGGGCAGTTGATTCCAGGTCATTACTGCCAATGAGTTGGCATGCGATGCTAGTGCGCTCCGTACAAACTTCCGCCACGTGAGTCGGGTGCATTTGACTTCGTCTGGATCTTTGGGTAACTGCTCGTTGTTCAGTTCATCACAGATCACTTCCAGCACTGCTAATTCCCTCAGGTACTGGATACCTCTCTCAATGGTGGTCCACTTGCCTGCGTGACCTACAACATCTTCCTTGAAGGGATACCTTTCCTTCACGCCTGACAGGAGTCACCTCCAGAGGCTGAGGACTTGTGCCCCTTGTCCAATCGCCTTGTCAATGCCCCCTTCCCTAGAAAGGGATCCCAGCTGCTTGGCTTCCCTCCCCTCTAAYTCCAGGCTGCYGGCCCYRYTATCCCAGCACCGGAGCAGCCAGGCGACAATGTGCTCGCCTGGGCGGCGGCTGAAATCTTTCTGCATATCTCGCAGCTCCCCCAGAGACAGGGATCGGGTGGTCACYRCCTCATKTACGGGCTCTGCCTCCTCCTCCGGCTCTCGTGATGGCCCTGGTTCATCTTCATCCCTTACTACACGGGCTGATTTTCTTGTGCATTTTCTCTTTTGTATAGGGACGACTGACACCGGCACGGGYGGGGGAGCTGCCGTGCCTGCCGCGGGGGCGGAGTAGCCGCAGGGCCCGTGGTTTTGTCATCAGATCCAGAGACCTTCCCCTCCCCCTGAGGGTTCTGAATAGTGTTAGTCAGGGCTCGGTAGGCATGGGCCAGGCCCCAGCACATGGCAGTGATGTGTGTATCCCTAGAATTGCCAGGGTGACAGCACACTTTTTCCAAATATGCCACTAATTTTTCAGGATTCTGCACTTGTTCAGGGGTGAAGTTCCAAAATGCTGGGGGTGCCCACCGGCCTAGGCATTTGCCCATGCTCTCCCACTCACCCTGCCAGTCATAACTATCCAGCCTTGGGGCAGATCTCTGGATGATGTTCTTAAATTGCTTATTAATCTTGGACAAAACCGAAACAATATTCCCCAGCAATACCAATAGATGTATCTTAACTACCCTGGGATGTTCAAGGTACTGACAAGTGATTTTAACGAAGGAGACGACATCATAGAGGAAGGTAGTGAAGGTGCCATTCTCTATCCCCTCCATAAAAAACCTCTCAGAAGAAGAGGTATAATTGCTAATTGCCTCCATGAGGTGGTACCCGAAATACAGTAACTGCTTCATTATGAATACCAGATACCCCCAATGCCAGTGTTTTAATAACAAATCTCCCAAGCAAAACATCCCTAATCACTGCAGAGCACAGCAGACTACAAAACCCAACACCAATCTTTAGCATGTACAGCAAAAACAAGAGCATGATGCAGATCAAATAAATTAATATTGAGAACAGATGAATCAATATTGTGACCGGCAGCTATTAACAGGCATAGATTTCTTGTTACACTCTAGTTAATCTGTTGTTATCTCAACGCTTCGTGCCCCACATTGGGCGCCAAAAAGGACTGTCGTGGTTTAACCCCAGCCAGCAACTAAACACCACGCAGCCGCTCGCTCACCCCCCTACTCTGGTAAGATGGGGGAGAGAATCGGGAGGGCACAAGTAGGAAAACTCATGGGTTGAGATAAAAACAGTTTAATAATGGAAATAAAACAAAGTAGAACAGTGATAATAACAAAGATAACAACAATAACAGAATATACAACCCAGTTAAYGCACAATGCAACTGCTCACCCCCACGTGTCCCGAACAAACTCGCGTGTCCCGAACACCAGAGCCGCCCACACCTACACCCTTGGTTTTATACTGAGCWTGATGTCACATGGTATAGAATACCCCATTGGCCAGCTGGGTCAACCCCCCGGCTATGCTCCCCCCCAGCTTCCCCTGCACCTGGCAGAGCTTGGGAGGCTGAAATGTCCTTGGTGCAAGCACCACCCAGCAACAACCAAAGCATCAATGGGCCATCAACGTTCCCTTCATTACTAAACCCAAAACACAGCACCCCCTCCAGCTACTGGGAAGGAAGTTAACTCTGTCCCAGSCAGAACCAGGACAGTATGTTTTTATTCTGCTTTGKTTTTTTTCCAGTCCCTATTCTTGATTGATTACTACAGAGGAATTCAGTCTGGGGGGAAAAACTCATTGGACTTTGGGAATACCATTTGGGAAGACCTAACATCATTCAGTGCACTCACTGAGTCAGACGTTTTGAATATGAGTTATGTCTGCATATAATTAACATGAAATTATATCAATAACCACATACTTTTAAGTCAGAATTACAATGGGAAGTATGGAAGTGATGGCTAATCACCATTAAAAGTGAAATAACCTGAAATTGCTCAAAGTAGAAAGGGAAAGAAATAAAGAATTTTAAAATGGAATTGTATATTTTAGGTCTTTCCAATATTTTTGTAAAATGYACTGCGTAAATTGCTCAAAGCAATTGTAGCAAAATTAATCATCGTTACTGAGGTATGCTAATCTGTGTTGGTTTGGCTGCACTTTGAGGTTATGCTAGCTCATATTATCTATTTTACTTTATAAGCAAAGGCAATATGGAGAAAAAACAACCAACACACAAGACAACTTTGTCTTTATCCTTCATACTTTACCAAATGGTACCAAAGGGTTTGGAATCATGTACTTTTGCAGGCCATAGAGACCCACCTCATTCGCAAATCAAGCGGGGGGCTGACATACATCGCTGAGTGGAAGGGTGGACTGCTTGAACACAAGATGGGACATCTCACTTGTTTCGCTGGAGGCATGTTTGCTCTTGGGGCAGATGGAGCACCTAATGACAAGACGGGCCATCACATTGAGCTTGGTGCTGAAATTGCTAGGACTTGCCATGAATCCTATGATCGTACAAGTAAGTACTGTATTGCAGAGTTTTGTTTCACAGTTTGACTTTGTGAAGACAGCCATCGGTATTTTTGCATAATGCTGAATGAAAGTTGCATGATAGTGAGAACTCGTCATGCTTTCTGAGCAAATGCTGCTTTGCTCTAAGAGTAACTTTAAGAATGGCTGCTCTGTTTTATAAATAATTTCTGTGTATCTAAATCACATCTACTCACTCTAGTAATTAACATGACAGCTTTTTTTTCACTTTGCCAATTTCTTATAGCTGAATACAAATAAGAGAGGGAGCCTATTCATTTATGCATCAATATAGCTATTAATCATGTTTTATGCACAAAAAATTATTTTATTCTCAGTTCTGTTGGTACAATGCTGCAAACAATAGAATTGCACAAAGAAAGTGGATTTCTGTGCAGGAAATTTCTTTGGATTCTTTCATCTTCTTATAAAAATAACCCTGGCAGCATTTCAGGTCCCAGAGTGTATTTTCCAGTTTGATATAGAAAAGTAAATATCCTCGTCTTTTAAGCAAAATTTCACACGTTGCTAGTTATATGAAGTCTTTCAGAATGCAAATGTTAGCATCACTGTTCAAACTGGAACTGCTGTTTAAGGCATTGATGAAAAACAGCTCTCTCCTACCCTGAATTATTTACAAAATACTAAAAACAGGAAGTGCTGCAGTATCTTTCAGAAATTACATACCTTTTGGGTAACCTGGCTTTGTGCCACATGAAAGGATAGTTGATTTGGTGGGTTACATAGTTTGAAACCGCTTTTAATGCCTTTATTTTAGCATGTGTTTTTATATTGGCTAGGCATGAAACTGGGACCAGAAGCTTTCAGATTTGATGGTGGTGTTGAGGCCATTGCTACAAGACAAAATGAAAAATACTACATCCTACGACCAGAAGTCATAGAGACCTACATGTACATGTGGCGGCTCACTCATGACCCAAAGTACAGGCAGTGGGGATGGGAAGCTGTAGAGGTAAAGTTCTACTGGATCWTCTTCTTATTAAATCTCAATACCTTGTTAAGTGAGCTATTGAATGATATCTGGATATTGTTTAGCAGTTGGAGAGTAAATATTTATTTTAAATCCGTAATACCAACACAAATTTCCAGAGATTCATTTACTAAATAGATGAACTAAGATTATTTTGACAAAAACAAATACTGCTGGTATCGTATATTAGAAAAATAACTGTGGTTTCTCCTTCTTAAATACTTCTCAGATCAGGGTCATATTTGGATGTACTGCTCAAGATGTTGAGTATTGCTGCATGTGAATGGAAAGTGCAAACGTGTCAAATTTGAGCCTTGACATGGAAATAAGTTTTATGAAGTGTATTTTCAACAGTAATTGTACGAAGGTGATTTTAATTAAGGTGATGAAGGCCAAGATGAAGTACTAGATAGTACCGAACATTTAAAAAATGGGCCACTTTCAAAAAGCATAGGTCATCTGGACTGAACTCCATTAATGATAACAATCTCTTCTAGATTTAAATTTCTGTGTCCCACTAGCYTTTGTGCTTCAACCAGTCATGCTGAACCTGGCTATTTGTGTTTGTCTAGCACGAGCCTTCCAAGAGGGCAGCTAGTCTATACTGCAAAAATTAGCTTGCCAAATCCATTGTTCCCCTTATTTCAGTGGTTAATCACTCTTACTGTTAGACAGGAGAGCCTTTGGATTTACCATGTTTCATCCTCCAGGTACAGGTCCTTATTACACTTCTAGAGTTCACTTATTTTCTCCTCACATTGATGTTGCCCTTACTAAATTATCTGCCTTTCACTCTTACTTTGGAATTTCTAAGCAGACTGACATAAGAGACATGGGAAGCTGAAGAACATTATTTTTGTGGCTCTGTATACTTAAGAAAAATGCCAAAAAAAAAAAAAGAAGACAAAGCTGTGTGCAGTATTTTGTTCACAGTGACTGCTCCTTTGCAGAGTTATTGCTTTCCAGGATTTCAAAAACGTCCTGTTTGTCAGTTTGCCCAACACCTCTTGTTTCTAGGAGTTCCAGAAAAACGACACTGCTAGTTGCAGAAGGTTGCTCTATACTAAGGGAAGAACATGTAGACTTGTGTCGTGCAATTTCTCATCCCCGAGGGACCCTACTAGGGAGCTGTTACTGGGTTATGACTCCATATACCTGTCTGCGACATGACATCCGCCAGTTACCTGGCTCCCGCAACAGCAACCAAGATCTGTAATTGCATTCAGTATTCACTGTGTGAGATACTGAACGTATCTCAAATGTTGTGCAAATGTTGTTGAGTGTTGTGGAAAAAAAAAGGCATTTCAAGTTTGGTAATGAGGTATTCTTGAAGAATGAAATTTATGGTAAAATCTGCTTTCCATAAAAAATAGCTGCTAGCATTACTACTACTCTCYAACTCCTCCATGTTTGAATATTCACAGCAACTCCATATCTGCAGTCAACACTGTATTCAGCTAGGTAGACTGTAGTTATTTAGGACATTTTCTTTGCCTACCTCAGGTGTTGGCTCTATTGGCCCTGAAACAATATGCTTCTGAGTTAATGATTCCAAAGCAATTATTTTTTTTAAAACCTCTAATTTAGAGTCCTGTTCCCTTACTTTCTTCTTCGCTAACACCACCCATAGGCACGCATTTTACTACTGGAATCTTCCCAGGCAGATTAATTGGAATATTTACAATGGCTGTTTATGGAAGTCATCCCACTAGGCTTCAGCAATGCCAAGTGTTCCTTCTCCAGGAGATGTTTTTCCTGACTCATTGTTGCTGCCCACACTGATAATGTTATAARCAATTGAAATATTTTCTTTATTATTGTTCTTTACCCTTTTGGTTCAGTTTGTGTTGATTTCAAGTTTGTACACTCGTTTACCTTCTTAGCGCTCCCCGTGTGTTCCTTGTTTAACATTCTTGTGGTTACTCTCACCTGGCTCTAACGTAGTAGATTAGAGCCCRTGTGTGGGAGATGCAGCTGGTCCCATCCTGTACAGGCCCATCTTCCACTGTCCTCATGTGCAGCTGAATGTTTCACAAAAACAAGTCTTACGGCTTCACAGAAGTCATACAGTCAGTTGTAGGTTTCAAATCTTTTTTTTTTTTTTTCTCTTCTTCCTTGGTGTTTATAGCCTGTACAGCTCCACCTGATACTGTATTTTTTTTGTTCCAGCACGTGTCATGATAGCTTACCACAACTATTTCATAAATTCTGCTCCCTCTTGCTCCAGAGAGCACATCACTCCACCCTTCTGTTCTTGGGGAAGTCCCTGGCCACTGACTGTGGTTGCTTTAATTACCAACACCTGTTGCATGAAGAGGAAGCTGAGACTGAAACAAGAAAAAAGGGGCAACAGTCAGACCATTTGTTGTTGCCCAAAAAAGTTGTTCTTCAGGTGTTTCATGTCCATTTTCAACTCATGATACTGGCAAAAAGAACTCATTAGGTTTGTTTCCCGGTGCCCTTGTAGTAGAAAAGGAGGCTGCTCTATAGGTCATGACTTCTAAACTCTCCAACAAGTCTATTAATTCTTTCTCTAACTTTTGTAGACTAAAAACATGCTCTAGCCTCACCATTTTTTCTTTGGAAACTTGCTTTGCTGCTTTAATTTGAGTCCAAGATCATTCTGTATGTACTTCAGCAGTTGGAGAAGTTGCAGTTAATGACTGACAGCAATATCCAGTTACTGAGTCAGAAAGGTTTTATCAGCTTAGCTCTTGAAAGTCTGCCTTTCTGCATTATAAATGCAGCAGATATTTTGAATTCACAGCACCACTTTTGTTTTTTCCCTTTATGATACTTTGAGCCTGTCAGCCCATTTTCACGCCGTTTGATGTTTTCCATTACTCTAGCATAGCTGATCTTAGCCACCCTCATTTTCTGAGAACTACTAATTTAAAATGTGTTTGATTGTTTCTTCCCGCCCACCACTACCCACTGTCAATATGAACATCACTGTACTCTGAAACTGCAGGTAGGGCACAGAAGGCCATTACTGCTAGTTAAAGGAGGGTGATAACCAAGAGCCTTTTTATCGTACTAAAGCAGCACGCGAATGTCCTGTTCCTTTAGTTATGTGGAAAGTAGCTTTGAGGGGTAAGATACTTCACATTTGCATCAAGTAGATACCACCAGATGGCTAACATGGAGCAAGTTAACCTCTTAGTTTCCATCATAGCAGTGTGTTCAGGTGCCTGTACGGTATCTCCCTACGGTGAACTCATAAAGAAGGCTCTAACTACATGTTAGAGCACATAAACCCCAAATGCAATTTGCTTTTATTTTACCTCACCCTGTTTAGAATGCAGATGGTTCCTTGAATAATAGCCTTGTCCTTCAAGTTCAAGTTCTCCTTCTGCTGTGCCTTGGAAAACATAATCTTGTGTTTGATATTGAAAATCCAGACACATATTCAGCATTTTGAATTCATTGCAGGTTGAAGTAGATGAGAGGGAAGGAGTACCAGCCAGGGGAAATTACTTGTTTAAACTTAAGTATATTTGTCACTTAGTAAAAGTGTCCAGGAAAATTAAAGAACCTAAAGACACATAAGAAAAGACAAATAGGCCTGTTCTATTTTAAAGGATCTCTCCTGGAGAAAAATCCCTTTTGAATATGCAATAGGTAGCTTACTACCCAGTGAAAACTATGGAGAACCTGACATGCAAGCTAAATATATGCAGATAGCTACAGGAACTCCAGCAAAAACAAGGACATTTACGGAATCTACTCACAGCAAAACACAAATCTTGAACAGCCTTTAGAGCAGGTGGAGGTGATGGATACCTCAGTAATTATTAGTGACTTTCAGTCCCATCTCTCATCAGAAAATGCTTATTTTGCCGGTTTGCTTTTTTTAGACATATCTTCTGCCTTCTCATAGCTTTTTGCCATATGTGCTTTGAAATGCAGCATCTTTCCCTAAATAAAATCTACACATCCTGTAATCACTTTGGTGATATTTGTAATAACTTGAGAAATGGAGGAACTAGTTGTCTTCCATCTCTCTGTCGGGGGTTTGATAAAGCTCCAGGTATTTCTGCCTGAAAGTTTTTGCTCCGATACCTGTCTCCACAGCAAGCACTATGGTTCAGAGTACTGTGGTCCTGAGTAAATGTAGTAATCCATCATGCTTACTGTCATTTTCATTGTGAGAAGTTATATAGGGCTAAAGAGTATTTTCTGGATTTGTTTCTGAATAATGAGTTGTTTTAAATATAGTCATCTTAGATTCTCTTCACTCCTTTATTATGCTGTATGATACCAGAGAGTTATTATAAAACACAATAAGAAAAATGAAGAAGCTAAGAATACTTTCAACCTTGTTAAATAGGTCAGTTATAAAGAAAAAAGATGAATGAATATTTTTAAACAAAGCAGTGATAAGAGAGCTAATATTCAAATAAAGTATTGGATAGGAGCCTATTTAAAGAAGTTACGGCTCATATATAGCCATATAGGTACCACATTTCAAATGCAAACACCTGTCTAAAATAAAGAAAAGCAGCAAAGTTTATTAAATAGTATAATTGTATACCTTCTACACTTCCAGCACCGGGTACATGTTTTTGCCCTTCTGTATACACCCTTCATCTGATCCTTTTTCTCCTTCAAAATTAGATGATCATATAGACCATTCCTGTGGGCAGAAAATAAATTATATTTTATAGGAATCAATCATCTGTTTTACACCTTTTAACTGAATACACAGTTTGGAAACTAGTTAGAGAAAAACACATTCTTATTCTTACATCTAAACCATGTTGCATTAAGTCCAGCCACATACTGGCTTCCCATCTACTCCTGCGGAACAGACAAAACTTTTTCAGAAAGGTATCAAAGAAAAATAGTACCTACTGCAGAAAAGAAATCCAGTCACAGCCCAATATCGGAGGTTTCCCATTGAAAAATGAAATAATTGCAAAGAGAAACCAAACAACTTACACAGAAAATGGAGGGCTGCCTTTCCTTTTTCGAAGTTACTTACAGGAGGTAAGGAGAAGACTGGTCTTTATCATGGCATTCACTTCTATCACAATAATTTTTAAGCACTAGAGTATGACCAAGAAAGGTATATGTGACACAGTCTCTGAAGGCTGATAGACAACCCTGTGAGAGAGAGACTATTGAAATATTGTTACTCCTATTAAAAAGAGGAAAAAGAAAATAAGTGAAAATCCATATATCTTTACATCCATATATCCTTATATCTTTCCTTCTGAAAACTGGTTTGTGTTCACTTCTATTAATTTATCATTTTGCTTCTCTTCCTAAATATCAAATTGGACTCTGTGCCTATGTCTTTTTTAAAATAGTTTTCTATCTAGAGCTTTATCTAGTTTTCATCTCTTTATCAAAAAATTTGTGACCTTTTTTTTGGCTAGTTTTACTGTCAAACAAAGAAAAACTGACAGATTATTTATTTTGTTAATACCACTGTCTTTTTCTCCTCCCCTCTTCAGGCACTGGAAAAACATTGCAGAGTGGACGGTGGCTATTCTGGCATCAGAGATGTTTATAACAATCATGAAAGCCATGATGATGTGCAGCAAAGTTTCTTCCTTTCAGAGACACTCAAGTAAGTTAAGAAAGTTGACTTCCATTAATATGAAGTAGTTCTATGTATCATCTTTACAGATGTATTTATCATTAGTACCCTTGACATTCACGTAATAAAATCTGACTGCAATAGTAGAGCTTTTCTTAGGTGACGGGAAGCCAAATTGCCTTTTTTTCTCTTCTGTATCAATACACTAAATTCTATGACTTCTGGATATTATCTTTACTTCTGATAAAGGTACTTGATAGTCTTTGCTGAGAAATTACGTCTTCTAGCTTTGATAGGACCTAATTATATATGCCAACACTAGTGAAACAAATTGACTAGACAGAGGACTTATCAGGCTTAAAACTACAGAAAAAGAAAAAAAGAAGTCAACCTGCATGTTAAGCTCGCACGGCCTATTAGGAGAAAAAACCAAAATCTTTCATTATTTATCACCGTCTCCTAAGTTTTTAATGAAATAAAGGAAGTTTTGTCTTGGTCTCTTCACTACTTCTTTTTTTTTTTTCTGTGCAAGAAAAAGTTGCAAAGACCAGAAAGAAGCAATCATGCCATTTCAACAGAAAGTGTAATACTCAAGTAAATGAAATATCATAAATACATTTATATACATAGTGGCATTTTTTTGAGATAGTGCGCTGCCTCTACTATACCTTTTAAATTGGCCTATCAGAATTAGACCAATAAAAGCCTTCAGGGAAGTGTGGTGATTGAGAGAAAATAAAATTTCATTTGCTGAGCAGACTTCAATAATCATGCTACAGTAGCTACCACCTTGTATCATGACAATAAATAAAATGTTGGATTTGTTTATTGGTTATTGCTGGGTTTAATAGACCCTGTCTTAGTAAATGGGTGCCCAATCTACTGGTCTAGCGCTAGTTTTCTTCTTTAAAAATCCTAAGCCAGAGGTTGTTCTCAGAAGTAAGACAGGATGGGACTACAATATTTTCATTTCCTACACCTTGATGTATGTGGACATTCAGGAGGAGAAAAATTACTGTGGTTGTATATTATCAAAACAATATGTAATAAAATTACCAAGGATGAAATGGAAGTGAAGTGAACTGATACTTAACCTTGACAGCCTAAACCTGTTTGTCCTTTATCAGGATAGAGGTGTTCTTTTGTTGGTCTCCAGTTGCTATTGCCCTTGAGTCCAATCTGAGTTGAGTAGCCCCAGAGTTTTGTGCTAATCATTGTGATGCTGGGACTTACTGGTGTTTTGTGTTTCGTCAGCTGTTTCCATAGGTACATTCATCTAGGGAAATCAGGTATTTATGTTTTCCTGAAAACTATTGTAGTTTCACTTCCCTGATGTGGTCACATTTCCTGCTTTTTTTCTTGCCAGGTACTTGTATTTGCTGTTTTCTGAAGATGATCTTCTTCCGTTTGAACACTGGGTCTTCAACACAGAGGCTCATCCTCTCCCTGTTCTTCACAAAGACGATGGGAATGAAGAAGAAAACCAGAAATAGATGAAGATTAAGTTATACTTTGTTTCATTCCTTATGTTTCTTTCCAGGACTTGGGCACATGATTTGGTTTTAAATTCCTGATTTAAATTTTTAAATCAAGTGTTTTGCAGTCTGTTTTCTTTAACAGTAAATATTTATGAATGGACCCCAACTGATTATGATAAAACTTCATTCCTCTTATCCAGCTGAACCACTTCTTAGATGAGAAATAGGACATCTCTCCAGATTTTGTTAGGCTGCACTGTCATCTTGGCCAAAAAGAGCAGAGAGTCTGCATGTTAGTTGTTTCCTGTTACACTTTTAATTTGACTGCAAAATTCTTTTCTCCTCTGTGAGGAGATGTCTGCTTTAAGCTGTAATATTTTGCCATGTTGCAAAAAGCCATATTGAATTAAGTATAAAGAGCTTTTTTCTTTTTTTTGTTCTATGTTAATTTGTTTTGTGTGTCATCCAAGACAAATCTTGTGACTGTGACAGCCTCTTCTTATGCGGGTCTATCATTACTTGGTAAAGTATCTGGTGTATTTCATTGTCAACAAAGTCTCCAGAGGAATATTTTCATCTCATGCAGACACGACTCTGAAACTGCAGTATACGTTGAAGTTAGACTAAACTAGTTTCTACGAATTTAGCACATTAGTTAGCAGACCTTAGTTTTTCAGGTTTTGATTAGAATATTGTAATAGAATAAATTGTTTCCTCCCTTTCCTAAGTGGTGTTATTCTCATGTCTTTAGTCAGGCTACTATGGAGTAAAATAAGATAGTCATTTCTTATTAAGAAAGGGAATCTTACCTTCTTTATATATTTAGTCCAGTAGCTTTCATTTGGTTGGATGGTAAAAAGACAAAAAAATACTCAATGACATTTTCCTGGAAGCTGAGAATTACACCAGAGACAATTTGTTTGGTTTTCTGGGACTTTCTCAAACATTCAGATAGGTTCAGACTTGAYACCAGACTTTGATAGTTTGTTGTCGCAAAGCAATTTAATGTACCTACATGAATAAAACTAGATGTTCAGATGTCTCGAAGAAAACTTGTCTCCTTAAAAGAAGATAGTCATTCAGAGAGGAAATTATCCAGAACTAAAACTTTCTGAAAGCACTGGGTCTGTCTTCTCCGAGTGACAGAAGCACAGTGTGCTTAAAAATATATTCCCTAGATTAGAGGCCTGGCTTACTAAGAAGGGTAACAGCTTTGCCAAAAATGTTTCACTTTGTGGCATCACCAAAGGGAAAAAAAAAAAGAGGCATGATTAAGTCCTGTTTCTACTTAAGTGTAGTTTGGAGTGGTTTACATGATTATTAAGTCTACCTATGTTTTCATTTAGTGACAGGATGACTTTCATACGTTTTAAATAGGGTGTAAAACCTGGCTTCCCAGTCTGAGAAAGCAGTTATTCACTGATTGGACTGCAGCAAAACAAATATGGTTCTGAACAGTRATCTTCTTTAAAGGTATTTAGTAAGGTAGCTCACATGTCCAGCACAGCTAATCACAGCTGAGGAAGCACATTTGTTTGTTTAGGCATTACAGAGTACATTTTTTTCTATACTGATAGAGGTCTGCGATGTAGGTTTTCTTGGGTAGAAGCCAAGAGCAAAGATAACAGATTCCATTTTTATATATAGCAGCTGGATGCTGACCCATAAACTTGACCCTCTGGAGTCTGTAAAGACAGCACTGCCTCTCTGCTTCCCCTGCAGACAGAGAAGACAGCACGTGCCGCATGAGCTGCCAAAGACATTTATGTGGGGGGCAAGGCAAGAGGATCTGCAGTGGTGCTGATCCTTCCATCGCAGGCCTGGCGGAGTTGTGCATTCGTACGTGGCATTTATAGGGGTACCCTGCCGAGCCTGGGCAACCCGGCACTGGGAGAATGGGTACAAGTGTATGTGCATCACCTCAGATAAAGCCTGCTTACGTGGAACCGGGACGTTGGCTAAAGACTTTTTGCTTTACTGCTTTTTTTTTTCATTATTATTTTCTTTTTTAAAATATGGATTCCCTCATGTCACAGTAACAGTTTTTTGAAACTGAATGAGCAAGGATGAAGTCTTGGCTCTCCTCTGTTGAAAAAGCAGAACTCCTGCTGATTTTGATACTCCAGAGTTTGTATCTTTGGAGAACTATAATATTTCATTGTATTTCTTCAGAAATGGTATTTATAAGGGAGCTTCCCCCCCCCTAAAGTACCACAGAGAAATTATAGCTGTGGAAAAAATTAATACTCTCTTCCCTCTTTAACTAAAAAGTAGTAAGATAACTAAGGCTTCTGTCTGTTATCTTTATTGGGTCGTCTCCTGCTGCCTACCACATGGTTGTGTATGTGCTGCTATAGGCCTCACCAGTTAAATAACTACAATAACTCAGACAAAAACAGCCTTTGAGAAATGTGTTTTATAAGCCTCTTTTTACATGGTTTTCTGAGCCGCAGTGTGCTTCCCCCAGATATGTCTAGTGATCTTGCATTTACTTAACAAGCTGAAGAGAAACAGGGGAGAACCAGATGATAGCTCTTCTCCGTGTTTCAAAAAGCAGGCTACAAACACAAAATTCTTGTATGCATTGGGTCCTGTGTACTTAGTCATGACTGTTTCCTTGTAATACAGACATTTAGTATGAATATTTTTTTTTGTTTGGGAGTTACGATGATTTGAAAGAGCACAAATTTGATGTGACTGGTATTGGTATTCAGGTTGTATGTACAAACTGCACTATACTGTACTTTTTGTAAACTAATGTAAGTAGACGAGAAGATTGTACAACGTGTAGATCTGCCAACTGTAAGAAAAAAACCTTTTCATAAACTGAGAATATATTGATTTTTCCCCCTTTTTTTTTTTAATAACCCCAAAACACCAAAGTTAGAGCCATCATTTTGAAACAGTCAGTACTTACCACTGCTTGTTAGATTGCTAACATGCGTTTTATTTCCCGTTCACTGAACTAGCTGCGTGGAAGTGGCTAGTGATGGTCACTTTGTGTTCCCAGTCATTCGTAAGGGCAAAAGAAATTGCGGGGGGKGGTGGTGGTGGGGGCATTATCTTTGCATAAACACACTGCCTATACATTTTCCATTTCTTTGTAGCATAATAATGCATTTAAATCTGCACATGTTAAGTCCTAAGAGGTAGATCACTTTAAATGGCACCCACATTGTTTCATGGGAAAAAAAATGTTTTGATTGTTTGTGAGATAATATTGCATATGTGCTGGTTGTACACGGATTTTTTGCAATGCCCAATGGCTCACTGTTTCTATGGTGACTTCATCATAAATATTATCCATTTCTATCCTGCATTTAAATTGGTTTTGATTTGTACATAGTCCATTTAGTCTTTTCATCTTTATATAAACTGAAATTATGGAATACATAATAGATCAAGATGCTTAATTTTTAAGAACTTATATTTGTAAAAATTTCTCTATTGTGAATAAAGTCTTTTAATATATCTGTTCAACTTGTTACAATTTTTCCTAAATGTGTTGCAGAAGTACCTACAGGAATCTGCTGCGTAGTCTGGTTTGGCTGCTATACTCATGAAGTTTTGTCAGCAGATTGGTTTGATACAGATTAGTACTCTGTGTACTTGTTAAGATACTATTGTTAATTAGTGTATAGAATTGCTACCACAGAAATAAATTCCTAGAAATTTTTGTCAATAAAATTCATCCTACCGAATGTATTTTGGTAGAAAGTGAGCTTACTAATGAAAAGTGGGAAATCAGAGGTGGCAGGCAGTAAGCATGGTGAAGGTCAGTCACTCCAATTCATGTTCTGCACAATACRAGCAGGCTTCAGCTAAATGCCATTTAGGAGCAAAGACCGGAGCGGAGATGACAAGGCTGTCACAGTGCCCGGTGTTACAGGATCGTGTAATGAAACTCTATCATTAGTCCATGCTCCAGAGGAGAGAGGAACAGTTGTCATAGGAACTGTAACTACATTTTGTGTCAGAAGGACGTGGCAGTAGGATCTCCCATCTAAATATTGAAATAACAGCTACACCTCATAGATAACCTTGTTTTCTCTGGTTAGTAGAAAGCCTCATCCAAAGACGATAGTGAAATAAACTGCCGTGATTTTAAAGAACAGTCGCAGTAGTATCAATTTCTGTCAAAGGACTTTTACTCATTAGACCTGCTTAACTCAGTCATTTTTGAGAGTAGCTCTTAGCTCTGGTGTCTCATTTTTCCAGCACAGTTGCGGGTGTGCAGCTACACAGTGCAACCCTTGGGGCAGTCAGCAGGCAGTCCCTCCTGTAGCTGGCTCCAGGACCACACAAACTGCTACTCAACAAGTTAAACATGAACTAATGCAAACCTTAGTGCAGCACGTTATTCACAAGAGATGTAAATACAAGCCTGGGGTAGAATTTCAACCAATTTGGTCTCTTAATTGGATGCTCGGTGTGGTTTGTTTTCTGCAGGGGAGAAAGGAACTCGGACCGAGTTGACAGTCAAGACTAGCAGGATTTGCCCCACCATCTGCATTGCCCTATGGACTTGCTCTATCATCACAAGAGTAACTCGGCACCCTTACGACAGCATCTGCTATGGAAACAGCCCTTCATCTGATCCACCTTAATCTTGGGATTAGTCTGTCCTGGTTGATCTCAAATGCAGGAGGAAAGATTATGCATCAAAAACCCAGGAAATGGTCACCGAGACTCAGAGCTCCTGTTTGAATACTGCAAGAAGAGATAAAACACATGGGTTTGCTCTCTCCTGGTTTTACGCACTCGTACATG
The DNA here is from genome assembly GCA_030449065.1 of Oceanodroma leucorhoa. Taxonomy (NCBI): domain Eukaryota; kingdom Metazoa; phylum Chordata; class Aves; order Procellariiformes; genus Oceanodroma; species Oceanodroma leucorhoa. Next base: position 10,291,102 of record JASVER010000029.1, read on the forward strand.
CACAAAGTGGTGGATGGAGCAAGTCACACAGCTGCAGAATCCAGTTAGAGTCCAGCAGGCTGTTAGCATTCAACAGTACCTCAAAAAATGAGGGTTTGACCCTTCATTTCTCAGGTATCTGCTCCTCTGTCTGCATCAGCTCTCACTCACCCTGTAATTAAAATCACCATAGTCAACCTTCCCTTTGGAAGCCCCTCTCAAACTTTCATATGCTTTCCAAACTTTCTGTGCACACTTTGTGGCTGATTTGTGGAAGGTTGCCTTTCACCGTTCCCATACTGACATTAAAGACCCCTCTCATTATCAATATTTTATCGCTTCACTTCACTTGTGTGTTGCTTTCACACCATCAGAGTAGCACAGAGCTACTATTAGTCTTGAGCGCCTCAAGTTAGAAAAAAAAAAATTGTCAGTGTGACTTTATTACACTGTCACTTTCTGACCATTGATTCATCGACCAAGGAGCATCACCCTATGACAAAGGGACTTGCTGGTACTCCAGAAGCTCAGAGAGGTGTTATGGTTGGCAATGCACATGACAGAACAGCCTGAAGTTATTTATTTCAGCCATGCGGGATAGTTAAAGGATTCTGATGCCACAAATAGTGATCCTACAGTAATGGTAGGTTATGTGACTTTAAAAAGTTCATCAGCACATATCCAAAGGAGCACACAGGCAATGGCATACTGAGGCATAATGTAATACCCTGTCCCAGCTGCTCCCAGACCCATGGGAGTCAGCCCATCAAAGGCCCATCTCCACACTCCCCGGGGAGCACAGGGGCACACAGGCAGGTGGGAACCCAAGTGAGGGACTCGGAGGAAAGGCCATCCTGTCCAGGCCCCCTCCCAGGGCTGTCCCAGGAGAGCCTCAGCCCCGGTGCCCRGGTGTCCACCCGTCAGGATGAATCAACAGGAGCAAATCTCCAGAGCATCTTTTGGGGTGGGGGGGCATTGCCACAAGTATGCAGGGGAAGAGGATTTTGGCATTGCACGAGACTTACGGCATGTTTAGAGGAGGCATCAAAGGTGGGCAAGGCAAGGGATCTAGGTGATTTCCCAAGGATGGGAGAGTAGAGGAATAAGGGGCTTGCATAAGTGCTGAGTATGTCTGTGCATATCTGTGTCGCTGGCCATACATGCACATATATATGTCTGTGGGTGCATGTGCCTACTGGGAATACGTGCTCAGCCRCGCTGCTGGCTGGACCCAGGGCACGGAGCTGTGGCAGCCTCACCGCTGCCAAGCTGCCAGATTCAGCTGCCCCAACACAGCATGGCCCAGCAGCTACGGGTAAGTTTTTCAGCTTGCTTGCGCTGCTGTAAGATCTCACAGTTGTGATCCTGCTGCTCTTACACAGCAGATCAGATGTTAAAATCCCATCTTTTAGCTCTAGCTGGAGCCTGCTACTAACTTCTACCTGCTAAATACTTGCTATTTAATAACGAGCACTTTCCCTCCCAAACAACTTTCTATCTTGTTCCTTGAGGTGCCTCAGTTGGTATGAAACATTTCTGTGCTTTAGTCCTACTTTTCYCAATCCAGCACTTTACATTTACTGCTGGGGGCACCTCTGCTTCCCTCAGCTCCGAGCACCTCCGGTCCCCCCTCCACGGTGRAGACCATCTCACGGAGGTGCATTCTCAGAGCTCGCTCCTCTGCTGCTGCTTGAATCTTTCAAGTCACTGCTGCTTTCTCCTAGCATGTTAAATCCCTTAACTTCAAAAAACTCAGAATAAGAGGGGGCTCATAACCTTGCTGCTTTCACATTTGCTATGCCCAGYTGTATATTCAATACTGTGAAGAGCTACATCCGTAAGCTTCATACCGGTCCCTCAATTTACAATTTAAAATATTACAATGGTCTATTTCAAAAGTACAGTGCAAAGAATTGTATAGCAGGAGGGACGAAGTAAGGTATGAGCAAAACTATACCAAATGCTGTATTTACAAGGGGTTTTATTATAATTTGATTATCTTTTAGCTGTTCAGCCACTGTTGCTTTCTATTTCATTTGCTTCTGGGTTTGACGTAATTCCTAGCTGCTCTTGTATGTGTTTCAAATGCTTTTCCTAAGAAATCTGCACTCAGCTTTCCAGTGGTAACAACTAGCCATAAGCGCTCCATGTTTAAAAAAAAAACAAAACAAAAACCACTGCAAGACYTTATGTTACTTTAAATATTGAGCTACATTTCTATGGTACACAAGTAAGCAGAAAGAGAACGTATTCTAAAAACGTATTTTTCATGTGCAGTTCCAATCATTACAGTTTATACAACACCTAATCCACAGCTGCACAAGAGTTTTGGGATGCGTCTCAGCCATCCTCCAAGACACCACTCAGAGCTAACAAGGGCAGCAGCAGCGAATTAATGCCACAACACTCCATAGCCATTCTGGGCAGGAGCTGACAAACACCAGATCACAGGAGAAAGCCAGGGAAAGCAAAACATAACGGCTCAAAACACCACCAAAAGAGTCTAATGTCCAGACACATTTACTATGCTGTTGCCTGAAAGGGCAGAGGGAGAAGAGACTCAAACCACCAGCTCAAGCATCGCAGATCTCCTTCTTCTTGGTTCAGGAATCAGACAACTGCTCCCTGATGTTTCCCCTGTGTAAGGAGAGGTTCGCCACCGGTCTCCTTTGCTGCCTGTCCATGCGTAACCAGTGTCCCGCAGCGTGGGGACCCCACAGTCCTGCTGCCCACCCACATGCCACTACAGCGCAGCACGATAGTGGCTGGGTGCTGCAGACCAACGCTTTTGGGCATGCCACAACCGAGCCGCTGATCAGCGGTAGTGCCCCAAAAGCCTCTGCTCCCAGCTCCTTGCCTGTAATCCAGCTGAACGCTGGCTCTAATGACTCAGTTTTTTTAACCCAGAATCACACAACAAAGAGGTTTTGACCACTTCCAAGCCTTCCCCGATGAATTTAAGGCTGTGGCACCTTCTAGTCAATGAATGGTTTCTACCCTGTCCAGAGTGAACTGAAACCTACTGAGACATGTAGCACAAGTCATAAGGAAAAATCCTCCATTCCCTGCTGCTACAGGAAAAACTGAGGGCAGAGCTAATTAGGGGAGTAGATTTGCTAGTTGTGAAAAGCCATAGTTCTTTGCAAATGCAGCGATTTCAATGCACCTTTCAGTTACAGAAGTTATTTCTAACCACCACTGTCATCTGCCTATCAGAAATGCCATCCAGAGAGCCAGAGGCTCAGGTACTCACTCGGGCAGCAAAAGATGCAGGTCAAGTGTCTGGTCCAAGTTGCAGAGAGCCCCAAAGCCTACCCTGGGGGGTCACTGAGCTCTCCTCCCCCCACCAGACACCTCCTCATTCCCACTGAGGTTCCCACCGATGTATCAGAAGGGGACCCGGCAAGGGAGCAAGGYCTTTGGTGTTGCTCGCGGCATCTCAGCCAAGAAATGCTCTGGAGCTGAGCGCTGCCCGCACCATGTGGGAAGCAAGGCTGGCGTAACAGCTTGCCTCCCCCCAGAGTCCAGTCATTTCTCTGGAAACTCTGCAGCCCAAGAAAGATTGCTGTTTTATTTTGTTTTAATATTTTAACATTAAGCAGCAAATTGATAATAAGTAGTTTCAAACATGGTTCTTCCACTGCTAGTTACGGTGTAAAACCAACCCTCAYCATCGTGAACCCTGTGTTTGGGAACGACCACGCAGACTAGAAGCGAGCAGGAACGAATCAAAACTTGCCTAAGAGCAAACAAAACCTGCCGCGCAGCCGTAACTGCACCAGGGACTCACGGTAAAATACCGACTGAGCGTTAACCAACCACCACCCRTGGAAGCTGGGAACAGAGTGCTCCCCTCTCCACAGTGCCAAACTCCCTTCCTCATGGCTCAGAACATAGAAAAGCACAAGAGCGAAATTCCTAAAAGCAGCAGTGGCAATTTCTCACAGCACAGCCCAGCCGCTGCTCGGATGGCCCAGGAAGCCAATTTTGGTGACTCAGCTCCAGTGCTACCCATGCCAGCAAAAGAACGAAAAGCAGAGGAGGGGGAGACTTCGCAGAAACTTAAAAGACAGATGCTAGAAAAACCTGAGAGTCTCTAAAGAAAAAGAAACTTGTTATTTCCTCCTTTTCTCATGAAGCACCTTTCTGCTGTAAGTGTCATTGCAAGAATACAGATAGATAGAAAACTAATTAAAACACACCTTTACAGTCCGATGGGATAGAGACAGAAAAAGGGAGTTTATCATCTTATTGATCACCTCTCTCCTAACACCCACAGATGCAAACAAGGGGGAGAAGATAAGCCAGGACCTACATAATGAGCAATTACCTGGGAGGCCTCCCTGGGGGTCTCCCGGCAAGACGGGAGCAGAGCAATGCAGGAGTGCCTCTCGCAATCCCTGCCAGGGCCCTCAGCTGCTGCCGTAACCATTTCCACCCTGAGARCTCTAGAGAAAATAGGTTTACGAGTGAAGTCAGTTGGTGTTGCACCCACGTCTAAAGCCCTGAAAAACTACATCAAATTACAGGAAATTGAGGCTATAGAGAAAAATAATCCTGTTTTTCAATTTGCTGTTTTTGTCTCATGCTTATCTTTGACTGAATAACCAGTGAAATATTCTTTGATTTTTTTTCTTAGATGCAAAATTGAATACAATGCTATTGTTCACATCTTGCTTTAATCCAAAACCTGAACATTTCTCAATAAAAAAGAAAAAGTGAGAGTACATGTAGACTCTATTAGTGTTTTATATTAAGATATATTTACAGATACAAGCAATCCTTATAACTATCCACTTCTGCAGTAGGATCTGATAAACTGTAACATAGAAGTCAGTATGTAATTCTCATTTCTTTTGGTTCCAAGGCAAAAGGGAGGAGGAAACAGCCTCACACTGAAGTGTATGAACATTTTCTGACTAGAGAATTAATTGGCTGATCACGGTCACAACTTGTTTGGGGCACAAAGTCTTCTATCTTTATACCCACGCTATCAGCAAGGTGGGCTAACTGGGGAAAATTGCTTGCATCGATGAGCATTTTTCTTTCTAAAAATAACTTATACAGCAAGAAAACCAGCTCCATTTAAGTTGATGGCAAAACTCCCGTTTATTTTAGTGAAGTCAAATTTTCAGCCAGAGAAAATTTCATAGAATTTTACATGGAGATTTATGAAGCAGATACAGCCTAAGGAACGCTCAAGGAAAAGAAAGCACAGGTGCTCTATCTCTTCATTTCTTTCTTTTTTTTTTTTATATCCTATGGATGATCTATTTTTCAAATGTGGTTATTTCAGACAATAAACACTATGTCTGGATTTATTCTCTCCAAGCAAACTTATCCATCTTCTTATCATTCAGAGCTATGTTGTACCTAGTGAAAACAAAGCAGTGACTTCGATTCAGCTGATGTTTGGCTTCTTTAATTAAAGTGTGCATGTCTTAACATGACTAACTTCAACAAGATTTAAAGCTTTCTTTAGAACTCTCAAATGTTTTAATGTATCACATTTCAGGCTCTTTTTCTCTCCCTCTCCCAACACTGGCTATCAACATACATAAAGCCAAATCTCCACCTTTCATAATTTGCATACAAAATTCTCCAGCCTCTTTCCATTTCTCAGCAAAAATTTAACAGCCAGACACAGTAGTGAGTTCCCATTTTGTGGGACACCATTAATTTTATAAAATATGCTGCAGAACACTTACAAGCATGCCATAAATATTAGATATTAAAATAAAAGTACACTTGTCAAATAAGAGACCATTTTGCAATGCATTATTAATAAGAACCATTTATACTCTACAATGATATAAAGGTAGCAAGTTATACAGACACATTCTCTTCCTGAAAATTTTTACAATAGAAGATAAGATAAATGTAAGTCACTGGGCAATTATTCAAATGAGAAAAGGGCATAGGGTAGGGAGATCAGCGGTGAAAAGAATAAGGCAAAATGAGTTGCTGGAAGCATTGGGTTGAAAGGAAGGTGGTAAAGAGACAACAATATAACTTTTAAAAGCTGAAGCCACTAAACCAGGCACATTGAACTGTGGTAAAAGTGAGATACTTCAGAATGGAGGAGGAGAAGGAGTCAGAGATAATGGGTGTCTCTCATACACACACACACACACATAAACAGGGCACTTCTTAAAAAAAATCACCTTCAGAGAGGCCAGGAACTGAGTTGTGGTGAAAATGGCACTGCTGCCTCGGAGATGTCTCCTCCTTTTTGGGGCCGAGGCGTGCAGAGCAGACACGCTCGCAGGGCAGCCGGAGCACGCCCGCTCCGCACCTGCGGGGCACCCACTCTGGAAACCTAACGTAAGAGCCAATCATTGAAAACATGACTTGCTAACTACAACCAGAAAAATAAACAAACAAACAAACAAAAACCAAACAACAACAAGAAAAAGCCAAACAAACTGATATGACCCTGCACTGCAGACTGGCCTCCTGTCCTTTCACCACTCCAAAATTCCCCTCCCTCCTCCCGGTGTGTCCATGGGCTCTGTGCTTCTTCATGGCACAAGCGAGTGCTGGTAGCACAAAAGGACCCAGCTGCCAGGAAAAGTTGAAAATATTCATGCATGGCTTTCCTTCCCTGGCTTATTAAAATGCAGTACATGTTACATCCACTTTTTGATTTACTCTGTGTTAAAACAACAAAAGAAACAAACAAAACCTATGGGTTGATCATTTTTTCCCCTGTTGTAGAGATAGCAGTCACAGGTTGTTGGTTGCTCATCAACACAAACATCACCTGCCAGTTTCTACTGATCACCCCAGCTCTTTGCTTAGCCTTATACACTTCACAGCCCGCTTGAACCTCTTACACTTCACAGCCCGCTTGAACCCCTCACTGGATTTGCCCTTTCGCCACAAGGTAGGTATCTATAGACCTTCTTCAAATAAATCTCCTAGAGAGATGCACACAGACCTTTTAAAGGTTAGGAGAGACGGAGATTTCTCCTACGGCTCTTTCCTGCCTACCCAGACCTCGAGCATTTGTATAGCATCCTAAATTTGAATAGGCTTTTTAAATCCCGGTGGTAAATCACAGCCCAGACTGCAAAGCGTGAGGATTAGTACTGAGGCTAGAGTGATCACTGTAGACTTCAGCAAGTCCCAGGCCAAAGCTGTTTGTAGTGTTTAGTGAAGAGCCTCAAACTATTGCAAACAACATTATTCACAGATTTGCAGCACGATGAGCTGATTAAAAGCACAGAAGCGGTGTGTATGGTAGTACGGCCACAGCAGTGTCTTCAGAGTAATTTAGGGGAACATTTTAAAGAGGCACAAGTCATCTTACTGTCTCCAGTTACCAGCAATAATGTGCAAATAATTCATTAAGAAAGGGCAGCCTGCACATCATCACCACTCAGAGGAGCCAGAAAGCCCACAAAAATGAAAACAGAAACACGATCACATTAATTACTGATAATGTAAGGTTTAGCAACTCCATTTTATACTATAATATCCCAGCTTCAAAAAGACTGATAGCAAAGACTTCTTATGAATGAAAATGCCAGAAGAAGTAAGTCAGACTCATTGTTTAGCTTTCTTAAGAGCCTAAAAATGACGAAAGCGACCTGGTTGGGCAGAAAATAGACATTTTGGGGTTTTTAATCCATTCACACCAGTAAACAACCATTACCCACACTGTGGAACCAATGCATTTCTGATAGTCCCACAGATTTTCATAAAGCACGCTCTTGAACCTTKGAAAACCAGAGGCCATGTCAGAGCCAATCCAGCTTACCCTCAAACCTCCTCTTCTCTCTCTGCCTCACCTTCAAAAATAAAACACACACCACAACAAAACCTGCTGTCCTTCTCCTTCACCATGGGGGAACAAATTGCTCCCAAGCTAATTCTTTAGCTCTTTCCATGCATTTTTTAGCATCCACCTTGTTCTTGCCAGGTCTCTCTCTCTATTTCAGGCCACCTCTAGACGTTGAGAGAGAGCCGCTGTTCAGSCCACGCCACAGAGCAGCCCTGACCATCCTTTAACTCGGGGACTTTCACAGTGTTTTCGCTAGTAACAAGGGGAATGTTTTTTCTTGCATAGTTTTACTCAGTCTCCTTTTTGCTCTGTGTTTTTAATAGGGAAGTCGGGGAAAAGAACTTCCCAGGTACACTTCATTTGTGCCTTCAGTCCAGTTTATTTGTCCAAGGAAGTAGGTACCTTAGAAGATCGTATACTTCATCTGAGTCTCATAATGCCTAGTCCCACAGGCCCTAATCTTTTTATCTTACTATTATAGATCTTTAAAACCAAAGGATATTTGCTTTTCTTTCAGGATTACATTCCACTCTATCCCCAGGAAAGATGTGAAGGCTGAAATACACTTATGGAGCAAATATATCAGCCACAGGAGAAGAAAAGAGAGGAGGAAAAACTCTTATTCAAACATGACAATAAAGCAGCAACACAGTAGAGTCCTATTTTCTGGTGCTTCACATGGGGAGAACAAAACCCTCTACTAACTAGCCAAGAATTAGATCTGTATTTACAGGAGGGAGCATGTACACCAGGCACACAAAATGACTCACCCAAGGTTACAGAGCCAGGCAGTCAAACCCCCTCAGCACAGCTGCCAATTCTCAACTCCACTCCGCTTTCCAGCCGCTAAACAATACTCTTCCGCCCACCCCCATGTAAGACATGAGACAATTTTACTTTTATGAGACTAAATTACCTCTATTCATCTCCTGTCACGGTAAATGAGTTACTAGCGAACTCTCTCATTTCTCAAAATTTTATTCACAAAGTCTTGTCTTTATAATTCCATTTACCTGCATGTGAAGAAATACATGCTGTTTATACAAGTATGAATAAATCAGGTATGATTTTCTTCGCATTAAGTTGCTGTTTCTTTTACTGCAGRGGAAGAGATAAGCATAAGTAGTAAAAGAAAAAAAAAATTAAAAAAAAATAGAAGTGCAGAGATTATGGCTAATATGTCTTAAATGGGAAGAGTATTCCCAGTTTCAGGAGGCAGACTCAAAGAGACGTCACTATGAAGTAACAAGCCCAGCACAGGTCTCTCAGCATGCGGGAGCTGACTCAGGATGCCTCCTGCATCCCCTCTTCGCGTTCCTATGAGGGAAGGAGGAAAAGCTATACACCACAGAATCATAGAATCATAGAATCATTAAGGTTGGAAAAGACCTTTAAGATCATCGAGTCCAACCATCAACCCAGCACCACCATGCCCACTAAACCATGTCCCGAAGTGCCACATCCACACGTTTTTTGAACACCTCCAGGGATGGGACTCCACCACTTCCCTGGGCAGCCTGTTCCAATGCCTGACTACCCTTTCGGTGAAGAAATTTTTCCTAATATCCAATCTAAACCTCCCCTGGCGCAACTTGAGGCCATTTCCTCTCGTCCTATCACTTGTCACTTGGGAGAAGAGACCRACACCCACCTCGCTACAGCCTCCTTTCAGGTAGTTGTAGAGAGYGATAAGGTCTCCCCTCAGCCTCCTCTTCTCCAGGCTAAACAACCCCAGCTCCCTCAGCCGCTCCTCATAAGACYTGTKCTCCAGACCCTTCACCAGCYTCGTTGCCCTTCTCTGGACACRCTCCAGCACCTCAATGTCCTTCTTGYARTGAGGGGCCCAAAACTGAACACAGTATTCRAGGTGCGGCCTCACCARTGCCGAGTACAGRGGCACGATCACCTCCCTACTCCTGCTGGCCACACTATTCCTGATACAGGCCAGGATGCCGTTGGCCTTCTTGGCCACCTGGGCACACTGCCGGCTCATGTTCAGCCGGCCGTCGACCAGCACCCCCAGGTCCTTTTCTGCCGGACAGCTTTCCAGCCACTCTTCCCCAAGCCTGGAGCATTGCCTGGGGTTGTTGTGACCCAAGTGCAGGACCCAGCACTTGGTCTTGTTGAACCTCATGCAGTTGCCCTCGGCCCATCGATCCAGCCTGTCCAGATCCCTCTGCAGAGCCTTCCTACCCTCAGGCAGATCAATACTCCCACCCAACTTGGTGTCCTCTGCAGACTTACTGAGGGTGCACTCGATCCCCTCGTCCAGATCACTGATAAAGATGTTAAACAAGACAGGCCCCAAAACGGAGCCCTGGGGAACACCGCTCGTGACCGGCCGCCAACCGGATTTGACTCCGTTCACCACCATACAGATTGCTCCACAAGTGGTTGGGTGTAATCAGGAGTCTGCAACACAAGAGTGTAAGAATAACATTAAATAAATTAAAAGGTGCAAAAACATACCCGAAGGGATACCAGGGGGATRCTTGTCTTCATTTTTCACTATGCACTATGAGACATGGCAGCATGTAAATTATCATGACCTGACAACACTCCTGGAAAAACAGTAAATTTCTAGCTATAAGCCATTTCTAAATGGTCATTTAGTTTGCGATGTTAGTTTGTCGCTCTCTAAGGGCTTTCTAACCTGTCAGGCTGATTTCAACCAAATTTTTCTCCAGAGAAGAAGCACTCGAGCCCCACTAACAATTCCACGCCTGTAAGTTCTTAAAAATACAGTTAAGAAAAAAAGAGGGTATTTACAATAGCTACAGACTTTTGAWCCTATCAAAGGTGATGGTGGTGGTAAATCAGCTGGGAATATGGAGCTACTCATTTTAGGAAAAACAGGGCCCACGCAGTCAGACATCAGTAACTCAGCACTGCTGGCTGCTCTCAGCAAGAGGGACACCAGGGAGGAGGGGGGAGGCACCCGCACCCCAGTAGGAGTTGCGGCATTTCAGAGGCAGCAAGGAAGGCACTTAACAGGGGTCAGGGCCCTGGTTACACTGCGCGAGGTCGGGACTGGAAGGAAGCACCTTTGAGCAAAGACTCTCTTCTTTACACCAAAGAGAGGACAGGGAGCTCCTTAGCATCTGTACCTGCAACCCAGTTATTTTCACCTTGTGGGAGTGCCCAAAATGTGCCAGGTCCCTCTCCTAGCCCAAGGGAGGGGCGATTCCTTCCATTGAGAGTTTACAAATTAGAAAAATTAAAATGAAATCTCAGTTACTAAATAAGCTTTTTATACACCTACAAGAATTTTGTTTTCCTGTCTTGTGACCTTTTTCTGATTTTTTTTTTTTGTGGTAACTTGAAAACTATAGTCACATCAACATTTCTGTTAAAAAAAAAAAAATCCTTGTAAGAACCACGTAAAGGAGATTAATATTTAACAACTGTTTCTCCTTCACTAAACAGAAACAAGCAAGGCCTTGGGAGGTGTTTGGTTTTGAGTTTTATTTTAGGGCAGGGAAGAGAGGAAGAGAAGGGTCTTTTAGTAAAAAGTAAGTCTACTACAGTTCAATGGACTTTGAATTCCCAAGTTTTTAATTAAAATGTGGATCAAAGTAACAACGAATGCCAGTTGGAAAGCCTGCATTCATCTGAAAACAGAGACCAACCGGTCCAGAGCTTTCCAAACCCATCACATTCAGCAGCCCCACAGGGGATGGAGAGGAACAGCACAGACCTGCTCAGCCAGCTCTGCTGTCAAGTGGCTTTTATTTCCCCTTGCAAGGAAGCAGCAAAGGTGTTGAGCAGACAGATGATGAAAAGCTGGGGGGGAAGGAGGGCAGAACATCAGAGGAAAGAGATTCATAAGAATAATTTAATCTGGAACATAAAATTTATCCAACAAAATACAGGAACAGATGCAAAGGGATTTGAAACTCCTTCTTGGATCATATCCCCTTAACTTTACTGTATTCACAATCTGAATGTGATTTTATTTATTCATAATATTGAAACCATATTAATTAAGCAATAAAATACTCCAGACAGCTTATCGTTAGGATTATTTACATAATGTGTGTATTAAAGAGGGAGGAGGAGAAATTAGTGCCTCCATCCTGAGAGGTGACTAAACACTGGAGGAAATAATTCCTGGTTTTTTATAGCATGAAGCATTGCTCTTGCTGTTGGAGCACTTGCCACAGACAGTTTTTTCCAAAGAACTTTGCTAATTAAGATATGTACTCATACGAGCAAATATTTGGCTATCTCAGTGTTGCTGTTATCTCCCCCATGAAGTTGAGAAAACCAAGGCAAACAGAGAGGAATAAGGAGATCTGAAATATTTCCCATCTCTGACCCCACTAAGTAGGCTAAGTCAGTCATCTCCTTTAACCACGAGGTGATTAGTACAGTGATGACAAACAGATACAAATCTGGACAAGCCCTCTGGGGAGCCTCCCAAAGAATACGCTCCCTTTCCAAGCAGAAGATGTGCCATATAACTGATGTGTGACCTTGGGCAGCAAACCACAGAACTCGAGGACGTTGGTTTTGCCTCCAAGGTAGCAGATCACATCGCTAATCTCCTCTGCTAGCTTCTGCAAGCCAGGCCTGTCTGTTATTACAGAGCTATTACAATAGCTCTGCAGCAGGTGCAGGACCTGGCTGAATTTTGCCTGTACAAACAAACTTGACAAATAGAAATTAATTAATTAAGAGCAGGAGGGAGTTCATCAACAGATGCTTACCTGAATATTTGGGGCAACAGGCAATATGAAAGTCATTTTCTCCATCCATGCAAAGAGCTCTTACTTTACAACCCTTTCACTACCTTCAAGTTTAGCAGAGGTGGTTCCACAATTTCTTCCAGCAGGGATTCCTATGAGCCCTGCTCACCTTAAAGCTGGATTCAGTTTTAAGGGACACCACTGATCTCCTAAGTACTCAACAAGTAAGGTCAGGCCATCATGCCTGTGTAATTTACTAATCAGACACCTGCATCTGTGCTCCAGGTGCCTTCACTATTTCTTAATTGTTTTCCTTTGCAGAGGGATGAACCATTACCACCTGAGCTTTTCTTCACAGTTTTAGTCTTCCTAATCCTATGTGCCAGCYATTCCCTGCAGAGCAGTGAGGAACAAGATCTAACTGATGCCCAAGCAAGTACAGCTGAGGGAGGAAGCTGGAACATAGTGTCTCTCATGGGCATGGGCTCACTGTCCATGACCAGCATCAGCAGAACAATGCTTGAGAGGGCTCAAGCTTTTAATAACCTTCACAGAACTTTAGGCCTGAGTGAAAGCAAAAGAATACATCTGCAATAAGTACACTTGCTTGTTTTAAACACTTCCCTTTTCCAAATATAAAAGTTTACCCCTATCTTGGGACTGGAGATAGTAAAGTATTTCTTCCCAACATCACTGCTTTTACCAATCTTCCTTAGTTTGTTTGCAAGTGACTTAAGAGAAAAGCTTGCTTTTTTGTGTAGATAAAAGCACCTTGTATGAGGAAGACCCAGTCATGCTGGGAGCCCTACAGTGTATTACGGTAGTTAAGGGTGGAGACTTCATCACTGCTGTGGACAAACTGTTACTTTCTCCATTGTAAAGTCTAGACACATCTTTACTCTTGGAAGATAAAACTATTTTATYGATCTCCCTTCAGAGACTAATTGAAGGAAGAAGATTTCAAAGGGTYGGTAAGAAAAAAAATGATTCAGCCACCAGGCCATTACTGACAATATGCTGCAATTATTCTGTCTAGCTTTTGATACAGCTGCTCAAAAAGATCTTCCTCCCCTGAATCATCTCCAAAGATTTTGTTTTTCTCCCCCAATCAAAATATTTATATTGAAAACTGTATTCTACCTTGCCCTCAAATAAACACCTTGTCTATACATACAGTAACAAAGGGAAGTCTTATAGTCAGATCGCTATACTGAAACCCAGAAAGCCTATGTGCAGTCAGTCACAAAAAGACATGGCTCTGAGGAATGAGTAGAAGAGTTTCTATCAGAGCAGGGGATTACTGATCTAACCCAGTTACCTGGGAGGCCCAAGTCTGAAATGGTATTTTAAATTGTGTCATTAGACAATAAGGAATTAGAATTATTCATTGTGTCTAACCTAACCTCATTACAGCCTCCACCGGGAATAATTATTTCAAAACGTTTCTTGCTCTTCAGAACCTAAGGGCACAATTTTTGAGTCTTCCTGAGCTTGGCTCAAATCACTTCTCTAATTTCTGGGGAGCTGCTCTGGCTCCCAGCACAAACTGAACCCACCTAGGAACTAATCTTATTGGCGGCAAAGAAGTGCAGGTAGTTGCTGCTGCAGTCACCTATCTGCCCAACCCCGGCCAACGCCATCACACCGCAGCCTGCGCCTGGGTCGCTTTTACATCCCTTTCCATCACAAAGATTCATTTCCCCAGGTGGGGGGATCCCACCTGTCAAGTCAGGGCAGTGTTACTGCTACCAAATTGTTGCAAAGCATACCTGCCAAAAATCAGGTGCTCTCCTAGTTTGTGTAACCCTTTCCTGCAGAAATGGAAGGATAATGAAATGTGTGTCATTATATGCAATTTGCAACTTCTGGATGTTTTGGAGAAACACCTCACACATCTCGCATCCAACCTCTGCCAGACAAAGCTTTTCTAAAACAAAGATTCATAGGGGGCATAATACTTCATTTGCAGAAAATGGGTCATTGCAAACATTTCTTTCAACATCTCATCTGATTTGTGAAGATCAGAGTGTACTTAAGAAATGTGATGTCAGCAAAAAAAACTGCATAAAGTTCTGTCAATAATGTTAGCACAGATGCAGGAGATTATCAAATTGCTGTTTAAAGGAGTAACTAGAAAGACTGTCTCAGTACTATTTCAGATTCTTTCCACAAATATAAAGCACAGTTCCAATGAAAATGTGTGTTGTGACTTCTGTCAGTCAGGTCTTGACTTGTTTAATACTACTTTCTTTTTTACTAGTGTAAATTAGCCTGTTCAGAGCCGACCTTTGTCCTTTCAAGGATTTTTAATGCCTTATGAAAAGATCTAGAGAGCTGCCATCCAAAAGGAGTTGAGGTGGAAGATGCTCTTCTCTGTTTTTTTATACTCAGACACTCTGTCTGCTGAAAAAAGGCACTAAAAAAAAAAAAAAAAAAGTAGTGATGAAGCTAGAAAAAAATTCTAAAGAGTGACTGAAATCAGAAATTGAAGTGAGAGTCAACTGGAAGAGGCAATCTTTTCTCTCCATTCTTCTGTGTCATATTGGATTTCAGTGGAGCTAGTCTATCAAGTTCTTCTACTGTTTAAGCGTGGGAATAATTCTTCCACAACTAAAAAGCTTTAAAAGTTTCCAGAATTCAGCTCAGGAATATTCTTTTGCATTGCTCTGATCTAAAATCATGATCAATATGAAATACATATAAACATTGGTCCTGTTTCCCAGTAAGCTACTTAAGACTTCTGGAGACGATTCAGAACTGAAACAATCTCTCCTGGGATTATCAGATATAAAATAATTTCATCCGCACAAATAAACAGATTGTGATGCATTTCCTGATTAGCCAAAAGAGCACAGCAAGACAAGATTAAGTAAACCAACTGACGTAAAAGCAAGATAGAACATCTCATCTAAGYGAGCTGTTGAAATGCTAAACAAAATGAATGAGGAAAAAGGCATTTGCAAAAGTGGCCCAACGTTTGTGTGTATGTTTTTCTTTTTCAAAGAAGCTCTTATTATAACACAAGTCATAAATAAATGATGTTTTACTTCTATAGAGTTCCAGTAAACATCATTTGGTAGTTACATTTGTTATCTCAGATTTACAGGGATTTTCAAGCTACGTCATTAATGCATCACACAGGTCCAAATCACATCACCAATTTACAACAATATAAATAATCACAATATAAATAATATCATCACGTCACCAATTTTCAACAATACAAAACTTTTCTGTTTGAGATTTGACCAATGTGCCCCAGAAACTTTGGTCTGCCGTCTGAAAGCTGACCTCTCATTCAAAACACGGGAGACAAAGACTATTCCTGTTAATGGAGGAAATGGGCAAGGCTTCCTTTCAATGCTCAGCTAGCTTCTTTTACAAAAGCTAATTTTTGACACTCATTCAGGAAACCTTTTATTAGTACTAAGAACTCTGGATGATCCTTCAGTAATTCTACTTACTGTTTTCCACAAAGAACAAAGAGGGTTCATGAACAATGTTTTGGGCATATGCATATCCTTATAGCATGTTACCAACAGCCTAGCACCTTCATTTCACTTAACTGGGAATGTGAGAAGGGGGTAAAGATTGTACCGGTTTTTCAATGGGGGATGTAGATCTGGTTTTGGTTTAGGGAGCTTGGGGGCTGGTGGGTTTTGGGTTGGTTTTGCAAGTTTTAGTCCTGCACTCAGCACCGTAAAATTCCAACCTGTTCCAGTAGCACATTAAGCAATTTGTTATCTCAGTTTCTCCATGGGAGGAAAATGCAAAACAAAGCATTTTAGGGCTCCTGAAAGCATGCCTCCTTCTACAGTCGTGGTCCATTCCTCCCTACTATGATTCATACCAAAGATTCTTCACTCTCCCTCCAAGCTAGAGTTGGTTATAACCTCAGTACCRCAGTCGCTTGTTTACTCTTCATTACGCTAAGAAATGGCCTGTTTGTTGTTGTCAGAACAAGCAGCAATTTTATAGTCTTTAATAAGTAAAAGATCGGTGACTGACCTGTTAGAGGCAAGTTTTGTCTCTGCATACATACACTATACACATGACTCATGGTTTTAAACTTCACTGCCTAAGCTTACATCAAACAATAAGATATACAGTTTAAAACATACCAAAACACACCAGGCAAACAGAAGTTATTTTTGCCCTGTTGTGAAGCAAAACAAAAAAATATGTACATTTAATTAGAAGCAATTGTGTGTGAAATGTTTTACACCCACTCAGCACTGCCACGGCCTCTACAATTTGTGCGGGTGAGCTCCGACAGCGCTGTGCTGCCACCCTCTGTCCTCAGTCCTCCTAAGCATCAGCAATTAATATTGGGGCAATATTAACTTCTCTACAATCTGGGAATCTGTGAAGGTTAAAATCTACATCATTCAACCAGCTGATGAGTTATGGGAGCATAAGAGAGAGTTTGTTTTCTTCCCAAGCATATTAAGCCTTGCCGAGCATCCTGTGCTACYCGTAACGCTGTGGTTACAGGACCATTTGGGAAGCCCGTGGTACAAGGTCTGAGCTTGGAGGAAGAGTCTCAGTGAAGCAGGCTTGTGTGTACCTGCAGCTGCACTCAGAGTATCAAAAAAGGAACAAAACCCAAAGCTGACCCCACGGTCTTAAGGACCAGACCACTTTTGCTCTGGTGATTTTGTTTAGGTTCTTAAGGTCACCAGGTCTGTCTTACTAGTCCACATTTACTCTGTGATAGACTTTAGAAACAAATAAAGTTAAGCATTGTTACATTCGTAGGTTTCCTGTATTTTAGGGTATGTTTATTCAGTATTACTCATGTTTGAAACAACTGGAGAAACATGCTTTCCCTTGCACGTCCCAAAATGTCCCAAAGGACCGCTGTTTTGCAAGGCTTGTCAGCGTAAAGAGAGGCTCAGGATCTTCCCCATCACGCTGACAGGCACTGACTGGCCCTGGGTATTTTCTATGAAGTTGAGACCTAGGATTATTTTGTCCACAGAATCCTCTCCCAGACTGGACTTCTTGAAGCGTTTCAGTTGAACATTTGTCACTTTGTGAGAGAGGGAGGAGCACTTAATGTAGCCGGAGAACTGAAAACCAACACAAACCCTCAACCATAAAGGCAGAGGAGCGACGTCTTAACAGCCAAGCAGAATAGCAAAACAGCTTCCACCTTCCTGGCTAGAGTGTGCCTGGCTCCAGTCCTTCAACTCAACGCCAAGTAACTCTTCCAGTCCCATGTTTAGGCAGGTTCCATCAAGAAATCAAGAATTATAACAAGAGAGACTAGATTAATAAATTCTGAGCAGTAATTAGGTCAAATACACACCTTTCTAGCCTAGCTACGTAACAGCAAGGAAAAGAGCCCTGTGGCTGGTGACATGGGAGACCTGAACAGAACATACACAGCCCAAAAGTGTCCTTGGTCTGTTAACCTCAGCTTTCCATAAGAATTGCCAATGTTGCTTTTGAGGGCTTCTGTCTGCTCTGAAAGGAACACATAAAGCAGAACGTAAAGCTGAAAACAAGGATAAATGCCAATAAGACTTTCTCTTCTGGGTGCTTTTTCCATGGGAAGGGAAAAATACAGACTGTAATCTGCTAAAACGAGCTGGAGTCCAGAGAAAGCTGACTATTTCTCAAGAGGTTGTCAAGCATTAACAATATTCCACTGTACAACAGCAAGCTTACATGGAAAGGATTTTGCATGGTGCTAGCAATGCACCAACACTTTGTGAAGCCTAGTTTTAGGCACACTTGAAATACCTAGGCAGAGCTTTACAAACTACAGTGGGGGGAAAAAAAAGCTAGATCTTCAGGGTGAGGCAAGGTCTTTCCAGGGTATGTAGATATTTCTAGATGGCTTTGCAGCATCCTGCTCGCCCTTCAGTGTTTTGCTGTTTCTGTGCATTTTTAGATTKTCTCCCTCATGGCACTATTATGCCTTACAATGTTTGGAAGTCATAAGTGCACTTTTGCACTCATTAAGCTCTCAGCAGAAAGTTGCTCTAAGTGTAAAATAAGTCAGGGTGTCAAAGCGTCTGGCAAGAAAAGAAAGCAGAAAGCGTGGAAGGAGTGCAAGGAAAACACAAGGGCATGTGTCAGCCCCTCCTTCCCAGGGCAGGGGAGAGTTCATAAATTGGCCAGGGGTCACTACACAATTGCTAATGCCAACCTCCCGTGAGCGGGCTGCTAAGCTCTGTTTGGGCGGGGAGTGGAAGGGAAGGACAGAAAAGCAGGCATTCCTCTCTTTTACAGTTTCAGCTCCCAGACATGCCAAGCAGAGGGATGAAAACACTGTCACCTTACATTTAGGAAGGTCACTTTTACTGGTGCWTGTGGCTTTATCACAAGCTGTAAGGGTCACAGCAAGCAGTAGACAGTTGTGTGCACACATGCACGCACTCACATACACAGGGAAAGGTAAATCTAAATAAAGACATTCTAGCTATGCATGGACTTTTGAGGCTAAAGGGACACTGTAGAAACTGTAATCGGTGTGACTCCACTCGGAGACCTTGAAATCACAGTCCTTAGAAACCCCCATGAGATATGAGTAATGCATGTATTCACGTGCATCCCCACCATACATAAAATTTACTGCAGAAGAGAATCAACAATTTCACTTACATCAATGACGGCCTTTTTTCTAGAGGAAAAAGAACACCCTTGTATAAAAATAGCCTCTATTCATTGACCCTCAGAAAGAAGYAAACATTGCTTTTCTCCTCCTGTTGCTCAACAGCAGCTTCAAAACAGCTCTTAGAAGACAAGAACTTTCCTAGCCCTCTGACCCAGAACTGCTCCTTCAYTTTTTCTCCTTGCAAATATATTGGTTTTCCAAATTAAACCACAAAGTGCACCACCAGCATGAAGACAGCCTCCTGACTTTATACTCCCTCCCCTCTGGCTCTCAACACAAGCGTGCCTGAGGCCCCACTCTTCTTAAAAAGGTCTTAGTAGAGATTGAACTGAAAGAAATTCTACACTGCTTACCGGCTATCTGCAACTACTACCTCAATGCCATTTTTCTATCACACTTACTATCTAATTTTCTCCAGTTCAGCTTTCATCCTTTTCAGCACCAAAATCYCTCCTGAAATTCCTGATGGCATCTTCCTTAGCAAAGTTTGTGTTGTTATACTTTAGCTTATTTTGTCTTGTCTCAATTTTTTGATTCAATTACACCCTTATTCACAAATCTGCACAGACCTGGTCATGACAGTTGAGTACATTGCTCCCTGTGGTCCAAAAATCTGTTCACAACCTCCTATCTTCCATGAACATATTAAAATAAAATAAAATTTAAAAAAATAATTAAAAAACCCAAACAAACAAAAAAACCCAAACAAAACTGCACATCCATGCAAAATTATTTGTACTTTTAGCTTCTACAACATCTGTAGCAATGAGGCCTCCATCTTCACCGTACACTGTGTGAAAGATTATTTTCTCCACTCTAAAGTTACTGCCTGAATTTTATGGCGTACCTCTTACTGCTGATGAAGACGACAAAGGCAYGCAAGTGAGTAACAGTTCACTAGAGATACATATGCAACCCACAGATACTGAAATAAAAAGGACATTGTTCTTTCTAAYCAACTTTGGCATAAGAGCTCTTTAATCACCATTATTTATAAGGCAAATTAAGCACCCAAGTTACTTGAATATAGTAAGGTGAGTGTTTCCCTCCCCCCCCAATCTGCCATCCCACACTTTGCCGTTGTTTGGAGGGAACCTGTCAGCGGCTGTAGCTTCTAAGCCCGGACTTTAATTTTCTCCTAGCAGTCAGAGTTAGCCGGCAGAGAAGGCGACAGCCTGACAGCCTTCTGTTAGTACTAGGGCACTGTCTAATGCACCTGCTATCAGAGGTAATTTTACAGAGAAGCCTAGAGATAATTTTTCAATTTGCTGTCTAGTGAATCAATTGCAGCTCAGTAATCAAGACAATGGCTGTAAAATGCAATGTGTGGAGTGTATAAGTGGAGTGACGGTTTCACGCTGCAAATCTGAATCAGAGCAGAGTAATAGTATTTTCCCTTAAGCCTATGGAAACCCCAGAAGGACCTCTGAATTTAAATGGGTAGAAGCAAATTACAAATGCTGATACTCTTAAAGATTCTTCTTGCTTCTGATAAAACTAGCCAGGAAATCGGTGTAGGCAGGCTCCAGTAAAAGCAGTATGCTGTGGAAAGGCATAGTTGAGGTCATATCCTTCTTACAGAGGACTGAAGGGAAATTTAGCACTGTTGTAAATTGGGCAATRTCTCCAATTCACAGACATCACTGTTGCTCTTCACTGAAAAGATCTTTAAATGAAACATAGCATCCTAAAGGCAGCTATGTCATTGTCATGTCAGTAAGTCTCATGTGAATCATTTGGAACAAGGTTCTGGCTGGATTTTTGTTCTGATTTTTAATATATGTTTGTTGAAGAAGGAGGAAAACTAGGAGAAATATAACAGGAAAAGAAACAAAGGCTAGGTACCTGATACTATGTATGTTAAAATGTAACAAAAAAAAATTGTGCAAAGTCCTATCAGGTAGAAAGGGATTTCAGTTATAAGCAAAGC
The DNA here is from genome assembly GCA_030449065.1 of Oceanodroma leucorhoa. Taxonomy (NCBI): domain Eukaryota; kingdom Metazoa; phylum Chordata; class Aves; order Procellariiformes; genus Oceanodroma; species Oceanodroma leucorhoa. The sequence continues at coordinate 10,312,110 of JASVER010000029.1, forward strand.
AAGTCCTTCCTGTTTCCTCTGGTTGCCAAGAAATAGGTTCTCCTCTAAGATTGTCAAACTTCTTAGAGATCATTTGTGAGGSCCCAAGGTTTGGCTGATCAAAAGAAGGTTTCAATTTCASRTAAAATTAGAAGGAAGGTTCTATAYACTGCACTTCTAGAGATGGAGAGGTCCTCCTGTATGCACTCATTTTTAATTCATTAATCGTTTATATTTTTAYGTTTACATTCAAAAGGTTTACAACCGAAAAGGTTGAGGATGTCATAGCAATCTTCCGTTTCCTTTATTCTGAATTACATGAGCAGGATAGGAAATTACATGTCTTTCTAAACAAGAGATGAAAAAAGATAAAAAAGGAATAGATAACCAATTTCCATACTAATCTCAGAGTACAGGTAACTGAAAACAGTTCCCCTAGTGAGTATAACTTCTCCCAGAGGCAAAGACCATGCCACTAYGGCAAAAAAAAAGACATGTTTTTTCACTGTTTACAGGGGTATGTTCTCCAGGCAAAGCAACTCCTCATCGAAAAGGGAACAGAATTCCAACAGGCTATACCATGTCCATATGTTCAAAGGGTTTTACCTAAAGGAACCTTAAATGCTGAGCAGTTATAAAAATACAAGAAAAGGATCARCAGCAGAGACAGGCTACTTTGTTGCCTGCCTAGAAGTTGGCATTCGTGTATCTTGTATGGACCCTGTAAGAGATGGTGTCTGTCTCAAACAAGTTACGGCCTACTTGGGGAAGACAGAAAGGAAGCAATATTACTGAAATCCCAACAGAAAAAAGTGTTTAATCTGTTTAATTTGTCCATAGTAACACAGGAAGGCTACAGYCAAGTGAACAATTCTCTGACCAGTGCTTTACCCACAAGCCTATCCATCCTTTTAGCCCCTAAAGGAGATTAAATATCTAAAGGAGGCTTAAATATTWTTCTTCTATGCTGCTGAAATGAAGCTGAAGAACTATCTGCAATTTTTTGTGGAATACTGTAAAAATTAGCAAACCAGGATAAATGTAGGTAATACTACAATTATACATACTTATTTTGCCCATGGACATTTGCAAAAAAAAAGAAACCAGATGTTTCACCACTTTGGACAGATGCACCATTTTTAGAGGCAATAATTTAAATTCATTGTCAGAATAAGCGTACTTGCACTTTAGCCTGGTAATTTATCTGTCTCAGAAAACAGCTTTTGCATAGCCAGCACTGCCTACTTTCTTATTGAATGCTTAATAGAATTGACACTGCAGGCTGTTAAAGTCCAGTTCATGAACACACAAGATCAAGAAAGATAGTTTGGAGACTCTTCTGGTTTTATTAGTACATTGATTTGTAGAACAGCTTTTAAAATCAGATCTCTAGTCTAAGAGACAAATTAAGAATACTCGATCTAAAACCACCTATTGGATTGCTGGAGCTATCTTAGTACTGGATATTTGCTCCAGGTATATAAACATGAAAAAAAAGCTGAACATCCAATTTAAACATTTTGTTRTCTTTGTTAACCATTTGTAAACAAGCACGTGAGCCAGGTATCCATCCGTTCGTGTAAATAAGTCCCATGCCTAAATATATGTCTGTGGCAAGTTATTTATGGCAAAAAGTTTTTGCAAATTAAGAAAGCATTTCTAGGCCCACAAAGGTTGTTCCATGCATCTCCCAAGACCTCCATTCTCTCACAGTCATCAACTGCTCCATGAGAAGTGCCACTGTAGGGACTTGTGTGAGAAAATAGGCATGGGAATAACAAGTAGCACCTAAAATACCCACAAGCAGAAAAAAAAMCAGCAAGACTATGCAGGACAGCAATTTAGGCCAGTACATGAGACATCATGAGTCAGGTTTGATTTTCTAGTATTCCAGTATTTTCTYTCCAATCCAGCCTAACCTGTGCTTACCTACATACAATACTGAAAACCTGAGGTCAGAGCTTGTCTCTGCAGCAGGGATACAAACCTTAGTCTCTCACATCACAGGGGATGTCTCCCTGTTTCTCCTGTATAATCTTCTCTTATTCTCTCTTTCTATTGTCCACCATTTCTGACATGTCTGACATGACAAAAAAACCCATACAACTAAAAAAACACCACCACCACCAAAAAAAAAAAAAAAAGAAAAGAAGGAGCGGAGAGAGAGAGTCACTTACTTTATTTATACAAATCCATAAATCCAGATGACAGAGCAGTCATCTGGTGTGACCGTTCACAGTATCTAGGAAATTATTCTGTCAGGTTTCCTATACCACTGGGAAAAGCTTTGACCATTGCCAAATTTGCTGCAATGAATCCCAGTTTGCTTTTGCCAMGCTCTGAGAGAGACAAGCCAGGCTTCTTTCCAAGAGAGAGTTTGTGAGTTATATGTGGAATTAGGTACCTATTTATCTTTGGCATTTCCTGATTCCTTCTCTGACTCCACTGGTGCCCAATAATCCCTTTCTTAAGCATCTAACCACTACGCATTACCTGGAAAGCCCAGAAACATAGCTTCAGGTTGAATATTCCTTTGGGGGGGGTCAAAAGGTCACTAATGCAACAGCAGTTCCTGAACATGTTAGCCAAATCCCACCAGTCCTACTAGCATACCAACAACAATCTGACAGTTTATCATGAGTTTGTTTTCATTCCTGGAGACTAATTAAAACCAAATTAGTTCAAAAATTAAGCTGGAACACCGTATAGAGAAGATGCTGTTAAAAGCGCAGCCATTTGAAGTACAGGTGACTGACCTGTGCAGTACCCATGCAGTACTTCTAGACGTTAGGTTGGTTACATTTTACCCTGGAGGAGTTATTAACATTTTATTGGACCATGTGTTTCCCTGTGTCAAGTTCTAACAGAAAAATCAAGATAAAATATTTTCCTCTCTAGCAGGTCAGGAAGTATCAGTGCTTGTTCACTCTGTATTTTAAACAGAACTGCAAGCTGTTCTGCACTTAAAATAGCAGTTCAGGTTATTTCCCATTTTGCCTGATCAAGGTAAGAACCTCCAGAACAAGAATTTACAGGTACTTAAGCAACTTTCATGCAGTAAGTTAATGGTCTTCATACTGAAGACCAAATGCTGTTCTTTGCCAAGATCCTTTTCAGGCAATAATTTGGACTTCAGGGGCTCTAATAGCCTCTTGGGTTTCCACAGAAGAATTTCCATAGATCACTGAAGAGAAGACTATCATGTCCTTCACTGTCAGCAGGGGCAAGTTTAACTCCTTTGTAAAGCTTCAGTTTTAAGGCAAAAAAGAGAATAACAAATGGTGTCTCAGAAAAAGATAGGTCCTAGCCAAAGAGATCTCTAAATAGAAAGACTGGCTGATAAGAAAGGCACAAATTCTAAGAACTCTTTTCATCATGATTTTTTTTTTTTKTAAAGAGACATGGGAATTGAAGTTTAAAGTCATTCAGCACTGCCCTCCTCACCCCCAGAATAATCCTCCAAAGAGGGCGAGAACACAGCACAAAGCACAACAATGAATTATTTGGACAAGTTCCTAGACAGCAGCACCCACAAAACCTCCTTCAGCTGGTTTCAAAGTTATAGTGACTATTTAGAAGGTAAAGCAGAAGATAGGAGACATGAAAAACCACAGCAATGCACCACTGCAGCTTTGTACCTGAAATGGTCAAGGACGGTATACAGAAGGAGCAAAGCAGGGAAACCTTTTCCCTTGGTACACATATTGTTCTGAGTATGATCACTGTTTACCTTGGAGTATTTGATGTCTAGAAAAGCAGTAGCCATCAACCATCATTTCTCAATAGACAAGACTGAAAACTTCTGGCAGTGCCACAGCAGAAGCGGGATTTGCCATAACAAATGGCATTCACAGTGTACTTGCTTATACAAATAACTCATGGGTCTGTCTGCAGGCCTCCTGTATCCCACTTTCTGTCCTAAATCAAGTCACAGAATACTGAACTTTTAAACTGATCAATATAATCTTGGCCTAAACACCCAGTAATTTCAGCCTCATCCTTCATCTTACCCCTCAAGTTAATTTGTCAGAATTAGATGCACAAATATGAATAAATTATAAATCCTTGTTTCTCACCTTCCACACAAGCGCTCTAATTACCAGTTAAGGGGATGGGTGTAAAGACACAGTCCATTATTTCTGGTTGAGCCACTCAATGTGTAATAAAGGGAAATCAAGATTGAGCCAGAAGAAGAGCACAAAAGACTGTGACTCTACATTGACTGTAAGCTACAGTTACAGTCTGTTGGGGGGAAGAATTCATCCTCTTCATCTTCTCCACTAATTGTTTAATTTCAATACAAAAATGTCCTCAAAGCAAGGACCAGAGCCTAGAGCATCACCTTGCAGGTGAGTGACCTCATCGCTATACATATTAGGCAACAGCTGAAAGAGTTTGTTATTGCAATCAGCTTCAGCTTGTCTCCTGTTTTCTAGAAGAGTGCTCTGACCAGAGATGATGGCTACTGCTACACAAGCAGCTAAATAATAAATTCTCTGGCTCTGATACCAGCTGTTACAGACTAGCCACATCCGTAGCAATAAACCTCTTTCCCTCCAGAATAGTTGTTCATTAGTAGTTGTTCAATAGTAGTTCCATTCAAACTACACATTGGGAACAGTCCTTGGCCTGTGCTGGGAGAGCACTTTTTGACACACCCAAGGAGCCAGACACCATACTAATAATTTAACATCATTGTCACTCCGGTTCCAGTATCCAGGCACCATTCAATTTGCTGGTATAGACACAATTTATGAATCCTGTTCACTCCTCTGCCATTCAGATACAAAGCGACGCTGGGAGGTTSAGCACCATCTCCAATGAGGCATGCAGACACATGCTTCTGCGCTGCTGGAAGACTTCATTTTAGAAAGGTGGTCACTACAAGTTAGTTATTTCTGTGTTGAGCAACAATCCAATAAACATTGCAAAGGTTCCTTATCGAGTCACTTTCAGTATTCATGTCTCTTTTTGGAGTGATTAGGAGAAATACACGTGGTTTGGCTACTATCGTCAACATAATTACTTAGCTTCTCCATGCAGCCTTTGATGCTTTTTTTCTTTGTTAGCTGTCCAGAGCCTACTGGATATAACCAAAAGATTAAAGCAAAACTTTATGTATAAATTTGCATATTGGGAAACGAGTGAAGAAGGCAGGGCAGGCTCTGAAAATAGGGTTCCCTCTCCCCATAACCAAATACTGAAAACYCCATACTGCGTGACAGCTTGTCAGAGGGGATTCAGGAGCACAGTCTCAGGTGGATCTCTCTCAAACCCCATATTATTTGCTATTTTGCATCACTCCTCACAACTGGGCTTCAACGTTAAAAGACAAAGTTGCATAACMGGTCTCAGAGAGAGGATTTATTTGGTGGAATTCACGCTCGAACCCAGAATCTAACATGCACACTTTCAACCACAACGGTTTCTTCTCTCTGTACTCTTCCACACTCCTCTACCCGCAAGGAAACAGCTGACCGAGGATCACAGGAACAAACTGCTGCATCAATATTCCAYAGAGAGCATGAACCTTGCAGCAGTATATGAACTACTCCGACTGTATATGCTCACAGTCATCACCAATTCTCACTAACACCAGTGAGGGCACATTTGTGGTTTCTAAGGTGATGCTATTTAGCTTTGATTTTGAGCCAAAAGAGGCTAGGAAAATAACTACAGAACATCCAGTTTACCTTTAAAACTTCTACCTCAGAGAAGCCATTTTCAATTGCCTCAGGTCGTTCACCCCCCCAAGATTAGCTATCATAAATTCACACCACTGATGTTTTAGAATGAAGAAGGGTTTGATTTTGATGAAGACACAGACAATTTAAAAAAAAAAATCAAGCAACAGACAAAGTGGTTGGAAGTTACCTCAGCCTTAACCAAAAAGACAGGGGAGTCTCTTCATAAAACAAAGCAGTCAACCTCCATGTTTTCATAACCTGTTTCGGCACTCCTGAAGTATACCCTCTCTGCGAGGTGCCAGCTCGTTGCAGTCACTTCCCTATCGATCTGTCTGCCGCACCTCTGGAAAGGTCAAGTAGGATGAGGGCCCTTTCCAGTGCTCTTTCAAAGCACTTCATTCCCTTCCAGAAAGGGCGAAAGCTCTCAGGTGACAGAGAGAGGCTAATTAATTCAGTCTTTTCAGCTGTGTAGAGCTGTGACATTTATAATTTATTCTGAAAGGAAAAGAAATATAATTCAATCCTGTTGAAGACATCACCACATCCCTTACCAAAATTTTGTATTATGCTGTTTTATTCAAACAACACTTCAAATGTATCAGATTAACACTTTGTACATATTTGTATTCTGTGTTTGCCTCTTTCAAAGATGGCTCCAGTGCTACCACATACAAATAACATATGTATTTATATAAACAAAAAATTTAGAGTAGTTCACAGCAGTGGCTACAAACTCCTAAGCAGAGCTATTCTAAATTATTATTTTAGGACTAGTATTTTCCGTAAAACAAGGTTTTGGATTTCTACCCATGAGGCTGCTGTGTCAGAAACAGTACAGTCACTTATTTCAGTCAGCCACAGAATAGGTTTAGTTTATTTTATATCAAAACAAGAATTCTTTATGTGTTCAGAAAGAGAATTGAGATTTTTCTTCAGGAAATTTGAAGGTCATCCTTGCAMTCAAGAGATGTATATAAGATCATGAGTACTGCAGAGAGTTTTGGTTAAGTTTAGGGAGACTTTTGATGCAGTAAATATTTAGAAGAATTTCTGATAAATGCCCAGAGCTTAGACTAAATGAAAACAAGCCAAATGCAGACATATTTTTTTTCTTGTTCAAAAGTGCCTTTGCTGTCCTTAGATGCAGAAACACACAACAGGGCTCACTATCTCCTTAGCAGGATGGGACCCTTGTTATGGCTTTAAATGGACAAGGCTRAGGCAACTGTTAAAACAGGTCTAATTCAGATGCAGTCTGTCCTTCAGATAAAGGGATTCCTATATACCGTCTGCCAACTGTCAAAACCAGCAACCAGAGCAATTTTTCAGCTGAAGGTACCTTTCCCTTAGGCCAAGGCAGAACATAACTATTTACCATGCAACTCCTCGCGGTAGAAGGCCATGACAGCTGCATGGACGCTCGTGCAGACAGTTTTTGAGTCTAAGCCTCCTTGTTAATAAACACCTCTTACTATTTTCAGTGGCTCAAGATGTCCTAGACCCTTTGGAAATATAACAACTCTTTAATATTAATGGCATTCAAGAATCAGTGATTTACTGTAGCTTTTCATCAAACTGCTCTGCTTATATTTCTAGAAAGACAATGCCCTTTCCAGTCTTATGTTCCAAAGTCATCAACTCTTGTCCTCTGCTGTCCCCACAGCCATATCAAATAATTTATTTTAACAGCAGATCAAGCACCAGCCAAGGCCTAGAAAATTTTTAAGCCCTCCGGCTTAAAATTTTTCATTTTTAATTACTCTGGCTGGAAAGCTATTTCAGAACTTTAATGCTGTCGTGGTTTGTAACTTTCTTTAGTGTTTACTAACCTTATACCCAGCTGTTCTGGGGCTAGCATCATATCCTGTACCTTTAACAGGCTTTCTTCTATCACGATGCTTACCATCCTGATGTACTTAAAATTGTTAAACATTTTATTTTTCAGTCKAATCTTCCTAAACTAAGTCAGTCAAGTATTCCCTCAATTCCTGATGAACCTATTCAGGTTGGAACTCATCTTTCCTGATAAAGGCTACTGGAGGTACMTATCAGTCATCCTACAACTGTATCTGCCTTTCTCATGGCTGCATTGGCACTGGTGGCCTAGGTATGTGGCAATCAGCTAACACATCCTCATTCAACCAGTTTATTCCCTTCAAAATGTTTATTGTCCCCAGGTTTTTTACAGAGCAACGCACAAAATTGTTTCACTGCTGTAATTCCAGTCATATYTGTTTCTGGTCTATACACTAATCTTCCCCCACACAGGCAGTATTTCCCAAATTTTCTCAGCATTCTCCAATTGAAATAAGTGAAAATATTTTAAGAGTCCCAAAAATYCATGCTTGCAAAAATACACTGAGAGCATCCTTTCATCCATAAATTTTGCCTTGGAAAAGAAACTTTCACAGACCTGTAGAATAATTTAATCTGGAAGGGGTCTCTGGAGATCATTTGATCACGCATCTCACTCAAAGCAGAGTTCACTTGGACATTAGATCAGATGGCTCAGGCTCATCCCCAGCAGAGCTCTGAATCTCTTCAAGGGTGGAACTTTCACATTGTCTCTGGACAACTTGATCCAGTGTTTGACCTTGCTCACTGTGAAAAAAACTCTTCATAACATCTAATTAGAATTTCCCGTGTTGCAACATGTGTCCTTTGCCTTTTATCCTACCACCGTGCACCTCTGTGAACAGTCTGGCCCCACTTTAACTTCACCTTCCACCAGTTCCACATTTTTCTACTAATTTGTGTCTTCTTATGTAATGATTTACTCCCTAGCATTGTATCAAGTGCTTTACTGAACTACAGAGGACTAATAAAAAAATCCATGTCAGCCTGACACAATCTAGTATTAGTAAGCACATACATCACATTTCACCTCATTTTCCACTTATGTGCAAGTCCCCACATATTCTTACTTCAAAGTTGGTTATAAAGGCTTCTATATTTTGACAGTCAAACAGGTCTGTAGCAATCTGAATCACATTTTCTTTGTTTAGGAGCATATGTGCAATTTTTCTGTTATTTTAGGATCACATCTAAGCTTTTTAAATCAGGTAAACTTCTGTTTCCAAACATTCTCATAGAAAATTTTGATTTTAGCCTCATTTAACTGCGCTCTAACTGCATTACTACATGTAACTGCATTACCTTACTGAAAACTGAGGCAAACTGTTCCCTTTGTTCTGGTGCTACACTAGCACCACCTCTAATTGCTAGTTCATTTCTACTGCACACTACCACTATATCATCCCTCATTTTCTTTATTTACTGTTCCTTCAAAGCAAGTCAGCTACAGCAATTTTTGGCCAACTGTCAGTCCACTTAACAGGCCGCATTAGTTATTTACAGTTTAGGTTAATCCCTTTTACCTAGTTCAGCTCTGCCTCTTCTTTTTACCCAGCAGGTCCCACAAATATTGTCAAAGATAAAATACCTCCAGATACCCTCAGCTGCAAAGCCTTCATCTTAACATCAACACACAGCCCTCAAATACTGTGCGAATTACCACCAAACCAAGCAAAAACCCACATAGATAAATKAGTGTTCCCTCTAGAAAACATAATTACCTCTTCAGCAAGAACAAGCTTCATCTAAACATCCTTGTTTACTGCTTTCTGTTCCTCAGTCACCTCAGTAACCGCCAGCTGTTCGGCTTTCTAAAGCTTTTCCCTCAGCTGGCTCTGCCCCATTTACCCTCAGCAGCTAGCTCTGAGCTATCATCAAAAGGAGGGAGTCTCATAATGTCAGCTGCAAGGTTATTAGTTTATTCATAATGCATAGCTCCCAAAAAGGAACTAAATGGCAATCAAACCCACCATGGTACAACAAACRAGCAAATTCTCTTCACCCAGAGAAACCGGGCTGGCTCTTTCCTCTGCACCKCACCCACTCTGGGAAGCAGAAGGAGGCAATGACCGGCCGGGCAAGCCCAATCCACTCGGAGGCCCACAAAGCCAGCAGGGCTGCCGGGAGGTGGCTGGGCCACTGCCAAGGCCTCGGCCAACCGAGCAGGCGGCGGGGAGCTGCCGGTGAGACAGGGCTGGAGGTGGCTATAGCAGTGCGAGACACAGCCACGCATGATGGACAGTGCCGCCGTGGGTGGCGGGACACCGCAGAGGGCTATGGGGGAGACGTGTGAGGTACAGGTGGACCTCACAGAGAACTGGGGAACTGGAGGGGAGTAATGAGGACATTTTGGGGAGAATGATCTTGCAAAGCCAACATCACGTAGGTTGTTATTGTAATCAGTATTTCTATAAAAGACCATCACCTAGGTGATGGTATCAGAAATTCCAAATTTGGGTATAGATATAGCAAAACAAGGACCAATGTGGGAAAAGTAATTAGGGGCAGGTTGCTTTTTCAGGAGGACACTGGGGTAGAGGAGGGAAGATGCAAGGACAGCAAAGCAGGGGACCAGGGAAAAGGATAATGCGTCGTGATGACCATGTGCCTGCTGCTGTCAGGGACTACCTGTCAGGCAACCCTGCATTTGATCACCACAGCTGGAGCAGGACAATAAACAAAACACCCTGTGCTGATTGTATTGTAAGGGTCAGGCCTGCTCCCACAGTCAGGAATGCCGAGGCAGGTGCCGGGTGGGTGCTTCCTCTGCCTGTCCAGGGAGCACCCAGATAGATGGACCAAGCGTCCTGGTATCACCACATTGGTGCTCGATCCAGGCCTGAGGGCATCAACAGTACCCACCACTTCACAACATTATTACTGTAATTCTTGTTGGCATATCTTTGTGGAAGTACACCCATCATTGTCCCTAGGATTCACAGCAAGATTGGTGCTTCCAAAAGATGCTGGCCTTGGTGAGCACGCACTGCAGAGTCTTACGTTGTGTGCAGCACGGGTACAGTGGGTACCCTGGCTCCGAGGGGTGTCAGACTGGGTGAGCGCATGCTGCAGAGCTGCATGCCCAGGAAATGTTTCCAGTTATCCCATCACACAAAGCAGCTGTTTCAGACAGCTGCCAGGTCTCAAGGAGGCCTGGGCTACATGTGGAGTCTTCAGTCTTCTTGTGGACACAGTTTCTAGAAATGTCGAAGAAAGCAAATACGTGGTGGTCTTCTATCAGCTCCCCGCTTCCCCATACCTGAAAACATGGGATTATTCAAACAAAATCGATACATTTTGGTTCTCTTGCTTTTTGAACTCCCAACTACATGACAAAACATATTGTTAATATTCCCAGGGACATTAATCAAGTGCCTTGACCCTCAATACAAAAGTTCTCACCATTACTTATGTTACAGAACTTTACAGTTGCCTTTAAGCTCCAACAGTCTCCAATGCTCTTCCCAGCTCTTATGTCTATCTGTTTACTCAGACCTACATGTTTTCTCCCCAGACTATGGGGACACTTTTGAGAGCTCCCACTRCTTTTCCCTCCTAATCTTCCAAGTTAGATGACATTTCATGACCTTTTAGTTCCCTCCTCTCCTCCCTTCTTTTCCTTCGTCAAGTGTTGAAGGAGYGGGAGCAAATTCACCTCTTCCTCAAATGAGCTGATAATCTTTTATTCCCTATTTCTCTCTCTTCTGATGTACACTGTCAACTGCACCTGATCATAAAGGAAGTAAAGGAGAGTTTTGCTTGATTTCTGTGGCAGTCTTTATTGACAGCTCTCCAGAATAAAGGCAAGTGGGGTCAGGCAGAAGCAAAGCTTGAAATTTTCTAGAGACTGTCTATCCTAAGTTGCAAATAGCACCAGACAAATTCTAATAGGCTTTAGTTTTAAATGCTGTGAAACCTTCTGCCTGTAACGCTCAGGCCTACAACACACCCTAACRCTATCTTAGCTGATGACTTTTTAATCGATGTTACTGTGTTGGACAGAAGGACTCTTTTCCACTAAGTACTTTTTCCTATATGAAAGAACAGTCACTGAGCTCTCTTTAAGGGAGGAATTTTTCCCCAATCAAAATCAGAGAACATGGCCAAAGCCTGAACCTTGGATTTAAGAGAAGCTGAATTTCTAAAACACGTGTGCTGGGCTTATGGCAACCTTGAACCAAGTTACAAATTAAATCTTTGTGATCTCTCAGAAAGTTCGTAACTCAAATTTTGTAGTACAGAACCAGCCAAAACAACATCAACTTTAGTTACTAAGAAGTGTAATACAGAACGTAAGGTATTTCCTCATATTTTTTTTTTTTATTGATAGTTTTTTGCAGGGCACTCTGAAGTATACCAGTAATTTAAGAGACAAGCAAACTAAAGCTTATTTCAGTATTTCTTTTGGTTATACTCTTTACTAATGCAATCTGCGGAAAATGGTTTGCACTATCCTTTTTTCAAGATACAATCTGAATGCATTACAATAAAAATTTTAATTTACTAGCATAGTTTTACAGAAGATAATTTTTATAGCTACAGTTTTTATAAATTCTGAATGTGCTCATCATTAGCCAAATCACATAATACATAATAAGAGCTTTTAAAGGACACTATGTCAAAAGTCTCAGAACTAAACCTTGTAATACACTTGTCACCCAGGTATTACTGACTTTCTAGTATGAAAATTAACACCTAAATTTAAACACTAAAAAGAAGTTAAGTGACTTGTTCAAGGTTCCACAGTAGATAATAGCATAGCCAAAACCTGAGCTCCATGATTCCCGGATGCTGAACAAGCAGCATGTGCACTTCTGCATATCTGAGGATTGTGAAGTCTTCCCACAAACAGGAAGGGGAGAAAATAAACGCAAACAAGATGATGTCCATTTCCTTAGTGAACAGAAACATTCTCAGATTCCCTGAAATGCCTTACGACAAATTCTCGACCATATAGACAATTTGTTGAAACTGGATTGACAGCGGCTACAATTTCTGACCTTGATCTTAGCATTGAAACAGTTTTTATTCTGTGAACTTTAGGATTGCTGTGTTAAGCACTCTTTGGAAAAAGACAAGCTGGCAAAATTTAACCACTCATGTTTCATCTATGCACCATCTGCATAAATAACAATCTCCATTTGTCAGAAGAAATTAAGACATTGCTTTTGTATGACTGCAAAAACAAGCTGGCAGTTCACTCAGTGATTAAACTATAGTAATTTGATGCACTTCATGCTGATCACTGTTATATTGTACTTTTATTATATTTGTTGATACTTCAAGTACTCCAAATTGGGCAAAAGAGCATAAACTATAATATGCAGAAAGCAAACTATTATTTGAGTCATCATGTATATTTCTCAGTTTGAGTGAAGCGTTTATGAAACACTTAAAATCTAGAGCTAGATCTCCTGTTTCTACAAATCAGTGCTGCTCCATTGGCTTCAGTGAAGAAACAGTGATTTACAGTCCTTGAGGATCAGACTTACAATACTCGTTCATTTTGCTATGGTTTGCAGAGATGGGAAAATCAAAAGAGATTGTAATATTAGATCCTTAGAAGTACAGAGATTGTTAGCTTGTAAATGTGCTGTATTAGAGGAGCTAGAACCAATATCKGTGAAATGGGATGCAGTTCCTTTACTGGAGTGCAGGAAGGACTTTTAAATATTATAGAAACTAATACTTTGCTTTCTTATGCAGACAGTTAAAARTAATTTCTTACCATAACACCTCCATAAAGTTGCTTGACTAGATTAATTTGAAAACAAAATTACAAAACTATCCAGCCATACTTAGAAAATGTTCATGCCACAATTTAATCATCTCTACTCACTTCCCTTGTGCCATTCTCATTCTTTTATGTCATTATTTACTTATTTCTGTATTTATTTGCAATGTGTGAAGAACTACATGAATTTCTCTCCTGCTATTTTATATGCATTAGCTACAAAATTGTAAAATATATAGAAATATTAACTGGTTTTTTTTATTATTATCCCAAACATCTTTTATGCATCTAGATTTTTCTGGATATTTTGGTGCCTAGAATGATTGCAGTACTGTAGAGGTAAATCTTATTAAAATTATTTTTCTTATTCTGTTCTACACCAGTCTGACACATGCAGGCTTTAATGCCTTTCTGTTCTGTACTAGGATCCACCATATATCTCAATGAGAAAACCCACTACAGTAGTACGGGGAGAGCTAGCTTACATCACCAGCTGTCCTCCTACTTTCTTTTAAAGATGAAACAAGGAGATAGTCCAGTTCAGAAAATGCAGATGTTCAACTCTCACTCCCAAACCACTCAAGTTCTGTGTTAAGGCTAGAAAGTTTCTGAAAAGTTCCTGCTCAAAGTTTAAACAGTGAGATTGTGTCATGAGTGTTTATAGACTGGAAACTGAACAAATTGACCAAAAAGAGACCTGAAGAGATGACTGCGAGGGTTTACTATCTATCTGGATTGTCAATGATCTCTACAGCCAGAAGTAGTTAAATAATTTTGTTTAAACACTTCTCCTCCCTTCTGCTAGAGCAGGAACTTGGTAGTCAGGACAGAATGATAGTCATTAATGCATGTCTTGTCGCTTGTCTGAGATTTGAAGGTCTTTGAAGGCACTGGGAAGGAAGAATCACTCATGTAAACTGAGATTAATATTAGATTTCAACTGCAGATGGCAGCAAACCCCCAAATATATATGCAGTCTCACCCAGGCAATCTTTGATCCACATACAAAGAAGAAAAAACATGCTTTAGCATATTAGAAATAAACAAAACTGTATTTAAAAATGAAAACACATTTGCTAAATTAGAGGGTGACATAGCTCACAGAAACGTGCAGGATTTTTTAGAAACATCCAAATGCCAGTGGATGATGTGAGATGACAGCTTCCCCAGTGTAGGTGCCAATCACTTGCATAAAGAGTCCCAGAAAAAAAGACAGTGAGCATGGGCTGAGATTCTCCCTGCCTTCTGTCAGGCCCTCCAGCAGTCCCTGCAGCTCTGCAGTTAGCAGCAGGAGGAAGGAAGTCTGGTAAAACAGGGCACTTASATGTCCTTGCCTCATAATTTAATTCAAAATAATCAGGGGACATCTACTGAGGACACTATTATTGAGACAGAAAACAGTAAAATGGAGCCAGCAAATTTCCAGGCGGGAGACTGGCCTCAACACCTACACACTGGGAGTAGACCAAGGGGAGGTAATCCACATCTGCCTTCACAGAGGAAACAGATGGTGTGACAGAGTGTGTGCGCCCTAGCAAGAGATGGGCTTGTAATGAAGTGGCTGAGTTGGGGGTGTGCTACAAGTAGCACTGGCAGGACCCTGAAAACAAAGGGGGAGGATGATCTCAATGCATCTGAACCCAGCAGCTGAGTGGGTACATTAGTGAAAAGGTGATCTTGAAGAACAAGGAAAAGATTCACCTCAGGATACAGCCTAAATGGTGTTTCTCTAGACTGTATTTCCAGGAAGCCTGAAATTGTTTAATGGCCTTGGGCTATGAGGACAAGCTTGCCTCATCGGTTAAACATCTGGCTTTTTGTTTCTGTGCTTTCCTGAGACAACTCACAGTAGGTACGACATTCAATCCATCACTGAAACAAGGCGCAGTGAGACAATGTAGCTATAGACAGTGATCAGATCAGGTCTCATATTTTAACACACATGAGGGGAATTTAGGGCTAATTTTTATCATCCTCTCACCCAGAGGGAACCTCGGGCCCATGCACCACTGAAAGGCAGGCCAACAACTTCTATTCATCCATGCTGTTGACTAACTTTTTTTTCATATTCAGACAGGCCTATACAGATTAAAGAGGTATCTTCTAAACCGTTAGGTACTAGTCACAGGTAATTATTAGTAAAGTTAATTGCTGTAGATTATTTGATATGTTTCTTTATTGTCTTTTCCATTCCCTTTTACCTCAGCTTCTACCTTTGCCTCTTATGTATACACTTATCCCTTTCCCTAATACAGTGGGTATTTCTATTTAAACTTCCTTTAGTTTTTATTTCCTTTTCTTTCTTAATGGCTGGGAGATCACAGGAGCTGTATTTTAATGCACCTTACCCATGGTGCAAAGCTTTATCAAAAGGCAAGCTGTGTATTGAAAATCCAGTTTGATTCCAGAAATCATATAACTGAGGGCTTTAAATGCATCAGCTGAAAAACAGGCCTATGGGCTGATTCTTAGCACTTATGCATGGTTTCTYTGTAGGTTCCT
Organism: Oceanodroma leucorhoa; assembly: GCA_030449065.1. Lineage (NCBI taxonomy): Eukaryota > Metazoa > Chordata > Aves > Procellariiformes > Oceanodroma > Oceanodroma leucorhoa. The sequence goes on from JASVER010000029.1 coordinate 10,327,866, forward strand.
CAGCACCAAATACAGCCTGTTATGTATAAGAAGACAACAGGTGGAAAAAAACATTGAAGTTGACCCCAAAATTGCTACTGAAGTTAGTGGAGTGAGGATTTCATACTACATCTGTAACCCAGCAACCCTCTGACGATTGGTGTAAAACAGCTTACTTTTTTTCTTCTTCCCCAAATGAAAGGAAAGCATGCTGGTAGAAACTCAGCAGGACTTTGGAGTCGCTGCTTCCCAAATAAGCTTTCTGCCTTTAACCCACTTCTTGTTGGTATCCTGTCTCAGTGTGACTCCTGAGGATTGAGCCCAGCAGGAACTGAGACACAAGAACTCTGTCCAACCATGCCTGACCCAGGGCTCTTCCCRCAGCCAACCCAACATCTCAGTGCTGCTTCTGTAGGAGGAGAGTGAATGAGTAGCCATGTCTTTTGGAAACCGTTATTGGGGTTTAGTGTTCTTTYCTCTAGGAGTGATGGGAAGAACAATTCAAAAAAGTTTCCCTTGGAAATGTCAGGGCCCTGAGGGCACCCATTGGCCTTAATGGCCCTGACCAGCTTCATCTGGGGCCTCCCCTCACCCCTGCCCATGGGCCCAGGAGCCCCATTTCAGCTCAGCCTGGGGCTGTCAGTGCCTGCCCAGGATGTGCTGGAGCAGTGCTAGTCTCTCACCTCTTGTCTCTAGCCCTGCCTCTGGGATGCACATGGACCCATGCTGTGGGCAGCCTCTCTCCTGGATGGACCCTGTGGTCATAAGTTGTAGCTTGTTTCCAGTCCTGCCTCTGGCCCTGCCCCTTGCATGAACTTTGGACCCATGTTGTAGCCTTGTCTCTGGTCCTGTCTCCAGCCTCCTCTGCTTTAGCTCCTGATGGGAACCCCTGGATGGTCCTTGGCCCTGGTTCTTCACTTTCCATACCAGGGGCTGYCCATGAACCCAGTTACAGGCCCCATCTCTGCCCTGCGTGGTCAGACTCACCCACCATTGAGGGCATGGCCTGCACTGGGGTCACCCTTGGGCCCCAGCTCATCCTCCCACAGGGACCAACAAGACAAGAAAAAAAGCAGGAAAACTATTTATATTTTATCATGAAGAGCTAGCAATGTTGCTTCCTTATAAGCTCTCTGAGGAAAGCTAAGGAGAGCTTACTCTTAGCATTGGAGTAGCAAGACTGTTGTAGGAAGGACTTGTAGTGAGTGGGTAGTGAGAAACAAGAAGCTCTGAAGTCTCACCGGCATCTTTGCAGGTCATCTAGTCTTCAGTCATCACTATTTGATATGGCATATTCCTGGCACAACCCAATCTGCTTCTTGAATAACATCTTTAAGGCTCATCTTCTGGGGAAAAAATGATTTTATTTCCAGCTGCATGTGTAGCGTTGAACAAATTGGTTGAACTCTAGAGAAGTGACAAACAACTGTTGGTACTCATGGGATGGTCCTGTGAGACTACAGCTTCTTGAGGATCATTAACACTATTGTCTCTACGTTGAACTTGCACCATCCTGTTTTACAGCCTTTATCATTCTSCAGGTTACAGACTTGAACTTATTCAGTAAATACCCAAGGCTCTTTTGGGAAGGAAAAGCACATATTATAACTTTCAYCAAACCTTCACAATGAATCCTGGCAGTCTTCAGATATGTAACTTTCCCTCAGTCTCTCATAGCAACACATTTTTTTATATCTTTTGTTCTTTCCTCCGGTATGTGTTTTAGCAACAATGACCTTTTCCATGTCTCTAAATACTGCCTGCAAACTGCTAGGGGCCAGTGCATGAAACAATGCCGCTTTTTGGCTGCAGAACTTTTCCAGCAGGTATTGATTAGGTTGACGTGCTTTGCATTTCGAAAAATAACTCTAAAATGTATTCTGCTTAGAATGCCTTTCCTAAACTGAATTAGGTGAGCCAATAATAACACAAAGAATAATGCAACCCACACGCACATCACAATACTCCCTGGGAAAACTAAACAAAACCAGAATAAAATCTGTGTTAAAACTGAGCAGAGCTGATGCAAGGGTTTTTGCTGCCCTAGGCAGATAAAAATTGCTGTCCTCTTTCCTTATCAGTACTCGCTCTCTTTCAAAATTTTCCACCCTGCCCTGTGCAGCTGTTACCTCTTTGGGCTCTGACAGATGTCCTCTGGCAAATCTTGTAGGGAGATCTAAATCCTCAGCTATCCGCACTGTCCCTGTGCCAGGGGATGCAGCTCCAGCAGCAGCAGTGGGAGAAGGGAATGTATGTCTACGTTTCTACTGCCCTGATCAATAGCCTAAGCTATTAGCATGAACCCAAGCAGTGGGTGCCCTAACTAACCGGAATTAACAACAAAGGAAAAAATTATGCCTCAAAAATAACAATATACCTGAAACAGCGTTAAAAACTACAGTCTTGCTCTTATTGTGTCAGTCCTTGTCCCTTTAGTCTTTGGCCCTCAGTCACCTCATTTACAGCACACATCTCTGACGTGACAGTTGAGCAGTGCCAACTTTAGAACTGATGAAAGAAAAGGTTTCATGACACACATAGGACATATACAGATGAAACAGCTGGTTCCTTCTGAAGCCTTCAGGGTCTTCATCAGAGCCTCATTACAACACAAATTGATGGGTTTAACCACAGGTACTACTGGCTGTGAAGAGCAACAGAAGGGCAGCACATGCCTTCCCCAGGCAACATGTTTAAAAAAAAATCATAGAATCATAGAATCATTAAGGTTGAAAAGGCCTCTAAGATCAAGTCCAACCATCAACCCAACACCACAATGCCCACTAAACCATGTCCCGAAGTGCCACATCTACATATTTTTTGAATGCCTCCAGTGATGGTGACTCCACCACTTCCCTGGGCAGCCTGTTCCAATGCTTGACTACCCTTTCGGTGAAGAAATTTTTCCTAATATCCAATCTAAACCTCCCCTGGCGCAACTTGAGGCCATTTCCTCTCATCCTATCACTAGTTACTTGGGAGAAAAGACCAACACCCACCTCGCTACAGCCTCCTTTCAGGTAGTTGTAGAGAGCGATAAAGTCTCCCCTCAGCCTCCTTTTCTCCAGGCTAAACAACCCCAGCTCCCTCAGCCGCTCCTCATAAGACTTGTGCTCCAGACCCTTCACCAGCCTCGTCGCCCGTCTCTGGACACGCTCCAGCACCTCAATGTCCTTCTTGTAGTGAGGGGCCCAAAACTGAAC
>JASVER010000029.1:10331862-10508923 GCA_030449065.1 Oceanodroma leucorhoa
TCAGGCTGACAGGCCTGTAGTTCCCCAGATCCTCCTTCCGGCCCTTCTTGTAGATGGGCATCACATTGGCAAGCCTCCAGTCATCCAGGACCTCCCGTTAACCAGGACCACTGATAAATGATGGAGAGCGGCTTGGCAAGCTCCTCTGCCAGCTCCCTCAGTACTTTCGGGTGGATCCCATCTGGCCCCATAGACTTGTGTATGTCCAGGTGGCGTAGCAGGTCGTTAACTGCTTCCTCTTGGATTATGGGGGGTGTATTCTGCTCTCCGTCCCTGTCTTCCAGCTCAGGGGGTTGAATACCCTGAGGATCACCGGTCTGACTATTAAAGACTGAGGCAAAGAAGGCATTAAGTACCTCAGCCTTTTCCTCATCCTTGGTGGCAATGTTCCCCCCCACATCCAATACAGGATGGAGATTCTTCTTGGCTCTCTTTTTATTGTTAATGTATTTGTAAAAACATTTTTTTTGTCTCTTACGACAGTGGCCAGAATGAATTCTAGCTGGGCTTTTGCCATTCTAATTCTGATACTCCCATGTTTGTAATTTCAGTATTATTTTACATTCTAAATACAGTGTGTGAGACTGGGTAGCTTAAAAGGCAATTGCAGGTTTTATTTTACAGTATTTCCTGTGAAAATGTCAGTATTTTTTTATTATTTTTACCACATCTTGCAATTTTTTCAGAATAACTCTGTGGAAATTATTTATAAGTATGAATTGATAAATAAAACAGCCTTAGGGAAAGCTGTGTTTTAGTATGTGTGAGACAGTAAATACAAAGAAAATATTTTCTCAGTATTAAAAAAATATTCAGCATACCTTATTAAAAATATTCTGTATATCTTATATGCTTTTCAAGCAAAATGCCAACTCTCTAAGAGAGACACATAATCAGATTCACTTTTAAGCATTATTTTGTACCAGAAATACACATAACGAGTGTCCCTTTCCTTTTCTTTCTGTTTTGTACTTATTTACAGTTAACTTACTGTATATGCAATTTATTTATGTATGTTTAGCATAAGCATGTTTATGCATATCCGCTGGCACTTTTTAAAAGGAGGCCTTACAGTATCAGGAAGCCACATCGCCCACAAGATAATTTTCAGAAAAATCTGACTTATTTAAAGCTGTCAGTATTTGTATGTTCAAGGCTGCATCTAGTTTTTGCCTATAGACAGTGAGTCAGAAACACAGCCAGGCCTGCAGTCTGTAAAAAGGTACACAGGTCACAGAATACTTTCCCTCCCAACAAACAAAAGCTCTCCTTTTCCTGTCAGCTCAGTGGCTAACAGCATTAATGTCTCACAGACTGTGGTGACAGAGCTCGGAAAGGCAGGAACACGCTAGGAAATTTTGGTGTGAACGTTAACTTGTGCAGAGAGTTCAGTCCTCTTCTTCTATGCATTTCAGTAGGCAACTGAGGAATATGCTTCTCCGGGGTTATCATCTTTCAAGCTCAGTGGACATGTATCAGAGGCCCTCAAGCACTGCCTCTGGGAAGAGAAAGCACCTAGCAGGAGGAATAGAGAAATTCACACATTGCAGAGCTCTTGTCTCTGGCTGCTTTCACGTCCATACTCTTTCATCCAACAGAGAAGATTCTTATGTGAATAAACCATATCACCCTATCACTGCCAATTCCTTAGCAGCTTAAACCAACCTAAACTGGCTGCTTATGTGACCAGAAAGGGAGCTGGTTCAGGAGCTGGACCACTTGAAAATTAATCTTACTTAACAAAAACCGGTAGTTAGTTTTTGGCTGATCCCTGTACCAATGCAATTTCCATGGATGCGAATGCCTACAGGAAGAAGGTGCAGGAACACGCAGCCAAGAAAGAGAAGACAGGACTGCAATAGCTTAGCCTAGGTAAGCTTTGACTGCCACAAAACAGTTTTACTTCCAAGATAATTTAAGCCAATACAAATCAGATGCTGCAATCCTGCCCCCAGCTTTGCATTGCTCTCTCATAGTGCTGCCCATAGTGTTCATACTGACCTTCTGATGAGTCAGTTTGGAAGGCTCACTTAACAGAAAATTAAAAAGAAAAATGTACCGTTCTCTGCCCCTTTCACTCCCAAACTAGCTCATAATGGGGTAAGTAAAAATCCTGTGCCAAAGAAAAGAAAGGTGAGAGCACACAGCTGAGGGAAAGAAGGAAAGGCCACGGGACCATAACAGACCAACCTAGCCTGACTTCAGTCACTATGGAGTTGCATACCCAAGCTGTGGTTAAACAAACAACTTAAGCCAGCAGAAATTGGCACTGCTACCAAAAGAAGCAGCTCTGTCCACCACCCAGCTCCTGCCCTGGTGCTGGCACAGCCAGTTGTGCTGCCCTTCAGTGAGTCTTACCAGAGAATTGATCCAGGTTAAAAAAGCCATCTTTTCCAAGATGAGTTTTCAGTTGGATCTGTTCTCTGATCAGGTGTGCAAATTCTGCGAAAAATCATTTTGTATTCAAGATTAAAAGCACTAATTCTAAGAAGATGGCTGGTTTTTTTATAATAAAGTGCAAATTCAGCGCTGAGCTGTGGAATTTTTGGTACCTCTCTGATTTTGCACTATGAAATAAGTACATTTAAATGGCCTCCACAGCAAGAACTCTGTGACTAGAGTTGCTAACAAAACTAGATACAGAGTTAGTATCTTACTGTCAYGTGCAAGGAATATCTTTGAAGATTTTTTAACATCCATTTCCTAAAATTTAACAGCAACAAAAAATCCATTTGGGTTTCTACATTAGAATGCAATATTAAAAGATATGACCACATGACATTTATCAAATAATGTAACTATGTATTTGCTATAACTGTAAGCATACTTGAGGCATTTTGTATTGGTTCCTTAATCCTGTATACTTACACTAATTTCATTGCGTTAATGGTCCAGTACATTTCTTATTACTTAGCTGTATTACTCTCAATTTCATTCCTCAAGAATGTATTTAAATAACATTAACACAGTCTATGTACCACATATTTATTTTATGTTAGCTATACAACCCTCCTTAGGTAAAAAAGCAGGAGGTTAGGCAGTGAACTGTGAAACTAACTTGCACAAATAGGTGACCTATATTTGCCAGAAAAATTTCATTGYTCTTCTTTCTCTACAGATAATTTTAACATGTTCTGTACTTTCCACCTACGTGACTTCCATGAGCACTGTGTAGGAAACAGTCCCACATAGTATCACAAGATACCATACTTTCTGTCTCAGAGATGAGAAAAAATGTGTGTATTACCTAATGGAATGTGCATAAATCAAAGGGTGCATGATTATACGTAYTGACAATGGGATGTGCTTTTCTTGATATCTTCATATGTAGACATACATCCTTCCATATACTGATGCAAAGGGTTTTCCAATGGAACTTTTTTCCCCCGTTGCCAAAGGCAGCTCTGAGGAGGAGCTCTGTAAACTCCGAACTTCTGCGCATGAACTCAGCAGGGCTAGAGCTACCTGCTGCCTGCAGGAACTGAAGTCACCTCAACACAGCTGACAAGTGAGCACACCTGATGGGTCCGCCCAGGAGCAGCCCCCAAGCAAGCCACAAGCTGGTGGTCAGGCAGTTGTGCAGCGAGATAGGAGGCACGGCACACTTTATCTTCAGCCATGTCAGAGACCACTCTTTCTGCAGAATATAGAACACAGAAGAACTTCACATTGATATAGGTAGACATACAAATATACAATTCCATAATTATGGAACTTCACCTTGAAGTTCTGTACCTCAGCTCCTCAGATTTTCAATACACTTTGTAAAAGTCACTAGGTACTACCCAAAGTTCTCAGAAAATTCTTCCAAGCCTCCTAACTCCTGTGATTTATAGCTGTATATTTGCTCATTCTTTCTCTAAGCATCTGAACTCCAAATGCATGACCAACAAATCTTTTTTTTTAAACTGTGTGCTTTATAAGTTTGAACAAACAGTTAAACTGCGTAAGTAACATGTAATTTTTAAAGTCTCATAGTATGACCAAATAGATATGAATGTTCCCTTTAACAAGAAAACACTTTCACTAAGTCTATTTCATGCCACATTATACTTTGCAATTTGGGCATCTTAGCTGCATCTATAGTCTGACATGCTTTTTAACTTTTAGTTTTCAAAAGCTGCAGGTTAGTTACAGTCAAAATCATTATACCTATGATTGTATATCTATGTCCACTTGTTGGCATTTCAGCCATTCATAAACTCAGAAAATTACTCACGTTACTGAATAGTGCAATTAAAGCTTTCCATTTGTTTATTTATCATTCAGGCAAAATGTATACACACATTAACTTAAGCCATTGCCTCTTTTTCCAGTAGTATGTCAGAAATCAAGCTGAAGCCCTTATCCATTATTGTCTTCTCTCTATATATCAGATGTACAATTATCGGAAGACACAAATTACGTGCGTCAGCAGGAAAGGATGTTATTTTCTGTAAGAATAGATGTAAGTGGGTGGATGGCTTTAGCCATGACTGAACAAACTAATTTGTAATATGGTACAGCAATGAGCAATCAAAGAGCAAATTTGGTAAGTCTCCAATTGTTTGTGCTAAAACTGTGTGAACTGCCTCAGACTGGGGAGAGATACAGTCTTGAATTCATAAAAATTTGCTTTCTCTTCTTCTCTCTATTCATAGAATCATAGAATCATAGAATAGTTTGGATACGAAGGAACCTTTAAAGGTCATCTTGTCCAACCCCCCTGCCGTGGGCAGGGACATCTTCMATGAGATCAGGTTGCTCAGAGCCCCATCCAGCCTGACCTTGAATGTTTCCAGGGATGGGGCATCTACCACCTTGCTGGGCACCTTGTGCCAGTGTTTCACCACCCTTGTAAAAAATTTCTTCCTTATAGTTAGTCTAAATTTACCCTCTTTTAGTTTAAAACCATTCCCCCTTGTCCTGTCGCAACAGCCCCTGCTAAAAAGTCCATCCCCACCTTTCTTATAAGCCCCCTTTAAGTACTGAAAGGCTGCAATAACGTCTCCCCAAAGACTTCTCCAGGTTGAATAAGCCCAACTCTCTCAGCCTGTCTTCATAGGAGAGGCGTTCCATCCCCCTGATCATTTTTGTGGCCCTCCTCTGGACCCGCTCCAATAGGTCCATGTCTTCCCTGTGCTGAGGGCTCCAGAGCTGGACGCAGTACTGCAAGTGGGGTCTCACCAGAGCAGAGTAGAGGGGCAGAATCACCTCCCTTGACCTGCTGGCCACGCTGTTTTTGATGCAGCCCAGCATACGGTTGGCCTTCTGGACTGCAAGCACACATTGCTGGCTCATGTCCAGCTTTTCGTCCACCAGTACCCCCAAGTCCTTCTCGGCAGGGCTGCTCTCAATCCCTTCATCCCCCAGCCTGTATTGATACCGGGGGTTGCCCCGACCCAGGTGCAGGACCCTGCACTTGGCCTTGTTGAACCTCATGAAGTTCACACGGGCCCACTTCTGGAACTTGTCCAGGTCCCTCTGGATGGCGTCCCATCCCTCAGGCAGCCACTTCTTTCAGATTTTAGGTGGACCTGGCGGTTACCAGGCCTGACATGAAACCATTTTAGAAATAACATGTGCTGGAAAGGATTGGCAGTAATCACAGTGGGAATAAGCCATGACCAAACAGGGACTTCATTTCAGCCCTTCTAGCTATGACGTTTGAAAAGTGTTATCCACACAGTAACAGGCATTTGCAGGATGCTCAAACTTCGTTGTGGGGCTTAGGTAAAGCATCTGAACTCCAATTATGAAAAATAGGAAAAAAATCCCCCTGAAAATCAATTACCGCTAAGTATGTGTCTATCAAAGTATTCCGGGAATCTCCGAATGCTCCTGAGGCCCCCACGGGCCGCGGCTGTACAGGAACAAGAAGCAAGCAGAGCGGTGTGTTTTCCCACACAGATCAACTGAAGAACCCGCCACCCTGGGAGTCATTCGGAAAGCATTCACGGGAAGCTCTCAAACTACTTTGAGAATTATGTCAAGTTCCAGCAGCACTTGGTGAAGCCGGCGGGTGACACCGAGGGCCGGGCCGGCCGGCGCTCCCCCCGCCGCCCACCAGCGGCCCCGCCGCCGCCCCGCGAAGGCCACGCCGACGCCGCGCGCGGCGAGCCGAGAAGCAACCGCCAGCGGCACCTGCTGTGGGCGTCAAGGCGCATGCGCGCACTTGGGGCGGCATGGTCGGGGCACTAGGGGAGCCTAGCAACCGGGGGGCGACCATAGCAACAGTCCCGGGCCGGCGGGCAGGGCCGAGGCGGGGGCCGGGCGGGAAGGTGGAGACCCCGGGGACGCTGCGGTAGGGCTGGCTCCGTGGCGGGCAAGGGGTGGCTGCGTTTCTGCCTCGCCGTGGGGCTGGGAGAGCCTGGAGGTTGGCAGCGGGCCGAAGGGGCCGCCCTGTGCCCCTCGCGTCGGGAGCGCGTCCCGGGCCTCGGGCAGATGGACACTCCTGTTTGAACCCTGTGCTGGGGAGGGCTGCGTTAGAAACGGACACAGAGGGGGCAAACGCCACCGAGAACTTGACGGTTACAAGAAAGGGGTTATTTAAAATGGTATTGAGATTGCGTTTTGTGCAACGAAACCGTCAACATGAGCGGGATTTTATGATATTGTGCTTCCCTGTGTAGTCAAAACTCACAAAGTTCAGTGCAGCATCTCCAGAGAGGTCCTCTGGAAGGTAATTTTTCATTTCACCGCAGGTGATGACCTGTCCCTAGTGTGTGGGCAGGCAATGATTGTTAGGAATGTAACTCCTGTGTAGAAGCTTTTCCATCATCCCAGGTCAGCCTGTAAGGAATATATGTAGAAGAGGGACCTAAGGTTTTGCCRTGGTGCTAGAAAATTTCCCGTAAAGTTTTATTTTAAGTCTGGCTGAGAACTTTCATATTCACAAGCATCTTATGAATGAATATAAGCACTTTGAAAATAAGGACTTCCTTCATAAAGGAAGCCAGCATCAGGAATAGAGACAGCTTACTTCTGCTCATAGTAGTCACTACCATGGATACATGTTTCAGGTTAGGCTGTTTCCTGAACTGCTGGCTTCAGGTACGATGCAACGCTGCAGTCCTGCGGGGGCATAATAAAATTGTTTTCTAGATGATATCAGTTCTGTAACCCTGGATACCATCATTTCTTCTACAGAGAATATAAAATGTTATTAATGGGTGTCATGCGCAAAGAGCTCATTCTGGCTAAAAACTTACTCCATTTTCTTCCTTTTGTCCTCTTGATGGCAGTCATATAGCTGTTTGTTGTTAAGGTAGATGGACCCAAGGGTTACCTCCATATTTGTCTACTTGTTCACATAAAAATGATATAAAAGTAGACACTGAACAGAACCAGAGCAAAGATTGATCTTTCTGGGGCTCTCCCAGGTAGTCTTTATTGTGTAATGCCAGCTGTATTCTGCTCCTGCCTCCAAAGTCTTAGCAGACTACATATTAATATATAACCAGTCTAAAATGGGCATAAAATTTCCTAAAATAATTCCTTGTATTGTCAGTCAAGGAAAGAAATAATTCATTCACCATGGCCCACCAATGTTCACTGAGACAGAGCAAAGACAGCCCCAGGTTACTGAAGTGACCTAGTTTCATCCTATATATTCACTACAGAGCAGCATTAAAAATTCTCCGGCAAGTCAAAGAAAGACTGAAATTTTAAAGTGGTAAATAGGAAGTTTTACAGCAGGAAGAGGCAGCCAAATAACATGGTTACTTTTAAAAGATACTGTAATATTACCTTGAAAAAAYCTGAGTAGTTTTTATCACTGCAAGTGTTTGCAGTGGACAGTTCATTGGTAAACAACAGTTCCTTCACATCCCTAAATGAATTAATTCTTGCTTGTATGGGAATCAGGAATGTGAGGCTGACATGGTGCCTCAGACAATGTTATCAGAGAGATCCCAGCTACTTTGTGTCAGTCTTTCTATTGTGAATTTCCTCTGCCAAAACTTTACAAAAAGAATGGAGAAAGTTTATGTCAAGCTGCAACCATTTTTGTAGCGTATCAGTACAGTACTTAATATGTTAGAAAAACACCATTTCTGATATCATTTGGGGCAACCTGAAAAATATTTTTTTGCTTTGGATTCTGTCTGTAATGGTAACACTACTATCCTCCTGGCCTTGTGAGCAGCTGAGACATGTTCTTGGTATAACCCTGAGCGTATCTGACTTGCTTCGCGGCTGTACATAGGTGAAGTTGTAGAGAGGAGCTCTCTTTTAGTTTTGTCCTGCACTTTTCTGTTGCCAAGATAGAGCAGAGCAGGTGACTTTCTCAGTACCTCTGTTGTGAAGGATTGTTTAAGAGAGTATTTTAATTATGAGAAAGKTTGTATGTTGGAAACCTTAATTTAAAGGCTTGGTTTAATCTTGTAGATTCTGGGCTGTCTAGCAAATATTATAAAGGACTATGAAGCGAGGTCTCTACAGAAAGAGGTATCTTTCATCTTATATGAGGATTTTATATGAAAGCACTTCTGCTGCCCTGGTCAGGCTTCACTTCATTATCATCCTGCACATCTGGAAGGGAGGCATTTCTTTGTTATATAAAATTCTTCTGTGTTATACATACAGAAAGAAATCTGTCTGAGAAAGAACTCTTCGCATCATCKTTCCACCTCCCACACAGACAGACTTAAAGGAAAAAAGCTTTCCATAAAATTTGATTTAACTGAAAAAAAAATCCATCTTTTCCTCTTTGCTCTCATCCTTCTCTTGTTTCTCAAACCCTGGCAATAGAATTACCCCAATTCTTAAATTAAGAGAAGCAAAGGCACAGAAAAGTATCAATATCCTTTAAAGCTGTGTTTTGTTAAATTATTTTAAGAATATCATCTGTTGTTCCAGATATTGTCCTTTGCTAGGAAAAGGGAATGTTTTTCACTTAGGAGGATGAGTCAGGTAGTAGGAGATGTGTTAAAGGCTGCAGGATAAATACCGTCTATACTGCTGGTTCACCTAATAGCTACTTGCCAAAAGTGAGGTTCAACTGGTCCTAAAAAAAGTAAGGAACCAGAGGGACGGACATGTCAGATAACCCTTTCATAAAACCGAAACAAAAGCCATAAATAATGCAAGCTAGTGCCTGTTGCTTTCTTTTGAAGCTAGTCAGAATGGATTTGCAAATGCATTGTTGGAGTGTGTTCAGCCTGGAGAAGGCTTAGGGGGGAATCTAACAGCRACGTGCTAATACCTAGAGGGGGGTTATCAAGAAGATGGAGCCTTGTAGTGGTGCATGGCAGAAGGATTTATGACAGTGGCCTAAATTGAAACAAGAGAGGTTCAAACTGTATATAAGGAAAAACTTTCTCCATGAGGACAGTCAGGCAGCCTAGCAGCAGCTGCCTGGAGAAGTTGTGCTGCCTCCATCCAGGTGTTCCAGACCTGACCAGGCAAAGCCTGGCCTCACAGCCGAGCCTGTTTGGGGCAGGAGGTTGGACTAGAGACCCCCTGAGGTCCCTCCTAACCTGAATTATTCTATAAGTGCTTAGAATTACAAACCTGTCTGGGTATGTTACTTTGTATCATAACTACTTAGCAGAAACGTACTTGAAGTTAATTGTCTTTTGGTTTAGCTGACATGGTCTGTTGATTTCATGTCTAATGTTAAGATTCCACGAGAGCTATTCCACATTGTAARAGCTATTAGAGAGTGGAATTGTCACCAACCAAAAAGGGGTTTGCTCTGACACCTGGCCTTCCATGTGAAACCCTGGCTTTTCCTTGCAAGTGGCATGGGGAAGTAAAATCCAAGAAATTAGTTTTGCATATAATAATGCATGAAATTGCTTTCATTCTTAGACACATTTATTGACTTAAAAAAGAACTAGGGAAGAGTAAGTTATGCTAAAATGGATTAACATAGACACATATCAATTATTTCTGAGCGATCCTGCTTTTTAGCAGTCATTTTACCAGAAAACATTACAAGTATAATTTCTCAAGTGATTTGGAATATAACTTTGGATGCATTTCTTTAAAGCTGGTCCCTGAATTTTAAGTTTAAATTTGTAGTATTTGTGTGAAATATGTTAGTTTTCAAGTGGAGACAGTGGCACTACAGTAGAAACGTTGCAGAGGASAAAAATAGCTTACAAAGAAAATAATAATGAAATATTTTAGAAGAAAATTATGGAAGACTTGTTCATTATCACTGTGATTTTTTTTAAAAAACGTTTGCAAGATTGAAAAGGGATGAGTGACTTTCTGCAGTACAGATGCACTGCTGTACAGAGGTATAGAGGCACTGTTAATACCTGAACTGTTTGGGAAGTACAGAAGATATCTCAGAGAGAAGGAAAGGATCCAAGAAAAGAGAGAAATCTTTGCTTCATTTTGTAATACTGAGGTAGTAATACTTGGTGAACAAGTAATATAAAATTATTATAGGGATTTCTTACTTGTTAAGATGTCAAATCTTGATTAAAGTAGTATTATGTAATTAGTTCCCTAGATCTGTTCTTCTATACACGTGGGATCATAACATGAAACTGATATCAGAAAGAACTTCTAACAGCATTGTAAAAATAGTTTTCTCTAGGTGATACAGATTGAACAGAAGATCTGAAACTGTCTTTGAAAGAGAAGGATGTTCAGTCTCACTAGCTACTCTGGTGTCCTGCCAAACAAAAAATAACCGTGTCGCCCATACTCTAAATTAGCCCTACACTATCAGAACTACTGATTCTTTGAAGTGCTAGGTGTCAGTTAAAGGGGTTTGTCAGTGGTATTCTGTATCAGCTCTGTATCAAAAACAATGCCAACAGTTTATTTGTTCCTTCTCTAGGAAGAAATTATGTTTGGCTAAGTTTGGATCCTCTAGTCCAGGACCAGTATCTGGTGAAGCCAGCTTCAGCACGGTGCTTACTGAGGAGGAATAAAATGCAGAAGCTGCAGGAATTCAAACAGAGGTTAATATTCTTCAGCCATGTCAAACCCATTCCTTTTTTTATACTTAGTTTCTCAAATATGGAAATAATTGGAGCTGCAGAAAAAATCATCTCCCCTGAGAAAACATGCATCTTTTTTGCATATGTCTTTCTCCTCTCTCTTTTATTTTTATAAAAATGGCATGACAGAAGAACATGTTTTCAACAGCACATTACATAAAATATTTAAAGTAATTTTTTATAAATGGATTTTAAAATTACTTGGTGTTTGGCATAACATTTGTTTCTTTAGCATGGATCTCCTACCTGATACTGAGAAAGACAGAAGTGTGCTACACAGCACACTGTAGAAATTCTAAGATACATGCATAGAAGTTAATTTGTATTTATACACAGGTACAAATGTATAATCAGCTGTAAACCTTATATTAAAAAAGAAATAAATTTAATTCAGATCATAATTGAAGGTATTGGTAGCCCATTGATAGCATAATTTTTTTAAAAAAACCCTATTTTCCAGCCATCATACTTTCATACAAGAAGTAGTTGAAAATAAGCATCTTAATATTCCTTTTAGTATAAGTTCATTGCATTTTTTCTTAAATACTTGATCTGACAAGGCTAAGCAAGTTCTGTCAGCTGCAATTTGGAATTAGATTTTTCTTTCTCCAAAAGGAAGTTTAGCATGGAACTAAATACCATGATGTATTCCCATTTAAATGGATTTTTCTTCTTCCACCACKGAGGGTATGCACCTGCACACTAATTTGGACTCTCTTAGCTATTGTGTAGCTCTTTGAATGATTCCAAAATATTTACAACCAACCAACAAGAAATATCCAATTTAACTAAATATTTATGGACTAGGCAGTAGTAGGTTTGCTTCATTCTTCATTGTTGAAAAGGAAAATAAATGGAAGGTAATTTACAAAGCAAGCACAATGAGAAGTGCATGATAATCCTGTAAGGCTGACTGATAATTCTGAAAGAGCTATTCTGTGATGAAAATTGAGTTTGAGTGGTGGGCACTATTTCTGAACCAGACACCTTTATCCCTGAGTGATGTTAGATGAGAATTGAGCAACTGAATTATGTATTATTATCAAATAAATACTAATTTCTTGCATGAAGAATTAAAATACCCTTTTAATTAAAAAACAGCTCTGTATAGATCTTCCAGTAGTTTTCATGCTTTGCATATCTACGAGATGAYAACAAACTCTCTATATTCTTTCTCCAAATATGAAGTACATCTTTTACTACACTATATGGGTTACATGTGGCCCTGAAGGTCTTCTGTAACACTAGGATATTATAGAGATTTATCTTTTAGAATCAAGGCTTTTTCCACTATTTCTGCAGGAGATGATCTGAACCTATTTTTATTACAATTCCTGCTCTGGCAAATTTGACATCTCTCCAGAGTACACACTGTATGACAGCTACATGGAGCAGAATTAGTCCCTTACTTCTCAATATCTATTTGGCCTTTCTCTCTGTTTTGGGTGGATGCCAAATTGAGAGCTACTTGCTTTTATGATGGACCCATTTCTGCTGCAGCAGAAGCTCTGGCTCGGAAAAAAGTTTCTGAAAGGCAAATGATTTTGCCCTGAATTAAAGCAAGTGTTTGAGATTTAAGATGTCTTTATGAGGGTTGATATGATTCACAATATAAATATGTGAAGCTACRATTTTCCCCCTTTTTGCCCAGGTAATTTCCCAAGATCCTCTCTAGGTAGTCATTAAGGAAGTGTAGTCTGGCATCAAAAAGGTTCTGTGGCAAATAGTGCAGAAGCCAGCTGCACAGCTTATGGGAAGATAGAGCTTTCCATAGACATGGAGTTTATTCGTTGTAGGAGATCCTTAAAGCACTGATCTGGTTTTAGTGAATGAAAGGTTATCCCCGGTTACTATTGCATATGCACTATACTTACAGATTTAAAATCTTATAAGCAGAAACTTGGCACATGAAATTACACAGATCTACTTCCTAATACTTTAAAAGAAGTGAGGGAGTTTTAAACTGGACTGTCATAAACATTAGAATTACTGGATTTTCTTCAAAGTTGGGTTTGAATATTAAGTTTCAAAAGCCCACAAATTTTAGATTCCAAAAGATTAAGGTGTAATTATTCCTTGTAGCTTTATTGTGCTTTTTGGATTTTCAGTCTCAAATAATTCAACTGGTTCTGGTAAGATTGGCAAGAAAAAAAAACAAGAAACCTTTAAACTAAGATTAAGCCCTATGAATGTCTTACCTGAAAGATGTTAGAGAAAGCCATGGATAAGTTAAYTATGGAGAAATAATACCCCTAATTAAAACAAAATCAAAAACCTTTTATCCTTCTGTAAAAGGTTGGTAAATGGGACCTCTTCTGTTTAACTGGATCAGCTGGGAAGAGGGCTCCTTGTTACTAAAAGAATGAATTATTTTTTATTTCTCTGACTGATTTCCATTCTAAAATTCTCTGAAAGTTATAGTAGGCTTGAAAAACTAGATAGCAAAAACACCTAGTAGAAGTACATTTCTGCATTTGGCTGGTAGAGTGTGTGGCAAGACTATCAGGTGAAAGCTCATCTCAAAGAGATTACTTGAATACTCAAAGCTAAGTATGTACCTGCGGGACTGAGGCTCTAATCACCACGCTTACTCTAACTGGATGAAGACTTGGAGTGAATTCTTYTTCTTGCCCTTCAGGTTTCCTACTTTAAAGACACCACATCCCTTCATCACAATCTTTGACTTCAAGAAATTCTTTGTAGAGTAACTCTTGGTATGCAAATGCCAGGTTTTATTACTTTCCTTGCTAAGTGTTGTAAATGTTTTATTTAATTTTATTTAGTTTTATCTAGTTCTAATATTACAGATCAGGAAACTTTTAATGTTCAAAACATGGATTTATGTGAAAGTTGATAAACTCTGTTGTAACTCTCAGCATACAAAGAATGGTAATAATGATTTCAAAATTATTCTCTTAATATCTAACAGGATATGCTTACATGCAAGTAAACTAGATTTTATTATAGTACTTAGGGGCAATTGTAACTAAGAAGTAAAGTGAAAATGAACAATGATGTAAAAAATTACTACCAGTGATATGTAATCTTTATAACTTTGCCCTAGTGTTCATAAATTTCAAAAGATGCTCACGAGCTTTTTATATGCTATGTGTGGAAAAACATCGCTCTTATTTGCTTTGTCTAAAATACCTGTTCTTAAACTTCATAATCAATAATTCGTAAATGTAAGGACTATTCTGGTCATAGAAATCATCTGTATCTTTTCTCTCACTCTCAAGAACATTCTTCAATAAATTATTTACAACCTTTTTCCATAATAATTAAAAATACYCACATTTCTGTGCTTATAAACTAGCGAGATTATGCACCAAACAGGATACTACGCCCTTTATGAAATTTATATGCGTCATATACTGAAACACAAGTTTATGCTTTATGTTTGAAATACAAGTTTATGCATTTTAGCTTTCAAAGGTAGCCCATTCTCAAAGCAAATCTCTTACCTTGGTCCAGAACCAGGCCTGTGCAACACTAATCCTGATCACTTCCAAATTTTTAAACATTGTTGAGGGGGTTGGGTTCCTGTCAAGAACTGYGAACCCAACATTCTGCTGAATGCAAGCTGTGTTGCGTTGATTTGAGTTTGAGCATAGTGGGACATTTTCAGGCCCGATGCACTTTAATCCAGATAGCTGATGATCCTGTAGTCTTCACTATTCAAGTCAAATCTGGATGTCTGGCAAGCAGGTCTCAAAATATCACCTCTGTGAATAATAACAGTACAGTCACCAGATAATAAGCACGGTCATCAGAATTTACAGTTACAGCAGGTTATGTTATTCAGGGCAGATAAACTTTGTTCTTTTCTCTCTACCCTTGATGGTTTTAGTTACTGTATCAGTTTCAATAGACTACACTACAATCAAGAGATATGTCTCTTGATTTTGACAGGTTAATTGAAGATCAGTAATAAACTCAAAGTGCTCTTCTTTATCCTCCCTTAACCACAATTTTTATGGAACACTTCTATAAAATGGAACTTTCAGTCAAAAAACTGCATATGCACATTCATCTTAAAATATTGCAGTTTGCAATACATTTAATTTCAAAAAAGCCTTCAACTATTTGAAGGTAATAAAAACTTTACAAAAGACATTTTTATTTGAATATTGACACTTGTGCAAAGCTTTTGGGGCTTCAACACAATTTTAGCAAAACCATAAATCTACCACTGTTAATTTTCTGGAAAGATGCCAGTCTATCTTTCTTCCTTCTTGAAGCATAACAAATATGTTTGTTGCTAGTCTCCAAATCTGTATGCTCAAATCCCCCAAAATACATTGGCAATATGCAGCGATTTGAATTCATATGTGTCAGGGAATAGACTGGCGATAACTA
Organism: Oceanodroma leucorhoa; assembly: GCA_030449065.1. Taxonomy (NCBI): domain Eukaryota; kingdom Metazoa; phylum Chordata; class Aves; order Procellariiformes; genus Oceanodroma; species Oceanodroma leucorhoa. Next base: position 10,347,162 of record JASVER010000029.1, read on the forward strand.
TGTGGACCAGAAAATCCTGAACCAATGTTGGAGATTAATTAGCCACATTCAAAGTAAAACCCTTCGAGCAACYAATCTCTCCATTTCCCATACCGTCATAGTGAGAAATACAGATTAAAATGTTGTCTGTGTTGCTCTGCAAAATGACCCGGAGGGCAGGATCAGAGCTACACCAGCCATCTGTTTGAACTTTCCTACTGGAGCATTTCTGTRGCTGCTTCCAAGTGATCCTGTTGGTACTGAGGGAGAAGGAAAACCTGAGCAGTCCTGGTGCTTTTGGCACCTTTACCTGCACTGTAGATAAGATGTGCCACTGAGTGCAGCTTTTAGCTGTCTCATCCAACCTTCCACTGATGACCTCAAGAAGAAAAAACTATCTGCATTTCATCCATTATGCCTGTTGCAAGACTGCATGAATTTTATAGACAGCCTGAAGTCTGAATGAGTACGTACGTGGGACAATATGAATGCCAGCCTAGAAAGTAGTGAACTAAATCCTCACCCAGCTTCACTCTGTACCAGTGCTCCTATAATGAACAGGTATATGGTGTTAGCTCAAGCTACTGAGAGCAGTGACACAAACTGGGGGCTGTCGCTATAGCTGCTTTTTCCTACTGATGATTTTTTCCTGTAGATTAATAATATTTTTATCAGTCAGAATTATTTTTATATTTTAACCTATAAAGCTGCTTTTCCTCCAAAAAGAAAATAAGTGCATTACATTTCTGTAAAGCAAGTCCAGCATATTTAAACAATGTCAGGATTGAGCTAAGCAAGTCATACTAATATACCAAAATAATCTTTACCGGTTGCTACTAAAAGGCCATGGCAGATCTCTTGTATTTGTCTCCTTTTTGAGTTCATTGTAATATTTGCATTAAAACAACCCAGCCCCACTCACAGCACTCCCTTGCATTTAATTCTGTCCTTAGAGGAACGTTACAGAAGTTAGCAAGGTTACTTAATGCATCCCTGGAAGAAGCTCCGATAATATACCAAAGGTCACTGCTCCTTTCAATAGGAATGCTTTCATCCTAATGAAGATAAATATGAATGTATTAATTGAATTAACTGAGATGTATTCACCTATTACTCTGAACAGTCTCCTTAATGAGTTATTGTCAGAGGAGCATAAGAATGTAAAAGATCAACAGTCTATSACAAAGACCTTCAAATTCAACTGTTACTTAATACATCAATTTTCGTCCTATCTGCCATTTTGTTCGTGAGCAAAACGAAAACCAYTCTCTAACATCCTTGGATAAAAGTGTCCTAGGCAGCTGATTAAATTTATATTCCAGTGTAGAAAGCAAGACTGGATCCCTCCTCTGCAGCAGAGAAGTCAGCATAATAAGAATTATGCTAAATTTAGCATATATTGATAAAATTGTGTTTTCATGTGCAGAAATGTGCCTACAGCTTGACTTTGAACAGAGAAATTAAATGAAGCTTTCTTTGCATCCCTAAACTTATTTGTAGCATAAATCTAGAAAGATTGATTTGAAACATTGAGATCAGGATTTGGTCTGCCATATTCCAGGGAGTAGAAAACAATGTTGATTTACACAGGTTGTGCAGGAAGGGATGGCAGTTCTTTTAATGTCTGCCAAATTCCCCATTAGGTTCCTGCTTAGGAGACCTGGTTTGAAAAGCAAGTTCCAAGACCCTGCCCCAGGGGGCCCAAGCTTACACAGATGTCTCTGTTCCCTTCCTCCTGTCCATTCACCATTCCGCTCAAGTACTTGCTCCCAGTGGAGCTGCCAACTTCCCTGTTTTAGGTCTAATTTTTTCTACCTGAAAAAATGCGTAATTTAAAAAAGGAGAACAACATAAAATGAGAAAAGTTGTTAAGAAGCAGCTTGAAGTGGTAGCTAGTATGTTAAATCTTTGCAGGTGACGTGAAAGGCTGTAAGGACTATTATATCCTGTTTCAGGACTTTATAGGCAACTGCGAGCAAATGCATACCATTTATCAAAAAAAAAAAATCCTTTAGAAAAGGCAAAATGAATCATTATTTAAAGTAAGAAGGCTTATTTCAGAAAATATATTTTGTCAGCCACAATTACTCTGGAAATGAAGTAACTAATTACTAAAAGCCTGGATCTGAGAGGTTCCATAGAGTTATGTGCCACATCTTGATGCAGATGGCTGGCACAAAATATTCTGTAAGGCTACTATTAACACTTACATGAATTTTCAGCATGAGCTCTGGCTTCATAATGACCTGTTGTCCTATTAATTTTCTGTCCAGTGGCGAGCATCGATAGATTTAGTTCTCTGTTTTGACAGGAAAAGCACAAGAGTTGTTTTTTTTATGTGTCTGGGTACTTTCTCGGTGTTGGTAAATGCCTTCCTGACCTGGTAAATTAGCAAGGGACTAGATTGAAATAGCACTTTACAAAGAAAAAATTATGAATTAATAAAACACTAAGATTCATACTTAACTGAGGATTCATCCACTTTTCCCCATCTGTGCAGCTAAAGAGAACAGAAATGTACCAGATAATCTTTTCTAAAACAACAGAAAAAAATTTATACTAGGTAGACTCTTAAAGCATCTTTTACCCAGCTGTATCTCAGCAACTTCCAGAAAAGCAGTAAGTGATACGACCAACACTTACTTCGTGTGACTCCCATCTCTAAAGGACAGTCATGTGTAAGCAGTGGGATGTTTTGTCAAGGCGTTAGTATTCCTTTGTTCCCACTTCTCCTGCTGCTTTTTTTTCTTTGTCTGTAAAACACATCTGTGTTTTATCTGTAATTTTTGTTTATTTTCTTTAAAATATAACTTCTCTGCTACAAAAAAAAGTGTATCGAGCTTAGAACCCAAAGTTAAAATAAATTATGAGACAACAGAAGTATTAAAACTGAGAGCTGTATCAGAAGAAAGATAAAGCCTTACACTTTTCATATTGGTCTTTTTTCTTTACACTGGATTTTTCAATCCTTAACTACTCTTGTGCTTGAAATTAAAATAATATAAAAATCTTTACTGAATGAAAACAATTGACATAAAAGAGTGGGCTATTGTTAGCTTTTCTAATAAAAAGCCACATGCCCCCAATCACATATTTCCATGTAAGGATAAAAAGGTCATGCAAGAGAATATACAAGTAGATTTAAAAAAGATAGAATTATCTGGAGATAATTGCTCATGGCAATTTTTCTGTGTGCCAGTGTACATCTCTACAGAATCTGGAAAATTAATTTCCAAAGAATCATTGTTCACAGGTTGCAGCCAAAACACTCTCTCTTCCATCATATCTTGACGGTAGTTCCAGTTTGGACACGTGCATGAGGTGGCATTCCTTTTAGGTATTAGTAATCTAAATTATTTTCCACACATTAACAGTTTCCTAGATGGACAACTAGATGTAATAAAGGACATAACAGCTTCATCTATATCAGATGTGTGTTCACCATTCTCTGCTTGCTTACTGGAAATATTCAACTTATGCCAGGTTTCTTGTACACATTAGTTCAAGACTTGCAGGGGTTGAGTCTTTCAAGCTTCAAAGGCCAAGGCAGCGTACAGCCACAAAATTATAAACCCAAAAGATGTAAGGACCAAAGATTTACCAGGTAGAGTCCTAAACCTGTATTTGTCACCCTGTACCACTGACTCRTTATTGACTGAAAGCTTACTTGCATACATAGAGGCAAGAGGGTAATTGACTGAATTACTCAGATGAGTATCCTGAAATGTTGACCTGATTGTGTACCTTACATAAATCACAGTCTTGCTAACCCACAAATTAAAAGGTCATGAGATTATTTTAAAGTTATAGGGTTTTTTTTTTGRTTGGTTCTTCACCTCCCCCCTGCATATCCTTCATGCAACCATAGCAAGACAATATTGGCCATAGCAGGACTCTTGTCCTTTACAGATCTGAAAATATACCGCTCTTTATATCATTATCCACAGCTAGCAGAAGAAGCCCTTGTTACTTGTACACTTTCAAAACAAAATTGTTTTGTAYGATTTCTTACACAGAAGTCTCAGCATCATAGATTAACCTCAGCCTTAGCAATGAGGTTTTTATGTTAAAGTAGGACATCATGGGCTTATTCAGTTATTATATTCCATCAGGTTTGTTTGGACCAGAAAATTAAAGCAGGAATGACAGATATGTTTAAGCTGTATTGTTATTTTGAGTATTTTATACTATTATTTTAAATGGKGAATTATTACTTTATCAAAATCATTAAACCTGTCTATAAAGTTAAGGTATGTATATAATAAATGGTTAGTTTAGCATTCCAGTAGAAATAGACTTTTTCTTAAGAGTCTCCGTATTTTAAGTATTTAGTTACTAAATACTTGCATAATTCAACCGTTCAATGAAAATGAAAATGAGAATTGTGATAGAAACACCTTTGTTCATACACATTCGTGAAAAATTTGAAAACTCGCTGTTGAGRGTTGTAGCTGCAAGCTTACAAATTAAACAGCAGAAACCTAGAAATACCAGTAGGTCAAATTTCTTGTTAACTGTCCTTTCAGTAAAAGCTGCTGACTTTCTGACATCTTCAGAGTTGTCAAAAGGCATTATCACAAAGCAAGCTTAGCCCTTGTAACACTTTCTGTCTATAAAGAATCAGAGAGGGAGTTTTGTGCCTATGGCTTGAAAATAAGGCATGCAGTGATTGAACACATTTATCTTAGTCAAAGCTGTGATGAGACAAATAAAAAGGGGGTTTTGTACACATGGACATCTGTAATCCATAATATTCCCAGCAGATTGAATGTAAATGAAATTCTTTCCTGGTTTTGCAAACCTCAGTAATGGTATTTCATAATTTTAGAAAACATACACACATACCAGAACATATGAACATCAAATATGCAGATAAATCCATAGGCAGTAGAATACAAAAAAAGCACAGGTAGATTTCCTGTGTTGTTGACTTTACATCAGTAAAAGTGAAACTATAAAGTAATTTTATGTCTTGCACATATGCTGCTATATATGCATAGCAGATACATAAAAATGCAATCTTGAAGCATATATTCACTAACAATATTTTCAAATCTATAAAAAACCTTCCATACACATATACCAAGAGCACTCGTACACAGTGCCTATACTCACATGGAGACACCAGATAGATACAAATGGTATGTCACTTACATAAGCCCGTGGTAAGAGACGCTCAAGGTTTCACTGGACGGCTTCCACAACAATGACACACATCAAGAGCCCTGCCTCATTCCATTGCTTTTTGCACCCTTCAGCAAACCCAGAGCACTGCCTCGTCATTTGCCTCTGGATGGCCTCAGCCCAAGCCCTGGGAGACCTTTGGACCTACAGATCCTACTACACTGATGAGACATGAAATCCCACCAAGGAAAAAAAGCACTATGATCCTGACTGCTGCATAAAGCCTCTTTTCAGCAGCAACCTTATAGAAAACAGGCTCTATGCTCCACATGCAGACCTGAATGGAAAAGAGGTTCTTAGCAGCTACCATCTGAGCTCTAAAGGCATAAAATGTCTAAAGAGAAGCTTGAAAACAATTTAAATACTAAAGCTGCCACTAAAAGGCACATGAAATATTGACAAAGAATATTTAATGATTTTTTCAATTTAAAAGCACCTAGACAAAACYTAGTATTTAGCAACTCAGGACAAGAAGGAGACAAAAATGAAACATATTTGACTGTTTTGTCCTAGCAGATATAAGTCACTTCAAAATGCTTCAAAACAATGATCTGGGGCCAATATGAACCACCACAATTATGCATACTCCTCAGAAGAAACTGAAAAAATAAAGCAGTGAGGCTTTTTGTCTCGGAAGAAATGTTGATAAATCCAAACCACTGTAATTTATTTGAAAAATAAGTCTATCCAAAATATTTAAAATGTGTAAATTAAAATCAAAATAATACTTTCTGTAATTTTGAGATTTCTAGGAGGAATAACAAATTGAGCCAGCCATTCCTTAATATCAGAGCCATTATTAGGTACRCTGAAGGGAGTGCCCTTTTGCACGAGAATGAAGAAGCTTGCTTAAGGTCACACAATCAGCCAGACACAACCATTAACTGTAACCAAGTCTTCACAATGAGTCTACTGCTTTAATTAGTAGCTTGACCTTCCTAGACATGAAAAATCACAGTCTCCTCTGCCACTGAATTATTTTTTAATTTGATAAAACTGAATTAACAGTATGTGCTATTCATGGATGTCATCTATGGACACAGATTTGATACAGATGCTGCTAATATTCTTTCTTCCCCTTATATTTCATCTGTATGAATCACTGCCTGGGTAGGCACCATCTGTCCTTTGTTCTCTGTTGCCAGAATGGGCCACTTCAGAAGGAAAAAAAAAAAAAAAATCAGCATCAGAATTTCCTGAACAATGCAAATTCTGACCTTAAGGCAACACAGCTACTTAAAGACTGGGATTGAATCACTGTTTAGACTCCTCGCTATTCAAAATAGTTTGGATTTATTACATCTTTCAATATAAAACTCTTTTTCCAGAACCTCTGTAGTTCTTCTGGCCCTTTTTTTAACCTTTCCAGCACGTTGACACATGGAAATTACAGACCCCAGACCTCGACGCAAGTATTTCTGTTGTACTCTCACAAACACTCAGTACAAAAGTAGCAACATCTAATTGTACCTTCTGGTTAGTGTCCCGTCTATACMTCACAGAATTTCATTTGCCCCACGACCTCAGGCTTGCACTTGCAGCTCATGTTGAGTTGGTTGTTTATCCTACTATGTGAGCATGAATCTCTATAAGCAAGTGAGACACACTGCTCTGTAATATGGATTTCCTCTTATACTTTACTATTCCACCTATTTCTATCATTTGCAAACTCTAAGTAACACTTTTCTCCATACCCTTGTTGAGAACAACAGATTTTGCTATTTTTCTAGTTTACCTCTTTGATATTTCCGTCTGCCTACAAAGAATGCAAAGAAATTTTTAGAGCAGAAAAAAAAAGCCATAAAAAGATAAACTACTCAACAGAGTGTACCAAGGACTCTGTAAAAGATGAGTGCAGAGGCTGTTAATCAGGAAATCAAATGTGTCCAAACCACATTTTTTTTATATATATATTCTCACAAGGCCAGAGCCTAGCAAAGAGACATTAAATTGTTAAAGAGGGTGGCTATTCTCATGAGTTGCACAGGATGGAAACAGAAGAAGAGAGCAGTCAAACTCAAGCTAAARGACGTACTAAATCCAGCTGTGAATTCCCTCTGGCAGGGACCTTCGTTCCGGACTCATCGGCTCACGGGTCCGTCGCTGCGGTCTGCAGGGGCAGCGTCTGTAGCAACGGAAGAGCGTGGCCAGCTCAGTGAATGCCCCCCCTTCACCCAGCCGCCTCACACCACCATCCGTCAGCACCGTGTTGCTTCTCTCCCCAAAAYYCGCAGTAATTGTGCAGTCAAGTGCKTATCTAACTTCCTACCTACTTCAGTTTTAAGACGCTGCTTGCCCCTACCGCCTACCACTGTGAGAAAACGGCCCTTACTCCGCCGCAGACCGACACATACCCAGGGGCCAGCAATACCTCACCCGCTCTATCGCTCACACACACCGGACTGTAGCGTCCCTGGCGCCCTTCCAGCGCCGGGGGCCTCTGCCCTAGCCCCCCCACCGGCACCCACTGCATTTTCAGCGCTCTCCGTGAGGAAAAGGTTTAGGCGATCGGCGTACATGCCCCAAGCCCTGCCACAGAGAGGCAACCCTACCTAAAATCCGTACTCCCCTTCCTCCCGCCCTGCCCAAGCCGGCGCCAGCGGCGCCCCCGCTGCGGAAGAGGCTCCCTCGGCCCCCCCCGCCAACGGCTCCCGGCGCCGCCGCCAACGGCCGGGGGAAGGGCAGGGGAGGCAGCGCGGCGGGAAGGGGGAGGCGAGGCCCCTCGGGCCGCCGCGCGCCCTCGCCCGCTGGGTGGCGCGCGCGGCCCCAGCAGCTCCGCAGGCGGGGAGGCGGGCGGTGGGGAGGCGGGCGGTGGGGAGGCGGGCGGTGGGGAGGCGGGCGGTGGGGAGGCGGGCGGTGGGGAGGCGGGCGGTGGGGAGGCGGGCGGTGGGGAGGCGGGCGAGTGACGCGGGGCTGCGCGGCGTAAACAGCCCGGCACGGCTGCCCCGCCGTCGCCGCTCCCGCCCGGCCTCCGGCCGCCCGAGGGCCGGACCGGACCGGACCCCCCCCGCCCGGTGCCGGGCGGAGCGGACGGGGAGGAGGGCGAGGCGAGGCGCGGTGAGGCGAGGCGAGGCGAGGCAGGCGCGGCAGGCGCCCCTTCCCGCAGCGGCCCTGAGGGGTTGACGCCGCGGCCCGGCGCGGCTGGTAGGGACGGCGGCAGTAGGAAGCGCCAGAGGCCGGTCCCGGGGCGGGAGGAGCCGCCTCGGGCAGCGGTTCGCGGCCGGGGCGCCCTCGGCGCAGCTCCCCGGTAGGGCCGGTGCCGGGCGGTGAAGATGGCGACCCCGGGGATGGGCTGGCAGCAGCCGCAGCACAGCTACGGCGGCGGTTCCGCGCCCGGCGCAGGAAAACTCGGCTCCGGCTCAGCCCAGGCGGGGCTGGGCGCTGAGCACAGCCCGGACCTGCATTTCAAAATGAGCAAGAAGATTGCCCAGCACACGAAGGTGAGGGAGCGTCCTTCCCGCCAGCAGCGGGAGGCGCCGAGTCCTCTGCCGCCTGTTATTTCTTCCTCTGTTGTTTCCCTTCGCTTCTTACATCCCCGAGGCAGAGAGGTGGCTGAAGAGAGGTTGGCTTTCGGGGTTGATGTTAAATCCGGGAGAGGTGCGGCCGGGTTTGTACCCCGGAGGCCGGGCCTGGAGCGGCCGCCTTGCCCCGGGAGCAGCCTCGGTCCCCGGGGCCGGAGCGCGGCGTGCCGGGGTCGTGCGAGGAGAGCTCCGGCACACCGCAGAGGTGGCGAGCGGGAGCAGCGGGAACACGGGAACTGCCGCAGTACCGCTTCCCAGTTAGCTGTGTCCACATTCYGCTTAGCACAGCCGGGTAGCGGGGTGTGTGGAGGGTGATCCCTGATCGCTAGGCTGATAGTTGCTATTTAGTCTATGAAAATCGTCGCTTCTCTTCTAGCTCTTTTGTACGCCGTTCTCTGAGTCTTTCTAAATAGAGAAATTCAAGTGATGCTTGCTTTTCTTTTGCTGAAGAGAAGTAGTGTTATTTAAGGTGTCTGGTGATATCTTAAACGTTGTAGATGGTGAGGGCAAAGTGTGAGAATATCTCTGGTCTTGTATTGCTGATGGAACAGTTTTCACTATATCATCCCCAGTATCTTTGTTAAAGGCTGTGRTCAAATTACAAGGTGTTTTCAAAGCATATTGTTAAGGCCGGTAGGCCCCGTGTTCCAGATGTGATTGTAGCTATGTAGCTATGTAGTTATTTCTTAGAATAACTTAAAAAAATGCTTTGGTGCTGTAATCTCTCTTGTATGACGCTCAAACCATAGATGAATAGCACTGTTTAGGAAATTAAAGGCAGATTATCTTTGTTAAAGAGAAAGCACAATAAATAATTTCTGTCAAGAATTACATAGCTAAAATGCTTAAAGGTAATTTAAAAGCGCTGTGGGAACTGCTAGTATTCTTCAAATGTATGCTAAAATGGTGAAGGTGACATTTCATTGGAACTAAGAATGAAGAGAATGAAGACTGCTGGCAGTCTCACAGTGGAGACAGTTCATATTTATGCACAGTTGATGCACCATCAACCAGTTAAAAATAGTATTTATTGTGGAACACCGTGCACCTTAATGTGTTAGAAAACTGGTGACTGAGGGGTGTTTTGTCTTGTCTTTGAATTCACAGTCCAGTTTCTTTATATGTTAACATTGGTGGAACTAAAATTATAATTTCATAAGGAGAAAAGTAGAATTAAAATAAGCTGAAGAATCACTTTAGTTTTACTCCATGTGTGTACAAATTATGAATTAAAGGTATTACTTCAGACTTGTGCTCCCTGAAAGGTGCAAAAAGCACCTGGAGACCATAAATGTATTTTAGACTTATGTTAAGGCCTGGTGCCTATGCAAAGTAATACTTTCAAAGAATAATTTTTATTTGTGTGTGTGTCCTTTGATATATTTCCCTTTCTTTCTCTAGGAATTTACCCAGCAGTTTATAGTTGATTTCAGAAACAGCATCCCACTTCTGTTGTGAAGTCATTTGTGTATACCCATGAGTTCCACATCACTGAGCATGTGTCCTGTGCTCTCTAGTTATTACGTGTCAGATATCTTGAGGTGGATGTGAGTTGAATATGGATTTAAATGCATGGTGCTGGAATATTTTGGAAAACATGAAGAAAGTGAAAGTAAATACTGTGTTTTTTCGTAAGGTTTTTTTTTTGTGATCCACAGTAGAGTTGTTCTAAAATTCTAGAAATTGTGTGCATGTCTGTCCTGCCAAAGACTTCAGAGTAGTAAAAATAAAAGCTATGCGTTCTCTTCTGCTTGTGTATTTAAAATAACTCTAAACTATGTGCTTGTACAAGGAGTTTACATGTGAATTAGACTTTTGCAGGACTGGAATCTTGTACTTGTTTCTCAGTGACTTGCAGATTCTGGTGATATTTTAGTTCGTGTGTTTGTGTTCTGTTTTCAAGTTTTAGGGAGTAAACTTGGAAAATCARCTGATCTTTGTACTGACTGAAGGTCTGGAGTGAAAAACAGTATTTTTAGATGTAAAACAGGATGTGTAATAAAAATACTTCTCTTGCACCTATTGCAACAATAAAATTATTAATTTAAAGATTAAGATAAAAACTATTCTATAGCATTAATTTCACTGAAGTAGAGGTGCATATTTTGACAGTTTTGTAGTTAGAGGGCTTGGGTTCTACATTTCTGTTTGTTACTTGGCCTTTTGGAAAGGGAGGCTTAAAAGAAGTGTAGAAACTTCTAGGTAAACTATAATCTAAACTTTCTAATCTACTCTAGAATCTGAAGCCTGGTTTGATAGAAGGCTGAAGAAATTAATCCTTAAGAAAGGACTCCAGATACAGGGGAGAAATATAAACATGATATTTAATTTCTATAAGCGAGAGTCAACTCTCAGAGAAGAATTAACTTCACTTTGCAGAAGGTTTCTGGAAATAAGCTGATGTGAAAAAGATATTAGGGTATTTCTGTGAAGGTCTTTTGACCAAATTCTGCTGTTCTAGCTTTGTCAAATGCTTACTAACTTATGTGTATAGAATTCCTCTTCAGTATTCTAGGAACTTCTTATTAAGAATACCACTTCTTAATTGTGCTTCTCAAATTGTTTAATGTCTTGTATATAAAAGACACTTCTCGCATACCTTCCAACTGTTTTCCCCAGGTATTTATTTTTTGTCTTCCAACTCTTCTCTAAGACTGCCTTGAAGATATGATAAGTCTCTTGGTGGATGTAGAGCTGAAGACAGGCGCTTTACCAAGTCAAAACAAACCCACCAATATAGTATAGTAAAAAGAAGTCTAGATATTGACAAAGAGATACACATAGTTAAGTTATCCAGACAGCTTCTGTCTTCTGACAGAAGTGTGACTCAATACTTTATTTTTGCCTATCCTTGTACAGTTTGTATTACGAGCTGTGAGTAGCAGCAGAAGAAAATGCTTTCCCCACAGAAGATGCAGGTCACTCATGAAGTAAATGTAAAATTCCAAAATTGGGATTCCTCTGTTATGTTTTCACATTGCTTAGAGAGAATATGATGTTTTAGTCAAAACAATACAGGAACAAGAAGAAAAAGGTGACATTTTTTTAATAACCAGATTTAATCAGAGTGAGGCAAAATAAGGTACAAATCCATTTCACTAAGCACAACACTTTTGAAGTGCTCAACTATATTTTTACTTTTGGTGGGGGGAAAGACTTCTTTGATTTAACTTTAATACGCTTAATTCACAGGGGAAGGTAAAACAAATAGTTAGAAATGCAGCTTTAAAAAATAAGATGATACTCCATGTCATGTTTAAAGACTGCGGTAAATTGTAACTAAAGCAACTTTAGATCTTCCTCTTCAGTATAAGCTCCTTATTTTTAGGCATTTTGAAAGATCTGTGTACCAGTTTGGGGATAAAGTAGCATCTGACACAAAGATTAAAGCCAACAAGAAATAAACTGCGATTATGGGATTGCATATATGTGTTTGTACTACTGCATGCTGGAGTGCTATGCCTGCTGCAGGTGAAAATATGCATATATATTTTATTAGTTTGCATAAAACAACTGGAATAGAAAACAAAAAGCAAGTTGCTGCTATGCCTGCATCAGTAGGGGAGAATGGGATTAGTTTTTACAATTGCCAGAAAAGTACAAGTTCAAGTTTTTTTGTGTGTGTGGGTGCTGTAGGTTGCAGCTTGAGCATTTGTGATTGAGAAATCCATATCCTAAATTTGTTTGCAAAGTCTGTTGTGCAAGCTTTGTGACATCAACATAAATCTTTTATGGAATAACTACATGATCTGCACTGGGATTATGCAATGAGAGTCTTCAGCATTGCTTTGATTGCATGATATTGGTTGCAGAAATTTTACATTAACTGGCAGAAGAGTCTGTAAGTGCCATGCAGATGATACGTACCCTACAGTGATGGTTTCTATCTACTTAATAAAAAGAAAAAACTGTACAAAACTCATGTTTTCCCTTGGTACATGCTTAGAGCTGGATAGTTCAGTTATGGAGAGGTTCCAAAAAACTCAGCTAGTTCAAAGACTAAGGCAAGAAAGTTATTCAAGGCGCAGCGTACTTCAGTAAACAAGAAACTAGAATCTGGGACTCCTGAGTCAAGAGATCTGTTCTGGACTCTGCCATCAGCTTGTTGTGTAAATTTGGGGAAACTGCTTTTTTTAAAAAAAAGAAGTTATTTAAATGTTAATGTAGTAGTTAGCCCAACGAATTGCTTGGGACGCAGATAGTAAATTTGTTTCAAAGAGTAAAGAGCAAATTTGATGATCTTTAATACAGATGCTTATGCTTCACATTGTGTGGACTTTTTTGCTGTGATGGTTAAAATTTTCCCTCAGCTATCATAGAATGCAGTGCTATGGAAGTAAGAGCTATAGGGTTTAAGTGATATTAATGATTCTTAACAAAATGTTGCCAGTGAAACTTTGTCAGTTTTTGTTTGAAAGTATTCTGTGTCAGGGACCACAACAACTAAACCTCTTGCAGAAAGTTCATTGTGCATAGGGTTATAAGAAAACTTAAAAGAACAGCCCTTAAAAAGGGGAAGAAATGAGAATCTAAAAAACCTGTAGAACTGTTTTGATGTTAGCTGTCATCRTGTGATAGTTGATGCCATTAACAGTTTTGTAAAAACTTGGGGTTAGTTTTTTAAGCAACCTTATGTCATCTCTCCAATGTGTGTTAACATTGGCAGCAGGCCAGTATTTGATAACAGTTCTGGGATTGCATGAAAAGAACTGAAATTTTGAGGCGGGTGTGATTTGAGTACATACTTGAATGTCAARATTTTTGCATATGCTTCTGACTGGTAATGTGGGAATAAATTTTATGTTTTGTTATTACATAAAAATAGTTTTCAAGGACTAGAAGATATGAAAATGTAATATTAGATATTCAATTCTTTTACATTTCTCTGGAGGTATTTCATTTTGGTTTGTTTTAATTCCAAAGATAGCTGAAGTAAGTCCTCTGAGAAGGCAGAGACTGAAGGTAGGAACTGAGAAAGATAGACAATATTTCTGAAGCAGGTATGTTAAGATTTCTCTTATTTAATCGTGCTAGTATAGTCTCTCCATCTTCCCTTTCTGACTCTGTCTGTGTAGTGTTCTGACTGTGTCCTCATTCTGCAGTAGTTATGGTCTTAGCAAGGGATATTCACAGAAGAGAAGTTTTCTGTACCCATGATGGTATAAGGACAAAGATGGGACTGGGTAAAAATGGCATGTCTTTAATACCATCTGGTGTAGCTCAGAAAAAGTAAGTAGAGCTTTCAGGCTCTCAAAATCTTCAGACCTTAAATAAAATCACCAGTTATTGCCTTTATCTGAATACTTGCTAATTGAAGCACTTAGAATTGCTTTAAAGCAGCTGTGGCTTCTAATTTAGACCTGAAGAGGTCTTTCTTACCTTCCATGTTTTGTAGGATGAAAATTATGGAATTTGGTGGTTTAGTTAATATGCTCTTTGTCTCTGAAAGAAGAGATCAGGGATCTAAAAAAAATAAAAAAAAAAGTTGACASTCCTGATATGAAGTCTGGGAACTCTTATTTAATGCTGTTTTTCCCCARTCAGGACTAGCAGAAAAAAGTTAATTATTCTGCTACTTTTTAGACCTCAGGGCCATGTATCCCTCAAATGCTTCTTCCATTCATTATCATTGCAAACCTGTAAAGTGAGACTGCAGGAATGCTATATGGACCTCATAAGGGTGTGTACCTCAGTGTTGTGTTATGTGTGAATTAGGTCCATGACTTTACAGTCTTTTGTCACAAGAAGAAGGACAAGAATGAAATATTTTTTAATATTAAAAAAAAGTTACTCAAATGAAATCCCTTTCCTCTCCACCCACATAGTCTTAATGGTTGACTGTTAACTCAGAGTTCTTCTGAGACCAGTGACAGCTTAATGTTCTAAAGATATTTTCTGTATGTGTGTGTAACTGAAAGTGCGGTGATGTTGAAAAACTGATCACACATTCACGTAAGCTACTAGTCTAAAATGCATCTTTAATATGTTCRTGCATATATTAGCTTCTCTGAGACTGTTTTGGTTTTTGGGTTTTGGTTGTTCCCCCCCCCCATTTACAAACATCCAAAAGAATAATCAAAATGAAGAGACAAATAAGTTGGGGGAGAGGATGAATAATATGACGTGGCGCTTAGGGACATGATTTAGTGGTGGATTTGGCAGTGTTAGGTTTACGGTTGGACTTGATGATCTTAAGAGTCTTTTCCAACCTAAATGATTCTGTGGTTCTGTATGTGTCYTCTTGCTCTATGCTTGTTCCTATTTATTGCTATAATTAAATAATATAGAATTACAAGGAGCTGGAAAACTGTTAGATGTTATCACTTTGATATGTACTTCAGCTGTTAAATCTGATGCATCAGTACGTTAAGGATATTTAAAGAAAACCTGAAAGACAAGGATTTTAGTATGAAGTTCAATGTTATCAACATGTCAAAATTTGAAAAGAAGAAAGAACATGCAGGCCATAAATGAATCCTGATATGACAACATCCATAAAGTTTAAAACCTGTCAGCCTTTAGCTGCTTTTTACATATGAAGATATAAATCCAATGAAAAAACTAAGAAATACTTGAAGTTTAGTTTCATTTCATTTTTTTTGCTGTTGTTATTACAGTTTTCTGCATTATGAAAGAAGGCTTTTGCTATTATCTTGATTTAGATAAAATCAAGAAAGTGCCAGTTCAGAGTTAAGAACATAATACTGACATGCTTTGCTCCAGATGCAAAAATTGTAAACAGGAGAGTCTTTTAGGTACATTTGAACAAGAAAATCAATGGTTGAACTCTCTGTAATTGTACAAGGTATTTATAGATTAATTTCTTTGTACACTTGTAAATTAGCATGGACACAGCACTTTGAAGTACTCAGTCCTGCAAGGAGTTTTGATTTGTCAGGTCTTACAAAAATATCTCAGCCGAAGAAAGTCTCTTTCTTTTTTTTTTTTTTTGTATGTGTGTGTGTATCTGGAATAGTGTGGAAGTGCAAAGAAGTTGTTTCAAAATGATGAGTTTTACCACTTCTTTAGAAAAAGTCAGATTGCAGTTTAGTCATAGTGGTTCTGTACTTTCTTCAAACACTGTAAAACTGTATTTAATAACAGCATTGTTTGTATTTGGTTATTTCTGTATTGTCATGCAACCTATTGGTCACACATACATTATTTTTTTAATGCGTAGAAGTACAATTAGATGCATACTGCATTTAATGCATGAGTAGAAATGTTATTTGTCATAAGTCATTGTATTGGTACAGTAACTTCCAGCCTTAAGTTGCTTCTAACCACTGAAATTCTTTCAATATCTCATTCTCTAAACTCAGGCTTTGGCTTTAATAAAAATAGAAATTTTGTCAGTGATACTATTGTTTCCCCACCCCACTCTGCAAGTCTCCATTGAACACTTTACTCTCCTGTTAACTGTGTGGAGGAGGAGGGCATTGCCTTAGATAATCACTAACTTTTTCTTACTGTTTGCAGGCTTACTGCTAAATAAACCCAGCAAATCTCAGCATAACATTATGAAATTAGATATGTATGTCTCTTGGCTGATACAGGTTTGGCAGTAGTAAGCCAGGCTTCTGTGTATTCTTCTAATGACTGGTGTCATACCAATAACCAAAGGCATTGCATTCCAAAAATAACTGGAATAAACAAAAACAGTCTAAAGCTATTCACCATCTTGTCCTACTTAATGCATATTACCTGGCTCTGTTTCCTTGGTCAGGCTTTTTAACTGAATATAGAAGGCTATGAGGAAGAACAGTCTTTTGCTGAGATTGTCACTTGGCTAGGCTCAAAATGACAGCCTTTAAAAATAGCTACTGTTAAAAAGTTCATGAAGTCCTTCTTGTTCAAGATGTTCCCATTGAACGAAAGACAACCCTTTAGTTAAAAGAAGTAGTTTGAGGTGGTTGTAAGAAATATTTGCTCTCTATTTTCATTTTTATGAGATTAAAGTAATCTTTCCAGCCAGTTTCCTAAAATTTCATTTCTAGAAACCTGAACTGTAATGTGTTTAGGAAACAGGTGTGCTATAATCCAGGGATTTTTAATTGAACAATGCTTTTGCTCACAACATGACTGAAAGGTATAACTTTTAGTAAAGGGTGTCTGACACTGCCTTCTCAGATCTAGTATGTTGCAGTGTGGATGCTGATATGTTTGGATAGGTTGTACTAAAATGCATTTCAGTAATCCATGACTGTCTTTGCCCTTTTAAAATTTGACAGATGAAAATAGTGGTAAATTATTTCTGTAATAAATAAAAAAAAAAGTCCTTTCCCCTAATCTTTTTCTGTGTAATTATATGTACAGGTTTCACACTTTAAAAAATACAGTTTATTTGTAGCTGGTAGTAATAAGTAACCAAGAATATGTTTACAGGCTAAAAAAATTTTTGAAACACCTTAAAAATCTATGTATGTCTGTCTTTACAACATTAACCTGTATTGCCAACATAAGTAATGTATACTACTTGCATTACTTATTTTAAAAAAAATGCTTGTGTTGTGCCCCTGAGTGGTAAAACTTTATTTGAAATTTTTGATCTATTATTTTGATTGGGTTGTTCACTAGCTTTCCATATTGTATCTAACATTATAGCATTAACTCATAGTTACATTAAGTTCCAATGTCACTAAAATCACTCAGTCCTTCTGCCCCACCCCTTTATTTTTTTTTTTTTAAAAAGCATACAGCTGTTTGCTTTATGCTGAGATAGAATTTGCAAAAATGTGTCCTAAAACAGAGACTGGACTTTGACATGAAGACCAGTTTGTGTTCTTTGAGCTGGTCTGGGAACATTCTGTGTCTGTTCTCTCTACTCCCATGATTTTTGTCTTACCTTTCTTTATTTCCATGCTCTGCTTTACACTTCATCATGTTATGTACTTGTTCAATCTACAGTGTTAGACCATTCACAATTTGGTGTATTGGGTATATTCTACCTTACCTCCAAATACCTAATGCATGAGATTGTAATTCTTGCCATTTATGTTTGGGCAGGCACTGCTACATTAAGTATCCTTGCACCTTCTGTACAAGCAAAAAGCCTGAAGCAAGTTTAGCTTCTGTTAGTTTGTATATTTTCCATAGCTGTGGGTTGATACTCTAGAATAAGCTATATTCCAAATCCCAGATTTTTTTTTGGACATAGCTGTTTGTGTAATAGACTTTTCTCTAATGGCTTTTTTTTTTTTTTTCCTTATATGCTTATGCTCCCTGTTCCTGAGGGAAACTTAAATTTCCTGCTTTCAGGAACTATGTTAGTTTGGCAGAGTTGGATACAGAAGTAACATGTCCTATCACTATAAAATATATATGCTTCTGTATGTGCCTATATGAAATTCTGGTAAATGTGGCCCCTTAAAGAAAATCTTATTGAAGTCCTGACTGACATGCCCTATTTGACTCTAGATTTGCTACTAATTTTTGAGCCTCTTCTGTTCTCGTATAGAAAAGGGGTTCTTATAGAAAAGGGAAGAATWTGTACAGAAAGAAATAAAGAAAATTCTTTTGTCTGGGAAGTACAAAAAACCAGTAGTTTGTCAAAGAATTGAAAGTAGCCTCAAGTTTATCTACAAGAACTGATTTTATCAAAGAAACATGATACATCTTTTAGTGAAGTCTGAGGCTGTATGTGCTTTTCTTAGAAAAGTTGTGAAGCGGAGCCTTGTCTGATGCTTTGCTAGTCGGTTGTGTTGGAGCTGTGCTGAATTTTTCTATTGCCCCGTTTTGCTCCGTTGCCGCGGAGGCTGGGGAGAGTGACAGCCTGTCGCTCTCCGTGGTGCTGAAGGTAGGGCGCGGCAACCGGCGGGCGCCTGTCGCTCTCCGTGGTGCTGAGCTCAGGGCGCGGCAACCGGCGGGCGCCTGTCGCTCTCCGTGGTGCTGAGCTCAGGGCGCGGCAACCGGCGGGCGCCTGTCGCTCTCCGTCGTGCTGAGTTCAGGGCGCGGCAACCGGCGGGCGCCTGTCGCTCTCCGTGGCGCTGAAGGTAGGGCCGCCTCGACGTTTTAGCTTCACTGCCGCTGATGTCAAAAGCAAATAAGTTTTACTTCCTGTTATGCAAACCAGTACACTTCCCTACTAGCAAGATCTCTTTTGAGGTCCAACTTACATAACTGCAATTGCCCAATACTTTTATATAGTTAATGTGGTGAGCTATAACACTGAATATACTAAACACTATGAAGATAAGGGCAGTGAATCGTTCATCTGAAAATGTGTGCCATGCCATTTCGTAGTGGCTTCCCAAAAGCCTGACAAAAAGGCAAAAAAGTGAAAATAAAAACAAGCACTAGTATTTTTCAGGGAGTTCTGTCAGTTAGCAAATTAAGAAATGTGTGAGAATATTTAAATGAGCAGCAGGATTTTATTCCTATTGTCAAGACTGTACAAGGGGGGTTCAAGTTTGATTTCCTAAAGCTGACTTAGGGAACATACAACACACAATTTGATGATTTCCTTCAGGATTTATACTGGGTTTAATTCTGTTCTGAAATTATTGCATTCTTACTCTTCAAGGATTTTAAAAAGTTAGAAATGCAGTTGTCTTGTCATAAAATTCATTAAAGGTATGTATTCTATTTCTGGATGTTGCCCAAAGTATCTTAGATTCAAAAGTTCTTGTAGTTCTCAGAGGAAAAGGAAGTTGCATCCTGAAATTATATACTACGTAAAAACATCTATTTTGATGGTTAATCAAAAACAGTGATACAGGTCTGTAAGATGACTATCTTTTTCACYCTGTTTCTCCACTTAGGTGTTGCTACTTCTTGTTTTGGGAACTTTGAACTTAATATCACTCTGCTGAGAGAAAATTAATTTGTTTGTATATGGAACAATGATTGTAGAGTCAAAATCTTTGCTATGTTAGTTGGTTGTTTTRCCAAGGGCAAACTACTGTTATCTACTCAATGCAAAGTCAGTTGCTGAGYTCTGAGAACTTTCCAGTGCATTGTTTCACAGAGTCTAAATACTCACAAACAGATGCAATACAAACTTACTACCTTAAATTCCTTTGGGAATGTCTGTACCTCAAAGGCTCAAATCAAATATGCAAATATCCAAGAAATAAATCTTTAAGGAAATGCAGCTCGGAGACTAAAACACAACTTGGACTAGTCCTTTGGCCCATCCTGTTTTCCTTGCAACAATTTAAGGTCTAATCATATAGCAGATATGTCAGCTACATTCTAGATAGATGATTAGAGGGTAAATGGGATTCTTTCTCACCAGGAGGCAGATTGGGGAATTTGTACATCTGTCACTAAATCTTTTTTTTTTTTTCCTGCTTTCTTTTATTTTGGTTTGGTTTTTGTTTTTTTCTTTTTTCCCATTCAGTATGCTTCTCAAGATTTAGCTGTCTTAGGAAATTACCTGAAGCTAACTGCACTACAGATTTGTAGTGGTTGTTTCTGACTGGTAATGGTTAATGTCCCAGAATTGAAAAGGGGTTTTGATTGGGTGTTAGTACTGCCACACCTCTCCCAGCACAAGGGCATTGAGTTATAGTTGCAAGTATATGCTAAACCAGTCTGTAACAGGAGGAAGTAGTTGATTCAAGTTGTACGCAAAWTGAACATCTAAGCTAATCCTGTTCTTTAGAGAGCTGTGAAAGACTGTTTTTGCAAGTCTGTCTTTTATTACAGTGGAATTTTCAGTTGCTGTGAAAATAAGCATACTTGAAATGATTTGATTAATTTGACTTTCTAATTCAAGTCACTGATTTATTGCATGACAACTCAGGGGGTATAATGCATAGCTGTCTTTTCTTATACACTTTTTCTTATATGCTTGTGTTTGCCTTTATAAATGGTACGTTAGCTGTTATCTGAGAGTCCCAGTAGGATGTATCAGATGTTGAAACAGATTAATTTCCTGGCGGTTACACCTTCACCTCAGTTTATACCTTCCTTAAACTTGTTTTCTACAGAGAACTACATTGCTTTCAAACAGAAACCATGTAGTACAATAGATGGCGTAGCTTATTTTTAGGTGATTTTTGTCTATTGTCAGGCAACTGGGACAGGATGGAAGCTGAACCTACAATGCAAATTTCGCTTTTCAACATGTATAGGATATGGGGGGTATGGCTTAGAGAGCTTTAGCATTAACAGCGCATTTCATATGTTGCTTTCTGAAGTATCGTATAGTATTACCAGACATGAATCTTCTATATAATGTAGCTTAAGAGCCGTGTAAGGCAGCTTGTATTGCTTTCCTTGCAGATGTTCACAAAGCATTGAAAACTAAAGTTTTATTTTTTCACATGACCTGAGAAATTCAGATGATCAGGTTTCTTTAGCTTGTGTCAGTTCTTGGGTTTTTTTGTAATGGAGTAGAAAGTAAGTCTAGTTCCTGGTAAGTGCAAGGGGATTTATGTTTACTTAATACTTTGATAATCAGTCGATTACTGCTTTTTGCTTCTTTTTGGAATGTTTACGTTTRTGGCTGGGGGGATATGTTCCTCCTTTATTAGGATACACTGTTATCACTAATGTTCCATTTTAATGACACTTCAATTAATTTGTTGGAAACTCTGCATTGACTTCTAGTGCGTTTTATATCTTGGTTCTGTGATGGAAGACAGCTCAAAATATAGGAGATATGTTAGGAACTTAATCCCTATGGCAAACTAACAAGTGCAAACATTTATTTAAATTTTTATCTGTAAAAGAAAACATTTCTGAAATGTACATATCTCTGTTGGTATGCACTGAGCTTGTTCATTTTTAATGTTTTTTATCATAGAAAACCTTTTACACTTTCATGGCAGGGATGTTGTTTTGTAAGCTGTATTGTATACAGTCTTTCTAACCCTTGAACTATAGGGACAAAGCCATGGAAGTTCTCCTTAAGTATAGATTAGAATTAGGGAGAGGGTCTGCTAAAAGCAGAACAGAAAGCTAGGTATCAAAATCTGTTCTCTTTATTAGAACCTTTCCCGACTGTGTTACGGGAAGAGGAGTGCATTAATTGCTGGAGATACTTGTGCTTACTGGTTTTTAAGAGTGCTATTATTAAACAAACCAAGCAAACCAAAGCATAAATGCTATTTGCTAGCTAAATTGAAACTGAACTTTGAAAAAGTATTTGAAAACTTCAGCAAATTGATTGTCTACTGCTAAATGTTTTAGTCTGCAAAGCAARTAATTCTGTACTGTCTCTTCACAAGTTAAGACACCATTTATAATTCTATGGAATTAAAACTGGTGTGTTGGTAGCTGTGTTGTACATAGAATAGTTTTAAAATGTGCCTCAGAATAATTTCTYATTATTCTATGAATGTGTTCTTTGTATATGGTTTACTGAGATCATTCTTAAATTTTTTCTTAGCTAATGGTGTATTTTGCAATACACTATCAACTTAGCTCATTTTGTTATTTCAGTTTTCATATAAAAATGGAGATTTTTACGGTAGTAGTCAGAACCAAGCACGTTTGTTTGAGAGGCTGAATATGTATATAAACTGACATGTGCATGATACAGACCTGTACCTACCTCAAGGCCAGAGGCCTTGAGCTAATTATTTAATGTGAAGTGGCACACAAGTGCACAGTAAATTGCTTTTTTTTCCATTTCTACTTACATGTGATTTATGTGTGTTCCTTAGTTTAAGATTTCCACTATTTTCTCAACTGCTGAATTTTCAAAATAATTTTTTTACATATGTTGAAGAAAGAAGACTTCTTGGTTTTCCTTTTAATCCTCTCTTTCTATCATATTGGGTATTGCAGATTTTTTTTTTTTTTTCCTTAGGACAGCTCTTCATGCCCAAAACTTGAGGTCTTGACAAAGATCGTTGTTTGGCTGACTCATCAGGTGTGGGGAATTTTTGTTGGAGGTGAAAAATTCTGAACAGATATACCTGTGTACTTTTGTATGATGAATTGCTGGAACAGTAGGAGTTTATATCTCTCATTTAATGTGGAATAAATTAAGGATTGTAAAAGAGGCAAATCTAGCAAATAGTTACAATTTAAGTACTCTTAAAATAAATGCATTGTATTCCAGTTGCCAAACAGAAGCAATAGTAGAACCCTTTATTACAATAGTGTAGGACAGATTTTTAAGAACAATCACTACTGTAGCTGTCCAGAAGGTTAGATCCAACTGGATAACCATAAGAAGAAAATACAAGTGTTGGATTGATAACTGAGTGTTAAGGTTGAGGAGCCACAGGATTCCCCACACTGTATTTAATGGGAGGAATGGAAAAGAGATGCTTTAGGACAAAGCAATATAATTGTGTGCTTTTACAAGGACATCAATTTTCTTGTAGGTCTCTATTAGAGATACTACAATTTTCCTACTTAAGTGTACACAATCTTTCTCTTTTTTAATTTATTTTTTTTTTAATTGAATGGTTCAGAAAACCTGTGGTAGAAGGAACTGCACAAACTTTAAGTATCTGGATAGATAGACTAAACACTAGAGGAAAAAAGTATATTCAGTCTTCTTTGTGTGACTATTTATATGAAATTTAAAATTAGATACATCTTCACTGCTGTTTGTCATGTGCCTGTGTGTTTACTCCAAGTGTATCCTAGACAAGTAGACATTAAGGTAGACTGAAAACTGGCTGAACAAGTGGTTGATAAAACAGGTGGGTGTGCTGCTATTCAGAGCTGGGCAAGCTGGAGAAATGCACCGACAGGAACCTCACGCAAAGTCCTGCGTCTTGGGCAGAATAACAAGTACCTGATTGGGATCAACTGGCTGGAAAGCAGCTTTGCAGAGAAGGCTCTGGGGTCCTGATGGACAACAAGTTGAACATGAGCCAGCGATGTGCCTTTGTGGCAAAGAAGGCCAATGGCATACTGGATTTCATTAGAAAGAGTGTCACCAGCAGCTCAGGGGAGGTGATCCTTCCCCTCTGCTCGGCACTGGTGAAACTCACCTGGAGTGCTGGATCCAGTTCTGGACTCCCCMSTACATGGACATACTGGAGCAAGTCCAGCAAAAGGCCACTAAGATGGTTAAAGGACTGGACCATCTGTAATCCTAAGAGAGGCAGAGAGCTGGAACTGTTTAGCCTGGAGAATGCTCAGGGGAATCTTATGAATGTGCATGTATACCAGATGGTAGGGAGTAAAGATGACTGAGTAGGCATATGCTTAGTGGTGCCTCATGAAAAGATGAGGCAATAAGCACAAACTAAAACATAAGAAATTCCATTTAAACATAAGAAATTCCATTTAAACATAAGAAAACACTTATTTTTGCTGTGAGGATGGTCAAATACTGGAACAGGTTGCCCAGAGAGGTTGGGGAGTCCTCTTCCTTGGAGATACTAAAAACCCACTGGAGCAAGGCACAGCACAGCCTGTTCTAGCTGACCCTGCTTTGAGCAGGGAGGTTGGACTAGATGACCTCCAGAGGGGCCTTCCAACCTCAGCCCTTCTGTGATTCTGTATAAATGTTGTTTCTATAATAGTTAATCTTTCGAACCTTTAAGTTGTTGGTGTGAAGTGACAAAACTAATAGCCAGCACTGTGTAAATATTGAGAGTAGCTAGGAATTATAAATGTTTTTCATTGCATGATAGATGCCTCTAGGTTACTGGAAAGTATCCCAGTGGGCCACTGCAAATGTGTCCTAGATTCATCTCAGGCTGAGCTTTGAGAATAAACTTGGAYTGTCAAGTGGTGTGACTAGAGCAAAAGTGACTGTGCCACCTTCTTTGCTTACTTTATGGTTTTGCTTCTATAACCTCAAAAAAAAAAAAAAGTGGAAGCTTAGTTATCAATCCTTAGTTTGAACATGAATTTTATTTTTTTGGTTAAAATCTGGATTGTTTTTTCCAGAGAAAGGGAAGAGAATGCTTCAGGACATGGTTCAGTGGGCATGGGTACTGGGTTGATGGTTGGACTAGATGATCTTAGAGGTGTTTTCCAACCTTAATGATTCTATGATTCTATGATAATATCTATTATCTTTTTTCTGCTCTTCTATCTTCTCCTGAAATAGGTGAAATAACAATTTCACCTGTTTCCCAAACTGACAATCTAAATTGCATATTGGCCAGTGATTTTTCCTCTTTTTCCCTTCCATCAAACATCACGTGCCTTCCATAATTACTGCCTTGTTTTCTGGAAGGGAAAAGCTAGATCTAAAGGCTCCTATTTTTTACTTGTATTTTGATAAATATTTGTAAGTGATATCTGCCCTTATTTCCTTTCTCTTTTCTTCCTCAGAAACCTGGGTACAGTTATCTTATCTGGCATGCCTTAACTCATCACTGGTACAAATTCCTTTGCTCTGTTTTAATTTGTTGGGGTGAGGAAGATACCCCACTTGTCCATTTTCTGCAGCACATCCAAGGTTACCTATATAAGGAAAAAAAATATGGAATTTCTACTAACCATAGCAGGATGCCATCTGTTCTGCAGTGGACCCCACACATCCAGTCAAAGACCTTGCTCTACTGAATGGAATGGAGTTTCTCCCAAGTATCTGTTTCTGTCAGCCTCACATATGCACTAATGCCTCTGTCAAATCCCCTTTTGTCCTCCTAAGATAGTATTCCACTGGTGTGACCCAGTCTTGGAGACACTCAGCTGCTACAGCAGAAGGAGCAACATAGCCTGAGTGCCCACTGTAATGCGTGAACTGTTTCTCAGTTCACTAGTGATTGCTAAAATCATCTGGAAGGTAGCATGTTGTTGTGTTCYGGCCCAGAGACCTGAGGTTTAAACCACTCGACTCCTGGCAGCAGGCTGCATGGCTTCTGAACTTGTGAACTCCATCTTCCTGTTGTTGCTCGGCATGTTGGTCTATAAAATGCAGTGCAGGTAATGTGCTCCTTTTGTTGAATCTTTGATTGCAGAGTGCTCTACAGCTGTAGATTTACCTGCTGGCATGCTTTTGATTTCTGTTACCTGGTTGGCTTGTTAATGGTTATTCCTGTTCCTGGATTTGGACGAAGTGTGTATTTCCAAGATAGGCTATTGTAACATGAAGCTCCTGATTAGCTCCCAGAAAGCCTCTCATTTATTGTCTGGTACAACTCTAGGAGAAAGGAAAAAGGCAACAGTGCATGACAGAATTGGGCACACTGGCCATTCTGTCCCTGTGCCGAGACATGCTCTGTATCTGTTCTTCAGGTGAGGACATCTCCTACCCCATGATTAATTGGAATGTGGCATGCCTTTTTCTGATAATTAAATTTTAAGGTACAGGCCCAGTAATCATTTATAAATATGCTGAGCTGTAAATGCAAGTGGATCTTTTCAACCAGTGGGATTTTCAGGCAAATACTTACGAGGAGTTGGTATTTCAGTGTGGGTCATACACAAATAAACAAAACAGRGGAAGGATTGTAAGTCAAGTAGTTAATGTGATATTGATCTGTACTTGGCAGTTCAGAAAGTAGAAATGGGTTACCAGGACATCAGATTACAGGTACTTGAGGAGCATGTGTTTAGGAGCGTGAGGAAAGCATCTTTAGGTGTATGTGCCCCTGTCAGGCTTTATGCCTTATGTATATGGTACTGAGCATCAAAAACCTGAAAGTACAAAATAATTTTTTTTTCCACTGTTTAGTTATCAGCTTAGATGTTAGTGAACAGCGCATGTCCTCTGATTTACCAAGACTTCACTTTTATAGAAAATTAAGTGTAAATGTTTAGCAACAAGTGTGAAAGTGAAAAATGATTGTCGTTTGTTTTCATTCAAAGGTTGAATGTTAGATAGAAGTGGAAATCTGTTAATGTTCTGTTCCTGGAAATAAATTATGCTGAACTTCATGGCATCATTCTCTAGATAATTAATTGTAAACAGAAGACATTAGAGATTACTTTGGAAAGCTTGTTGCTGTAATAAAAAGAATTCAGTATTTGTTTTCAGAGTTTCTAAAGGAATAAAGTATTAAATTTTACTTAGGCATAAATTGAGCTAATGCATGAAGACTGTTGAACAGCTAAAGGATATTTTCATAGTAAATTTTCTGTGGAACTATATTTTGGGAGTGGGGGGGAATTTTCAAGTTCTTGCTCTCTGTGGATTTTATCTCAAAGGAAGACTGGTGCAGTTAGACGAGCTTTTCTGGGGAGATGGTATTGGCGGGGGACACTACTTTTACAGCTGCAGACCATATTTGTCTCTTCCCTGCTCAGCATGCTGTGCCCCTAATGCACTGGCCCAAGCATTTAAGAAGACTTGCAGTGAACCAGATAGCTGAAGAGCAAGTGCCTGCCTTCTACCTTTTCTGTGATGTCGAAGCAATCCTGGCGTAAAGTTCTAGGCTTGTTTCTGTTGTGTTGCCAGCAACACAAAGGACTGGATTGACAAAACATCTGTATTTGCAGTATTTTTCCATGAGGGAACAAAAGGTCTTTCCAGCTAAAGGGATTTTTTTTTTTTTCTAATTAAAAAAAGAGAGAGAGAGAGAGAGATGGGCATACATAGGTTTGGGGGTTGGGATTTTTTGGTATACATAATATGGCTTTTTCAAGGGGGGTTTCAGATTTAGCAATAACTTGGTTTTCCCCATTAAATGCTCTGAGCAGAGTTGTCTCTTGGTTACAATTTAAGGAAGAAAAAGTCGTATTAAAAATGCAACTTCAAAGATTATTATACGAAAAAATCTTCAGAGCTTATCTTGTGTTCAATGTCTGGCTAGCAATGCATGAGAACGAATAAAATGCTATGTTACAATTGGCTGTCTGCTTTGTACGTAGTAATGCATTTGTAAGAATGTACTGTGTGATTGTGAACAGCTTTTCTGAAAAACTGTTTTAAATAACTTTGAAGTATTTTCCTGTATTACTATATTTTTATAATGTACTAAGGAGCATAAATCTGTCCAGTAAACCCAAACTTTTTCTGGGTTTTAAATTGGTTATTTTGTTTATTTTGTCTTAAATTGACATTTCATTGATCATAATACATAAATTTTAAATGCTTAAATATAACATACTTCTCATTATTTGGTCAACAGGAAGAAAAGGGGAGAAATGAATGCAATACCCATTGTAACAAAAAGTATGATCATTCTGCACTGAAGTAGAGGATATATTTCTACATAAAATTAATTCATAATAATGCCTGGAGGTTTTTTAATGTTGATGTTGTAGACTAAACTTTTCTGTTTGCATCCCACTGTATCTGTGGGGTGTGACTTGTCTCTAGAAAACCCTTGTTACTGTTTTGCAGTGTATCTTATTTCTTCCTGCGTCTAGCAGTTCTTATCTACCCACAGATAGCAAGGCTAGGTCAGGCTCATTGGTCCGTGAGTTCCAAACCATTAGCAGGTTATGCATGAGCAATTCCTTGTTGGCACTGTAGCTGCGTAGTTCATTAAGTAGGCGTGCAGCACTGACAGTCTTGGGATGTCTCTGGATGCTGTGGTGTTTCAGAGTAGCGCGTACAGACAGCACCAGTGCTCACTGGCAGCAGCACCCCAGCAGCACTGGGAACAAGACACTTCACCTGAATGCAGCTGAATATAGTGCTCTGACCCAGGGACCCACATGTTAAGTCTAAAATGAAGGTTTACCAGAGACATAAGGTTGATGTTTGCGTAAGATGCATGGTGGTGATTTTTCTCATAGGTATCGGTTCCTGTTTCCATGTAAAACTAGAGAAAATGAACCACACACATTTTTGGAGATATTTTCTGTTCTGCAAAATATATTTGGCACCTAATACTAGTATTAAGGTGAATTACACATTTTTAATTAGAAAAGCATGCCATCGTGACTAAATCGCTGGCAGGAGCAGATGACCAAAGCGTAGCTGACCATGCAAGAGTTGGTCAGCTCTCCAAACAATAACATCTGGTTTGGAGTCAAAAATGTTTCTCAGCCAAATAGTAAAACTTTCATCTTTCAGCCACAACCAGTGTTGAACACTGACTGTTGTTTGTATTACATGTAGTTCAAAAACACCAAAGCTCATGCAGCAACAGACTTGCTTAACCTTACTGCATAGAATTTAACTAAAAACTCCAATACTCAATTATTGGCATAAAAAAGGTTATTACTGTTATTGTTACTAACTTACTCTGTTGTAGTTCTTCAGACCAAGGCATGTAGTATTTCAGCAAATTCTGATTAATAACTAATTACGTTGCTGTTTTGTGTAAGCAGTATTGAGGCCTTTAGCTGGCAACCTCAGTATTCTCGGAGAGAGTATGGAGAGTATGGTTCTGTCTGTACCTCTGGAGTGGTACGCTAACTGAAAATACACTAAAGCACAATTTAATTGTTTTCTTCTGTCACCTGATAAGAACTGCAATGTGTAGAGTGGAGCTGGAAAAAATCTGAATTACTCAAATGAGCAGTTTATGCTTCTTAGTAATATGCAGTTGTACTGGAAAAGCTACTAGTATTGTTAAAAGCATTTRTAAGCATGCTTAGGAAATGGCTCATCGTCCGATTTAAAAATAGAGAGTGCAAAACTTGTTTTATCTGTCCAACTCCAACTTTTGCAGACTTACTGCCTTTCGATTTTCAGAAACTTATTTGAGCAAGGACTATTTATTTTAGCTAGAACTTCAAATGTAATAATGTGTTCCAATGTATTTCAGTTTCTGCTTTCATTTAATTGAAATGCTGTTAGGTTGCTTTTGCTTCAGTTAGTACAGACTTTTTTTTCTATGTTCCTAAGCTAATACAGTGCATCAAATTCTCAAAGATAAAATCTGATATAGCTATTCCATTACTTTAAAAATTCTGAGATTTATAATAGAGTAATTTGATAGAACTGGAATTCAGGCTGCTGAAGAACATATGTTATGATACAACATTCAGTTGCATATATTTTGTTTTATTTTTATGTTTTCCATAAGACACCCGTGTCCTTCATTTAGGGAATGAATGGTGGTTACTGAATTTGTAGATGTTCAGTGCTTTTTGTATGGAGTTTGTAGATGTTCAGTGCTTTTTGTGTGGAGAAAGTGGATGATGAGAACTTAAGATACCTTCTGAATCCAGCATTGCATATAGGCTTGGTTTTCACTTGGAATTTTCAGTGAGGATCCTATTGCCAAATCATAATACCCTTGAAAATACTGTATGATTTATACTTTCTGCAGATTATAGTGCTGCAACCTGAGACTGGAACACTGCCTGAAGTGAAGAACAACATTGTGGCACTTCTATGCACAAAGACAGGAGTCAAGGGCTGTTTTGAGCGTGTGATTTGACCTAGTGTGCTGCAAATACTTATTATAATAACGTGATCATAAGTGTGATATTTTTTTATAATACCTTTTAAAGTACATAGTCTAACTTCTCTAACCAAAACTAAGGCCTCTTCATGCAAAATACTGCATGTACGTTTTAAAAAAATAAAATAAACCCCTCAGTTTTCAAAGTATTTCTGGTATGAACAAAAGAGCTGAGCACTGGGCACCATTTAAATGACAGGGAAACTAACCTTTGGGATCCAGTAGCCGAGACTGTATGTTGGTGATGGGAGAGGGGGTGAAAGCTTCGTGGTCAGAAGTTACTGTTGGCATCACCAAAAACAATGAGAATATAAAAGGTTGAAACCTTGGGTGAAGGGCATTGCAGTGATAGTTGTGATTCTGCTAATGGAATTGCATGTGGTTTTGTTATTTTTTGCAATGTATTGGAGGAGTTTTTTGGGTCTCTGAACTATGAAGCTCTTTCACGGTAGGAAAACCTATTTTTTCTAGGGAGGAAGAAAGCCGTAAGTCAACCTGCTGGCTGCAGAGATATTAGCAGCATTAAGAACAGTTTCCAAAACCATGGAAGAGCTATTTGTTTTCCCCTTTTTCCTTAAATAATGTGTACATATGTTAAAAAAAATTGAATTAGAATGATGTAAGTTAAACTGGTTTTTGTGGGTTTTTTAAAGTTATGTCCTTGCTATATAAAGATCAGTGAGGCAGTTTAGTTTTTTTCTTTCCATCTGATACTGTTTCAGAACTTCTTTCTTTTTTTTTTTTTTAAATCTAAAGCCTGCCCTTTTAGGCTTTTTGGCACAGGTAACAGAATGGTGTGTGTTTTGTTATTTCAGAGAATAAAATTTAGAATACAGTGTCTGGACACTTTTTTAAAAAACCAACCAAACAAATAGGCCCCCACACACCCCCTCCAAAAAAAACCCCACAAACAAAACAAAACTAAAAAAAAAAAAAAAAACCCACCAGAAAAAAACAAACCCAGAAGACAGAGCTTGTTATGTTACATGGCCAAAATCTTGAATCTGCTTTTTCACTTCTGAGAACTCTTTTGAGCTTTGTAACTTATCTGAACACTTGACTATAGACACTTCTTCCAGTCCAGAACACAGAGGCTCTGTGCTTGGTGCCAGGAGAGTGATTCTGGGCCTTCTTCATATTTCCTGGCCCTGAGGGCAAGTCAGCATAGTCCTCCTCTGTTGCCTGGTTGAATGCTAACAGAGGACTGGTCCAGGTTCAGTCCTCACAAAAAAAAAAAAAAAAAAAAAATTCCAAAAAATAAAAAAAAAAAAAAAAAAAAAAAAATTCCCAAAAGGGCAGCTTTTTTCTAAATTCTCTGCTGGTTTCTTTTGTCCATTTTTGTTGCTTCTTGTTCATTTTTAAGATATACAAAATATACTAATCAGAAGACTTTTTTTTTTTTCTGTTCAGATGTGTTTTATACTCCTGTAACATATCTGGGAAGTGTGGGGATTTGCTGGAGTTCTTGGAGCACAAAATGTTGTATTAAAACCACTTATTGCATGAGTAGTTTTTTCACTTATATATACATATACACATGCATACACACGTACTTATCCATATGTCTATATTGGTGGGAGTACTTCCTAGTTAAAAACCAAAAAGACAGCCTACCATGTTGTGGTGCAGTTGAAACGTCCCATAGGATATATCTGGTTACTTTAAAACTTTCATGGAAAGTTAGGCAGTTTTGCTGGTTTCAGAGCCTTCTTGAGCTGCTTAGCTGCCTGGGCTCCCCAAGCTGTTGGCTGCCCTGCCAGCTACTTTTCTGTTCAGCTGACTTATTAGCTGGAAAGTTGGCGAGCTTATGTAGTGAGGGAACTCAGACCTTAGGAGATCCGTACACATAGGGTGCCTACTAGCTAAGCTGTTAAAAATGAAATTGTATCTGGGCAACCATCAGGACTACAAATCAGAACAACCAATGTTGGCATTTTAGATGTTTCTAAAATTAAATGTTTAAGAATAGTTAGCATTTGGAAAGGAGGAATTTGAGATTTGGATTTTGTTCCCGTTTAATTTCATGTTGTAATGTGTACTTGTGTGTTATTCTCAGACAGAAAAACTCTGTTCAAATTTCTTTTTAGGCTGTGCTTTTAATTCTGTTAAATGTTTTGTTTTTGAATACATTGAATGTGCTTTTTCCCCAATGGTGTTTACAGCAATTACATGCATATAAAGGCAAAACTTTCATCAGGAAAATTATAGGTTAAAAAGTACAGAAAAACTAATCTACAAGATGTGTAAAATTGTCATGATTAATACAGCATTTATGCAGTCACATTTGTAGTAATTGGTGTCTTATTTGTATAATGAAAACATGCCAGATTGTCAAAGTAACTTTCAGAGTGCCTAGGTGTTTTTTCTTATGATTTAACAGATAACCAGAATGCCTTTTCTCTAATATAATATTATTTCATGTTTGTAGGTAATATATGCTTTGAACACTAAAAATGATGAACATGAAGCTGCTATCCAAGCCCTTAAGGATGCTCACGAAGAAGAAATTCAACAAATTCTTGCAGAGACCAGAGAGAAGATCTTGCAGTATAAAAGTAAAGTTGCAGAAGAAATGGATCTCAAGAGAAAGATCCAGGTTTTAGAAGAGTCACTGGAAGATCATAAAAAGATGAAACATCAGGCCTTGACAGAATTTGAAGCCTATAAGGATAGAGTTGAAGATATGCAGCTTTGTGCAGAAGCTCAGCATGTCCAACGTGTAGTAACCATGTCAAGAGAAGTAGAAGAGATCAGAAAGAAATTTGAAGAAAGGCTACGAAGTTTCATACAGTTGCAAGTGCAATATGAGAAGGACAAGCGTACAGCTCTGGAAGACTTGAGAGCTGCACACAGGCTTGAGATTCAAGAACTTCTGAAGACTCAACAGAGTCAGAATGCTACTTTAAGTAAGGGTCAAGAAAAGCTAGAGGAATTGCATAGAATGGAGCTGGAAGACTTGAACAGTAAAGTTGAAGAGTTAAGGCTGGAAAGAAAAAAACTCATTGAGGACTATGAAGGCAAACTCAGCAAAGCACAGTCCTTCTATGAACATGAACTTGATTCTTTGAAAAGGTCTCAGCTTTTTACAGCAGAAAGTCTACATGCTTGCAAAGAAAAAGAAGTGGAGCTAAGAAAAGAATTTCAAAACCAGGAAAGTATGTTACGGAAGAACCTGGGAAAGCTTAAAACTGAATTGCAAATGGTCCAGGATGAAGCTGCCAGTCTACGGGAAAAATGCCAAAAACTTCAGGTGGCTCTTGGTACAGCAGAAAACAATGTTCAGGTGAGACCGATGATATGTTGTTCCCAAGTCTGTGAATTTTCTTTTCCTATTTATGCTGTCTTTCCATGAGGCTGGTAGGTTGAGGTGACTGGAACATGTAGACTTAATTTTCTGTCACTCGTACTTGATTATCATCTACTTCTAAAATTGTTTATTTTTTTATACTTTTAAATATATTTTATGTGTTTAATTTTCCCAGACTGAATTAATTCTACTTTATATTCCAGTAGAATCTAGAAGCCCCTACCCAGGGGAGAGTTTTGGTCTCCTTCCTTTCAGCTGTTCATGAACAGAACTTGGTTGTTCTAGTCATACTACCCGAAGTGTAGTATACTCAATAGAATACTCAAAACTGTTACCCCTTAAAGAACAGACAAAAAACCCCAAATCAAACCCTGTTGCCCTCACCCCAAAGAAAGAAAGAAAAAAAAAAAAAAGGCAAAAAGCTAAGCAATATTTTTGCATCAGGTCTCCACATAAATTGATCCCTCCCTCCCCCCCCAAAAAAAAGGATTCAGAGAGGGAAGGAGGATGTTGGTGACTGGTACCATTTGAGATGTTATGCTGACAAACTGAAATGCTTGCTAAAAAAGTTGAGAAACCACTTATCTAGACTGCAGAGTTTCTTGCAGAAATGTATTTGACAGGAATGTCATACAACTGACACTATAAATAGAATGAATATTCTGTATTCAGTGCAGCCTTACTTGTAGAGATCATGAGTGACTACCTTGCCTAAACATGTTGGGTGTTAAGAAAAGTAGGTTTTTGGGATGTAAGGAAAAAAGATGACTTTCTGAGTTGTTTTAACTTTTTTATTATAACATCTTCAATGACGTTTTCACAAGCAGTAACTGAAATACTGCACATGTTTTCAGTATGTACTGGTTTTGGCTGGGATAGTTAATTTTCTTCATAGTAGCTAGTTTTGGATTTGTGCTGAAACCAGCGGTGATAATACAGGGATGTTTTAGCTATTGCTGAGCAGTGCTTACACAGAGTCAAGGCCTTTTCTGCTTCTCACACCACCCTGCCAGCAAGTAGACTGGGGGTGCACAAGAGGCTGAGAGGGGACACAGCCGGGACAGCTTACCAAAAGGATATTCCATACCATATGATGTCACGCTCAGCAATAAAAGCTGGGGGAAGGAAGAGGAAGGGGGACGTTTGGAGTTAAGCGTTTTGTCTTCCCAAGTAACCGTTACGCGGGATGGAGCCCTGCTTTCCTGGAGATGGCTGAACACCTGCCTGCCCATGGGAAGTAGTGAATGAATTCCTTGTTTTGCTTTGCTTGCGTGTGCGGCTTTTGCTTTCCCTATTAAACTGTCTTTATCTCAGTCTACGAGTTTTCTCACTTTTACCCTTCTGATTCACTCCCCCATCCCACCGTTGGGGAGTGAGCGAGCGGCTGTGTGGTACTTAGCTGCTTACCACGTTAAACCACAACACAGTGTTATTTAGATACTAAAGTTTCTTGTCCTTAAAGAAGGGCAAGACATCCCAGAAGTACAAAGACTCAATTTTTTTGGTGAGCAAGAAATAGGACTGGGTATGCTGGACTTGAAGGAAAAGATTCTGTGAAATTCTGCTTGGTTTTCGGTAGCTGTGCTGAGGTCTGGAGAACAGTAATCTCTGTGGGTAAGCTTAAGTATCTTGTCTTTTGCATTTGTAGTTACTCTCAAGTTTCAAAGCCAGAAGTACCTTAAATGTGATTGTCRTAGTAATTTTGGAAGCATCATTGGGTAGAGCTGAGATGGGCCATGAGCTTTCCCATTTACAATCTAATTCCAGCCCATCTTTTGGACTACCCTTCATTCTTCTGTAAAGGCTACAGAGTATGGTGAGAGAAGACTGCCACCTTTATCAGATGTTAAATTCAGAATACCTTTTTCCAGCTTCTGAAGGGGCCTTCCAAAAGTTCATTTCCAACTCTGTTCAGTTAACAAAGCAGAACTCTTGCCTTTCAATTGACTTCACCAAGGAGGTGGGTTTCTGGCAAGCCGCAGCAAAGAGGAAACCCACTGTATTGATCATTCCTGCAATAAAGGAGTTTGTCTTGGTTCCAGAGAAGAGGAAGAGTCTAGTACAGTATTCACAGCAGATTTCTAAGTTGGGTCCTGCTCTGATCATCATGGATGAAGTGATCAAAGGCATAATCTCACCACCTCTGGTGTCGATGTTTCATTACACGTCCTGTCCAGTGTTTTCCCCAATTCTATTTCCTGCTTTAGTTTCTGAAATGACCCTTTACTATTCCAGTGACTTGAATGAGAAATCTAGCTTTCCTTTTAAAACAGAACAAGATTTCCTTTTCCTTCCCGCATGGCTGAGAACACATCATCATCACGCTACCCAAGATATGCTATTGTGAATCAGTACATCAGACTTAAAACATACTAAAAGTTTGATGTAACTAATTGCCTAGCTCTCATTTTATGTATATCCATGTGCAGCTTAATTTGTGTCAGTATTAAGCACTGATAGTTGTAATGAAGGACACTGTAAACTGCTGTGAACATATAATGTATTCTTCAATGTCTCAGGTACCAGAAACCAGGTTTCCCAAATTGGCCCCCAAACTCTGTGGACCATTTTACCATTTTTATTTTTCATGTACCTTTTTGAATATTGTCAGATTTCTCTTATGCATCCTTGTCATGCCATATATCCAGTATCTTGTAGTGCTTCAACAGTATATTTGGAAAAACACATCATACAAAATGAACATGATGGTAATATTACAAGATTTCAGCTTTTCTATGAATAAAAGTTGTTTGCTAAAGGGTCTTTTCTCTACATTTTAACCTAATGCTCATTTAAGCTTAAACATGATTGTATATAATGATAACAGGCATTATACTGTTCTTCCTCTAGGTTCTTCAAAAGCAGCTAGATGATGTGARGGAGGAGGAGCTGTCATTGTTAAGCAAACACAAAGAAGTGGAAAGTGAGCTAGCAGCTGCTAGAGAGCGCTTACAGCAGCAAGCCACTGATCTTGTTCTCAAAGCCAGTATGTATGTCAGTAACTTAATCTGGAAATGAACTTCATCTATTTATTCTAGCCTTTCCTTTTTCTGTTAATCTTGTGCAGGTTTAGAGTGCCTAAAGGCTGTTCAGTGCTGTCCATTGATGTTTCTGACAAGTTTTGGATTTTTTTAAACTGTTTTGATACCACATGCATTGTACTTATGATTCTTTTTCTGTGTACTTATTTGTCCAAATGTTCTACTTTGTATGGCATGTACGCACCTTCCAGGCTTTGGAATTTCTTGCCTTAACTGCACTGGTACAGAGTGCTTCTGCTGTGTATCTGCTCTCCGTATTATCAGAGACATGCTTACTGTTTCTCCATCCTTTCTCAGTTGCCTTGTCTTTTTGCTGAGACTGCAGTACTTTGCTTTACACCTACTGTCAGAAGACTTGCAGCTTACTGGTTAATAAATCTGTTAGGGTTTTCTTTATAGCTGTTTTCTTTCTCTGTGCTTGTTGGCATATGGAAAGGCATAGAAAATGGCTTAAGATTCGCCTGTACACACATGGGGTTTAACTTACTGGTGCTGTCTCTCTAGTAAACTTCTTTGTGGTAGGGTCATGGGCCCAAGTACTTGAACTTGGTTAACTATACTGTAGGTAGGATTGTAGGCTAAAAATAAGCCCCTGGCTTATCTTTGGCCTTGTTAAACCAGACAAATTTTAGAAATACCTGATTATTTTCCACACAAGTTAGCACAAGCCCAGGGGCCCTTCCCAAAAGTTGGTTTGGATAAGATCACCTTGTTTTGAAGGCTGGGATGTTGCCAGACTGTGCCAGTCGGCCTTAGGGACAGAAAATACTTCACAGCGTTAACTTGCTAATACTGTAATAGTTTAGTATTTGTATTATATACTACATGTAATACTATATTTACTATTACTGTAATAGCTTACTATTAGCTAGCTACATGTGGCCTAGCCCTCAAACGGTGTATGTGACTGTGGCCTGTATCAAGGCTTTATTTCTGTCCTTCAAATAATGAAGCAGTTCCTACAGATGGACTGGGTGTGTCTGCTGCCTAGGAGAGCTTTGTGCCTAGGACAGGTGGCATAGACGAGCTAGCTAAGGTAAGGGCTTGGAATAGTTCGTGCTATATGTTTGGACAATATAGAGGTCAGCTGGGACCCAAGGTTGCAAGGTCCTACTGGATGTAAATAACTGAAAGGAATGGGCTTCCTGCTAAGAGGATCTCAAATCATGGATCTCAAATGGGAATCTGACCCTCCAAAAAGTGATGTGTGAGGCACTCATAGAAAAATTCATGACCTGAGACTGTTGGAGGGAAAAAACTGTTCTCATACACTCTTTGGCCATTCCTGTTTCTTTCCTTAGGCAGAAGCATGGGAGAGGTTCGGCAACCAGCCCCAGATTTACTGGAAACAAACTTAAATATCCAGGCTATTTTTCCTTATTACCGATGGCAATGAGTCATCTAGACTGGTAGTCCGGCACTGGTCTCCTCTGGCACCAAGGTTTTTAGCTTTACCAGAAACTGCAGTGTGTTAACGCTGTTGCTGAGCTCAGTGGCCCTGTCAATAGCACATCTTTGCTTTACAGCRCCTTGCTGTGCCACAAGAACCCGGAGCCCTGTTTATAGTTGTGCCACCAAGCCATTACCGTGTGATAATAATTGATTACCAGCCTGTTTGGAAATGGTTTCTGATGCCGGCTCACTGCCATCTCCTTTGATTTTCAGCTCACGCTTGGAAGTCAAAAATCCTGCCCCAAAGAAACTAAATTCTCATACTTAATTACCATTCACAATATTTACTCATAGTACTGCAATTCGAGAATGCTGTATTAAGTCTATTATGGGAAATTAATATATTCTTCTTCCATTTATCCTGAGCTTCTAAACTTGAAAGGAAACTGCTGTGTTTCATACCTTCTGTGTAGAGGAATATGAAACCTCTATTGTGTGTCGGTATTGCTAGGACAAAAGCTCTAGATCAGTGTGTGTGTGCACTTACAATTAAATATGCATGTACATAATACTTCCTGACAAACTTGAAATTCTTGGTTGATTATTTTTCTTGTTACATTCTAAAATCTGGGTTTGCAAATACATTTCTTAATGGCTGAACTTTTGAAACAAGATAGTTTTTGAAATGTTACAGGAGTTAAGTGTACTTCTTATCCTMAGTTTTTCTCTTCGGTTTTTAGTTTTATCAAACAAATGCCAAAGTGATTATTAGAATTCTTCAGGGCTTAGTACAATTAGAGGTGTGCATTGTTTATAAAAATACTACTAATTTTGAAGCATTTTTCATGGCCAAATTCCATTATATGTCCTACTGTCCTTCCCTTCACATCAGTGTCCACAGACAACAAAGGCTAAAACAGTTTCCTTTTTGGCACAGGTCTTGTTTTAACCRCAGGTGGAAATGAATCAGGAGGCTCAGTTGTTTTGCCTTGTGAGAAACAGTGACACACAGTCTACTTTCTTAGCTACTTCTTAGTTATTTGAATTTAAAAGCAATACTCTGTTATTAAAATTCAACTAATCTGTCATTTTTGAAGGTTATAGTAAAATGGGGGGGGAAGTCTCTCCTAGAAGTTGTCACTACAAAAATAATAAAAAATTTATTCTGAGTAAATAATATATTTTCTTATCTGGATGCTTTCTTTATGTGAAACTGTTAAGGATCTCTGTAAAATCCTTGAAAGTCTGTTTGGTTACCACTTSATTTTATCATTTGCTAATTTTTAAAAGGCATATTTCAAACATGTCTAGGTCGTGCAATTTATGAAAGGGATAATAGTGTGTTTCTATCAAAAGAATCCATTCCAACGTGGAATGTCAGCTTAGGTATGACTTCATGATGCTTCTACAAAGATGTTAAAATAAAGCAAGAATATCCCCTCTCTTGTCTTTCCATTGAACAAACTTAGGAGCATCCTCTTTTCTGAAATAGTCTTCTATCCCCTCCTAAGCCTTTCCCAGAATAACAGGAGTTTCACTGCTTTAGTCAGTCACCTAGTAGTAGTGTTTTCAAGAATACAGATCTAAATTAAGAAGAACAAGGACAAAAATTTCTGAAGTCATAAACCTTTTTCCACTGGTGATGTGGAGGACAGATGATTATACTGTCTAGCTTTGTAGATGATTTTTTTTTTAAAATATATATAAAGAAATTAAAAGCAAGCCTCTAACCTGCAAGGATTTAGATCATAATTTACCATGGAGAGAATGAGTTCTGTTACATCTTTTAGTCATATACCTATAGCAAAATAAATGAAGTGTAATTCCATAAGTTTTGTATAGCTTTAGCTGCTATACCTAGCACACTGGTTAAATTATGAGTTTGATAAAACAATAACATCTTTACCATTAGACTTCAATGTTTTGCTTTCTCTTGTGTAGCTTATCGTGGGGTAAAAATGTGCGGTTTTAGGTGGGGTAAGTTCTTCAAGATAGACTGTCCATGTTAATACTATTGCCTACCTCTGCTTTTTCTTGGAGTCAATATGCAACTTTGAACCAGGAAAACTGAAACTAAAGGAGCCCCAGCACCAAGTGCTCTGCTGTTGTTGGACATTTTACTATAAAACTAAAAAAGGGAGAAGTGGAGGGGAAGGTAAGCATTGCAGTGAAGATAATGGAGATCCATATGAAAGCCTTCACTAGAGTTGTACTTCTAGAAATCACTGAAGTGTGAATGTGTACTTCAATTACATGAAACCAATGCTGTGAGGTTTTAAAGAGCTGTTTTGGTTTTAGGTCACATTGGAATGCTTCAAGCTACTCAAATGACTCAAGAAGTTACAATCAGAGATTTGGAATCGGAAAAGTCTAGATTAAAAGAAAAACTATCCCAACTGGAAGAAGAAAGAAACTTACTACAAAGCAAAACACAGAGTCTGGATGAGCGACAAAGGCAGCAAATTCTGGCCTTGGAGAAGGTTAAACAGCTTATTGGCTTTAGATGAATAAAAACAAAAGACCTAGAATTCTAGGAAAAAATTACTATATTTTAATTTTTGTTTGATATGACTGGACTAGGACCAGTAGTAGTATGTTCCAAGTGTATCTCATGCAGCAACATAGGTTGACTAATGTAGAGTGTAAAGTGAGAGTAGAGGGAAGGCAGATTAGATGTTTTTCAGACTGCTTTGGACATCTTTTAACAATTTCATTTAATTCATGACCTCGTGTGTAGATGTCTATTATCTAAAGTGTCTCAGTAAGGAGAAATGTGAAATGGTTAAAGAACAATTAAAAAAAGCTGTTCTCTGAAAAAGTGCTGAACATGTTTGAAAATACTGAACTGAAATTTTCTATAGGTTTGCTACCTGATTGCTGTTTCCCCAGATTAAAT
The DNA here is from genome assembly GCA_030449065.1 of Oceanodroma leucorhoa. Lineage (NCBI taxonomy): Eukaryota > Metazoa > Chordata > Aves > Procellariiformes > Oceanodroma > Oceanodroma leucorhoa. The sequence goes on from JASVER010000029.1 coordinate 10,387,655, forward strand.
AAAGCAAAAAATAGATTTTAATATAGATATATTGCTTTGCACAGATATATTGAAACTACCTTTTTGGTTATTGAATTATTTAGTCACCACTTAGTGTTTGCTAAATTTGTTTTATATGGAAGTTAATTTCTATAGATTTATTTCATCAGTAATGTTTTTGTATTTTTTCCTCTTACTCTTCAGATTATTTTTTTTACCATTTAATAGCAATAATTGTATTTTTCTGTCTTTTATAGAAAGTAAATGAAGCAAGGGAGACACAACGTGAATATTATGAGAAGGAGCTGGTAAAATTGCAAGCAAGATTGGAAGGAGAGGCTGCACAGTTAAAGGAGGCTCATTCTAAGACCTTAGAAGAATTGGCATGGAAACACCATACTGCAATTGAGGCTGCACACAGTAATGCTAATAAGGATAAGAAAAAACTGCAGATGGTAGGTTTTTGTTTTCTTAATAATCAACCGTATTATAAAAAGCAAATGTTAGAGTTTGAACCTTGCACTGCATAGTTTTGTTGTATGGCAAGTTTTATTTGGAGTTACCTGCAGATCTACTGTGCCTCTCTGAAGAAACTGCTCAGCCTTTATTAAAATTACATATATCTTGCCAAAAAAAAAGAGCATTTGTACTGTCATTTGACTGCATACAGAAGGGAAATTCTCAACTCAATACAGCTTTCTTTTCGAGTATAGGTTTTGTGACCCGGATTCAAAAAGGTTGGTATATCACTCAAGATCAGTTCTTCTGAAGGAGATGAAAAATTATGTTACTCTAATATTTATTTAACATTTTCATAAACAGTCCAGAACTAAAAAAAGATATTATATTAGTATTTGACTATATGTATACTCAGAAGACGACAACAGCTGTTCGTAACTGACATCATAAAATTATGCTAACTGTATATCGACTAGTCATTTACCTTCGACTGGAATCCCAAAACTGAAAGGCTTTTTTGTTTTGCAGGATTGGCCTTTTCTTTGTTGGGATAATGAGAGGACCAATTTTGAATTATTATTTCCTAATCTGATTGTATGTACATTATACACAAATTTTGCCTTATACAGTAAATACAGGATAAATATTAATGGTTTAATTTAAGGCTTTGTTATGCTTCTCTGGTGTGCTCACAGGAAATATGCCAAGAAACATAGTTGTAGTTAGTGATGTGCATCTTAGACTGATTTTTTTTTTTTTTTTTTTTTTTTGTAAATTATTTTACTGGTGTGTTGCTGCTTAGTTTTATTTTTAATAAATCCCAAAGATTTTTTTCATGTCTCCCAGTAATGGAAGTAGTTCTCAGAGACATACATGCATCTAATCTTTCAGGTTTACTTTCTTTGTAACTTTAAACATGGCTGTTATTAATACAATGTCTCTTAAGGGTTTCTGGGAATATTTTTTTTTTTTACTCAAGTAAAAGGATATCATAAAATGTTTGTTCTTAAATCATTATATTAGTTAAAATAGGGAACACCTCTATAAATGTAAGAAGTGTGAAACTTGATTTTAGCAAGGGAAAATTAACTATGAAAAGTTGTCAGGGTCAAGATCTCAGTAAATCTTAATGAGTGTACTGTCTCCTCTGTCAAACCTGTCTTGCTAAGATCATGTTGTGTCGTTTGAGTATTCAAGGAAGAAACAGTCAGTCTCAAATGCGGAGAAGAGTTGAATTTAGTATGAGGAAGAAGCATGGTACAAGGAGCCTTGGGATAGAGGACATGAGGATTTATTGGGACTGGAAGACAGGGAAAGGCATCTGGGGTTTGGAAATTTTTGGGAAAAATAGAACAGAAGAGAATTCTAAAGAAAGAGAATAGGACTCAAGAAATGGCTTAAATATATCTCTTTGCTTCAATTCTTCCATCTGTAAAATGAGCTGTAAAAATGGCATCTCTTCATAGGAGGATTATGAAAATAGAGCTGCTAATAATTTTGCAGTACTGCACAGCTGTACTGACAAGTATCATAAAAGAACTAATTACTCAGTTATCAGAATAGGGTCTGAATAGCACTAGTGAAATCTTGCAGACAGCAGATTTCAGAGTGCGAACAAGAAAAATTGAGCAAGTCTCATTTAGCAAGCATCATTTGTCCCACGTGGTGACTGATCTGGGCCCGGTGAAGAAAACATGCACTTGTTGAGTTACGTTGTATAGCAATGCATTACTGAAAGTGTAACCCTCTATTTTGTCACTCTGTCCAACTTCTACCATGAACAAATAGATTCTGCAAGCAGTTTATACACAAATTATTTATTGCCTATTGCACACCCTAATGGAGTGCTAGAACTAACAAGCTACTAAGCTTAATATGCTTACCACCCACAGCAAAACACTTGAAGGAGTCTCTGGTTTTGGATGAGGAAGGGTTGGCCTCCGTTGCTTTTTGGAATGGGCTGGATGACTCTAAGTTGCTGTCTTCCAGCTCCTTGGTTTTCCTTAGAGTTTTATACCGTTTCATGACAGTCTTTTTTCTCTTGAATTCTTGAGCTCTTAACTCTCCCCCTCTCTGCAATTTTACCAATGCCTGCAGTTGTACTTTTTGTCCCGTGCATGGTTCTAGTCTATGTATTTTCATAGCTGTTTCTGAGATACTATTGATTTCTCAGAAATCTGAGCCCAGGGCTACACAGAGGCACTGAATTGATGCTAAGCCGTGCATTACAGCTGAACCCCTAGGAGGGAGTTAATAAAGGAGCCTCTGTAGCTGTAGAGAAAACCTTGAAGTCTTGTATTACCTGGCTCTGGAGCACCTTACCTGGCAACCTTAATTTTCTTCAAGAAGACTTCGTGGTATAATAAATTATATTGCATATTCCACTGGAATATATAATAAAGCTCTTAATTTTAACATGTTTCATGTTAAGTATTTTGTGACAGAAATTGTTCTTCTGAAAATATATTCTGAATATTAATAAAGCTGAAGCATACATTTATAGTTTTCCTTAAAAAAAGAAAAAAGTTTCTAACAAATACATATATGACATAGGTTCATGTAAGAGAAATATAATTAATCCAACAGAGTTGTTTTCAGAATTTGTCTATTACTGCACAGAGATCAAATGAAAACAGAGGTGTTTTTTTGATTCTTTCCATATAGTTGAACTTGAAGACTAGTTGTTGATTTCTTTTGGTTCTACATAAATTTTATAGATATGGTGTGGGGCTTTTTTTCATTTAATGTAACAGCCTGAAAAACTTCCCAAGATTCAGTCTGGATTTTAAGCTTTACTGTTTTCTGTGCGGATTATGTGTAGGAGATAGATGGGTAAAGGCTGAAGGATAAGCATATTATCAGTGTAAATTTATAAAAAGTGAAAACTTCTGCATTCTGTCAACTGAGATTGAAAAACTGTGAAAGTAGATACAGTTTTAATGATTTTGATAATTATGTGCAAAGTGAAACTAGTAATTGAGAAGAAAGTCCTGTTTGTCCTTATTTTGTGATTAATCGAGCATGTTTGATTAGAAAATGAACTGAAAAAATAAGGCATCCATTGTAAAAGGAAATAAATGGTCACGTTTTAACAGTTTAAGGAAGGGACAATTCTTGGTTGAGATCAGGAATATTTATGCCAGGAGGAATAATTTTTATGTGGTGCACCTGTACTTTGTGATGACTGTATGGCAAGTATTTAATGTTTCTTCCATCCTTCTTATTTCTGAAGGAGTTGGAGCAGCAGTTTGAGAAGGAGAAACTGCATTTGGAGGATGATAAGAATCAGCTCCGACAGCAGCTTGAAAACCTGAAGGAAGAGCTGACAATGAAACTGTCTTCTGCCAATCAGGAGGCAAGGTTTAACTTAATTGTATCAGCTAATGGTCCTGTGCACTACACCACATTTCATCAATAATGATCTTGTGCTTAGAGTCTGGTACAGAGCTAGGACTACACTGTTCAGTCTGTTTAGTGCCTTATTTCTGTTTAAAATGGAGTATTCTTCAAACGTGATAAGTTACTTGGCTGCTTCTGAGCACTGATTTTATTGTCCTTTACAAAATTAACAAAGCAAAAGAGGTTGAGGTAAAAAAMCAGTTGAGGGTTTCTTGTTTTAACTCTGCTTATTTTCTCATTAGGTATACAGACCTCTACACAAAATACATCAGGAGACAGAGGGAAAATTAACTGTATTTAAACCCGTATTTGTTTACAATTAATATATTGTAAATTCTGGTCAGCTTCCTGACTTGCAGATGATCTTTGTATGTTTCTATCAAAAGATGACATGAAATACTTATTTATAGTAAGACCCAAATTATTTGCAATGTTGTGATATATGCAATCACTGTTAAATGTATCATATCTCAATACAGTTTTAATTTTTTGAGTTTGAAATCACCACCTTTTCATAATATTTTTAAACTAGAAATATATTCTTACTGATATCAGAAACATCAATCCATTCTTGTCTGAAACTTTTGCCTTGTTTCAAGAAAATAATTCATCAGCTTCCTTGTTCAACAGGCCATACATATGATTTCAGAGTGCACTTTAAGACAGACTTAAGCATGCATTGAAGTACTTCTTTGCAGTGGTACTTTTCATTACCATTTTCTATACCATACAGGTTCTGGAGGTGGCAGGTGTTTGTCTAATTCTGGTGGCTTGCAATTTGCACAAACGTTAAACTTGGTTTAGAACAAAACTGCTTGTTTGTAATAAATGGGAAAGATTGGCCTTCTGAAAGTATATATTAAATTTATTATTATTATTTTATTATTATTTTAAAGTATATATTCTTATATGTTAAAATATATATTGATATATTAATATATCAATGYATTGCTATATTAATATACAACTTAATGTATTGGATTATTATATATTAAAATAGATGCTCTGTATACTATACAGAATATATACTAAAGTATGCATTAATATATTCAATATTAATATATATTTTAGTTATATAGTTCTATATTCAGAGTAGTAYGTACTGGATGTGTGGGTGTATATATACCCCAGATAATATATACTACCAGAGTAGTTGAACCTACCTGCTGATCAGTCATTCGTGAGTACCTGGTAAACAGGAGACTGTACTTCCTTGTGATAGTTGTGAGTGCCTTTGCTGGTACTTCAGACCTTGGAGAAGGTGTAAATTGAAGCTGGAACTGCTGTTGCTCTCTTAACAGTATGCTTAGCTGCATTCAAATTAATGCAAATGTGATGTATTTGTTACACATGTTAACAAAATCATACRCTTTTTTTTCCTTTCAAAATTACAGAAGGTTTTGTTGTTTCCTTTTAGCTTTTAACTTCTCTGTTGTATGTTAACTTTCCTTGTTGCTGGGTTAGATCTGAKAGCAGCACTATTGTTGTTCTATTGTCATTCAACACCGTAGGTTTTAATTTAGTTATTCTTTATCAACTTCTCTTGGGTTTATAAGTAATAAACCTGCTCCTTCTTTGAAAGAAATCAATTCAAATGTTTTAAGAATGAGTTTTCATTATCTAACTGCTATCAAGTTCAGGCTTGGAAAATTCATCAGCACGCTGAATTAAGAAAACAGAGGCATAGCTAAGGGATACATAACTCTAACGTAAACTAAAATAAGGAATTAAGGCCAGCTGCTATTTAGTAATTGAGCTTATATACATTCTTATGCTGGGATAAATGTAATACACTGTATTTTGCATATTGAGAGAATGAGAGGAAGTGTACAGGCAATGAATTCGGGGTGGTCTGTAAATCCACTCTGTGTAGTATAGAGACAATACTTTTTATTTTATTACTGTGCTTATCTTAAGCACATGAGACAAGTGCTTCACTTGCAACCACAGCTTACTCTTAGATCTCTATTGACAACTGACAACAGTTTCTCAATGTCTTCACTGACCTGGAAGAAACTTCCTTACGAAATGTCTGGCACATCTTTAGCTTAGCTCTTACATTTCTGCTGCTGCTTCCTTTTTTGTTTATTGCAGGTGTCATTTGACAGTAGGCATATATTTATTACTTTCTGCGGATGTTAGCTTAGGTCTAGCTTCCCTGCTGAGAAAGCTGATTTTGAACCTATGCCATCCTCTTCTCTTTTTGACGGACTTTTTGATAGCAATTATCTTAGCTAAAGGATGAGGAAGATTCAAGCCTCATTAGGCTCGTTCCTAGTACCAAGCTATTTAAGAACAGTGGAATCTTAAATACTTGCCTACATATTTAAAAAGTTTTTCCTTTCCAATAGCTGGTGAACAATGTTCAATCTCTAATATTCTTACCTGAAGCAAAGAAGTGTCATCATTTTATAGATGGGGAGCTGAAGCACAAACAGGCAGAGAAAAGTGTCTTGTTACAAGGCAGTTAGGGAAGTAATCGCATTATACTCTACAGATACTAGATTGAGCTTTAAACGGGCTGATTTATGGACAGGTAGCAATCCGAAGAAAGAGAAATGTATACTCTAGCACAAGTTAATTTATCCATTAGAAGAAACATATACCCTAGCACAAGTTAATTTATCCATTAGATTAGAGTTTCTATATTTTGAAATAGTGGTTTTCATTATTTTAATTTGCATAAAACATACTATCTCACAGGATATTGTTCTGAACTTTTATGTAACCTCTTTCCTTGCAAAATGCTTCAAAGATAGGCTGGATTTTTTTTTATTGTAAAAATCCTTTAATTGAATCTGTTTGATTTCATAATATTACAGGAATTTGGTTTTTAATGCACAGTAAATGATATTAAAGGAGAACAGACTGTGCAAATAAAAATTTGTCTAGGCTGGAATTAGGAATCACTGGAAGAAAATGAAACCAGGATGACTTGGCTGCCATTAGTAATAATGATGTAAATTACTTTTTTTTTTTTTTTTTTGCATGTTGTAGGTGTGTCGTCTGCAAGACCTAGTACGAAAAAGTGAACAAGGCCTTGGTACTGCAGAAGGACATATCTCCAGTCTTCAAGAAGCTCAGGAAATACTCCAGAAAGAGCTGGAATTAACTAGAGCAAGACTGCGAGAGACCACAGATTCATTGTATAGTGTTGAGGTAACCATAATGTTGGAGAATAAATCATGCAAAGTACAGTCACAGTGACTTTGGTCTTGTTTTTAAAATGGCAAGAAGTGTTATAGTGTACATATTATTGAAGGAGCTTCATTAAAAGAGAGATTTCTCTTTTAATTTCACAGGGAGAAAAAAAAATGGAAAACTAGGATGGAGTGGTTTGGGTTTGTTGATTGGTTGCTTTTTTGGGGTTTTTTTGTTGGTTTGTTTTCAAAAGAACACTTCCAGTATTTAATGGATATTGCTGCAAGCACATCTTTCTGTGGCCAAAGTATGTCCATACAAAATATATCCAGAATTGGATTTTTCAGAGGCTTAACAGAATTTTCATGAGAATGTAACAAAGGATATGTGTTACACCAGTGCTATTCCAGACAGTTTCATGTCTTGGTGCAAAACAAGATCCAGAGCTAGTTTACTAGCTCTAGAATTCATTGAAACCTTTTTAATTTTTTTTTTTCCAGTATGCATGCATACTGTGTTTTCCTCAAATAATGGGCACAGTCTTCATTTCAGGCTCAAATTTAGAATTTCAGAAGATGCTTAAGAATAGTTGAAACATATATGCTATGATATCTTGAAAGATAGCAGACTATCATGCAGAAAATGTGACCACTTTATACAATTGAAGCAATTAATTTTTCTAAGCACAAATATATTGCCATTTCAGTTGGCTTAGATGGAACTAGAATTGTCGGTTAATCTGTCAGTAACTCATTGATTTTAATACGAAGTGTAACCTTTCCTTTTTCTTTCTTCAGTAAACAATGTACATTTACAAGATCACAGCAATATTTGAAGTAGAGCAGCAAATATTAAAAAAAAAATAAAATATCCCTGAATCTGTTTTCGTGCTGGTGTTATTTTCTTAACTAAAACAGCCTGAAACAGGATATTGTTTTGTTTTGTTTTTTAATTTCTTTGAGCTGTGGTCATTAGATGTGCACCCTATTACAGTTTATAGCTTCCTCTGTATTTTTTGTAATTTCTCTAAGGGTTCATATGAACTGCTGCATTCTTCTCTCTTCACCTATTCTAACATTTAAGTATTCATATATAGCAGGTTACTGGCAATAACATTTATCTTAACAGATTTTAAAATATATAAATGAAAAAATCCTACAGAAAAATTCTCACTTTAAAAAGTCTTAATTTAAATTTAGGCGGCCATGTTTGCTTCTCATGAATGAAGCAAGCACTGCTGAAAAACATTCATGTAAGTATGGATTCTAGCTAGTACCTAATACTATTTAGTATGCTAAAATTTGAACAGAAATTGATATGAATTCTAAAATTTTTTGTGTTCAGACTGAAAGCCTGTATCTACCAGGTTAGTCCAGTTAAGAAACAGAAAGAAGATACATGAACTTTGTATTAAAAAAAAAAAAAAAAAAAAAAAAAAAAAAAAAAATAAAAAAAAAAAAAAAAAAAAAAAAAAATAAAAAAAAAAAATTCAAAACATGCTTGACAAGAACCTAAGCAACCTGCTCTAATTCTGAAGTTAGTCTTGCACTGAACAGGACTTGATGACCTTTTGAGGTTTTTTCCAACATAAATTATTTTGTGATTCAATGTAACAGTATTTTGAAAAGATTAATTCCAGAATGACTTATTGGAAAATTTCTTTTTATAGCTTTTTATAGGAATGCAGAATTCGTTTCCACAAGTAAGAAATATCAGCAGATGTATAAGCGTTAATTGTGTGTAATTAGGAATTACACACTGAAAAAGTTCTAGTTCAAGTTTTATGAGCCAGTTGTAACTGACATTTTTGTTATAAATTCATTCATTTAAGGTTTGAAATACTTTTTTGCTGCTGATCAGTCTCTATTGTGAAGTTTGTGTTTGCAGGGAGAACTAGATCAGGAGAGACAGCAGCACGAGGCAATGATTGCTGCCATGAGAGAAGAGGAAAAGTTCAAAGTTGACAGAATGGCTCGTGACTTGGAAATAAAATGGACAGAAAATCTTCGGCAAGTATTATTTTTTTTTCTTTTATTCTTTAATAAGAAATGAAGCATGTATTACATGCAAATGTAATAGCAAATGAAATGTAAAACAAAGTTTTTTGCTATTATTTACGCTTTTCCAATTATTACTGAGTTCTTAATTCCTTTTCACTTCTTGCACAAGGTCCACTGCATTTTAATTATTTGACCTTTGCTTTTAGACAGGAGTGTAATAAGCTTCGTGAAGAGCTGAGGCTTCAGCATGAGGAGGATAAGAAGGCAGCCATGACTCAGCTGTTGCAGCTGAAAGAACGTGAAAAAAATGCAGCAAGGGATGGATGGCAAAAAAAAGTTGAAGATCTTTTAGACCAGGTAACTATGGTTTCTTTGAGAATTGGAAGGCCATTACAATTTAGTTGCTGGTGATTTATTACCAATTAACTATATGAAATTGGTTGTGAAAATCTGTCTTTGAAATGAAATTTGTTAGCATAATGCTTTTTAAACCTAATCGTTACTGAACTTTTTAAGTAATGTATGAAGATGCCTTAAAATTATATTAATATTCTTCTTTACACTAAATATGAATAAAACTTTTTACAGATTTTTGGGGGGGGAGTGGGAGGGTGTTGACAATCTCACCTCTTCACTATAAGATTTTTTTGGTTCTCTGTCTGCTCACCTATTCTATTGTAAATATTTACCAATGCTAATTGTTTGGACTTGGAGGCATCCCTTATCTTTGCAATAATGACACTGTATAAGTCGCTGAAAAGTCAAAATGCCCCTCAGTTTCTACCGCACATTTATTACAGCTATGTCTTCTCTTAAGTGATTTTGAACATTATTTTGGGATAGTTTTTTATAAATACTGAGTTTTTTAATGGCAACTCATATTTATAAACTCAGTTATGTTAGATAACTCAGAAAATACTCACTTTGTACTTTTTCCAAACCATAAATGCTATAGAACTGGTTTTATTGACTACAGTTTGAAAGAATAGCCAATAACGAACAAATATATTTTAAAGTAAGAGAAACAGATTTTGGAACTCATTGAATGACTGCGATTTCAGGGTGTTATTTTGGGATGGCTTTTAATTTGCTGTTTAATTTGAGAAGTCTAATAACTGAACATGCACTTGATTATAGCTTCTTAGAGGAACACAATTTATTTTACTGACAAGGAAATTTAAGCTTGTAAAATCTTGTGGCTTAGGCTCATAAAAGCTGGAGGTTTTCAAAGTTCTCAATCTGTTACTTTCTACAGCATGAATGTAATAAGACTTAGATTCATTTGATTTTAAGTTTCACTTACTGCCTTTACCCAAGCTTCATTTACTCTCTTCTACCTATAAATAGCATTTTCTCTAGGAAAGTACAGTTTCAAAAGGGATATGTTAAACCTTCTGCAGTTTTAACATACTTTTAAAATACTTGACTTATCTCTACCTTTTAAAAATACCATAATACATCTAACGTACAGTTTCAGAATAGAAAATCAGTATGTTGCAAATGAACAATTTTTTTCTGCATATGGAAGAAATTTTGGAATCAGAAAGCTCAGAAGGCTAACTGTAATAAGGAGAGTTTTACTAGAGAATTTGCAGATATAGGAAAATGGTCTGCATATGCAAAATGGTTGGGGTTTTTTTTTCTTCATTCCTTTTACTGTACCAAAGTGCTGCACCATTTCATAACAGCATGTATGTTCAGAGGACTAATAAGAAAATAAACCATGGGAGTCTTCACTTTTTTCTTTTTTTTTAATCCAGCTGTTGCTTTTCCATACCAGCGTTTGAGTGGGATAGGTATTTCATAAAGATTGAAAAGTTATTGTTGGTGGTAGGGAATTAAGCTTTCCCTCTGTAACAATCTACATTTTATCCATTGCAACTGGAGGAGAGAGAATTCCAGACCATAGCGTAAAGATGGGTAACTTAACTCTTAGAGAAATGGGTTTGTAGAAAGTTCCTCCTGATTGCGGTACACAAAGGGTAGCCTCTGAGAGTTACACTGACCTGAATCATGGAATCATAGACTGACTTAGGTTGGAAGAGACCTCAGGAGGTCATCTAGTGCAACCTCCTGCTCAAATCAGTCAGCACTGAATCTGAACCAGGTTGCTTAGGGCTTTGTCCAGTCAGGTCTTGAATAAGCTCCAAGGATGAAGATTACACAGCCTCTCTGAATAATCTCTTCTAGTGCTTAATTATTCTCATAGTGAGTTTTTTCTTTATATTTAGCCAGAACCTCCTCTGTTTCAGTTTATGATCATTGTCTCTCATTGTCCTCTTGTGCACCACTGTAACGAGGCTGGGTCCACCTTCTCTGTAACCACCTCATAGGTACTGGAAACCTATTAAGTCCCACAAAACCTTCTCCTCTTTAGACTGAACAAACAGTTTCCTCAGCAGGATATATGCTCCGGTCCCAGCCATCTTGGTGGTAGCTCTCCACTGAACGTGCTCAAGTTTATCAACATTTGTCTTGTACTGTGGCAACCAAAGCTGAATGAACTGGAGGAGGAGACAGAATGTGCCCTCCAGGTGATGTCCAACAAGTGCCAAGTCAAAGGGACTGATCCCTTCCCTCAAACTACTGGTTATTGCTGCAGCCCAGTATGCTGCTGGCATTCATTGCTGCCAGGCCACACTGCTGATTCATGTTTACCCTACCGTTAACTAGGTTATGCGACGCAGATCTGCAACCCAGTATGAACCGGTGCAGGGGTTTAGTCCATCCCATGTAAAGGACTTTGCATTTGTCCTTGTTGAATTTCGTGAGGTTCCTATTGGCCCGTACCTATAACCTATATAGGTCCCTTTGGATGGCAGTCCTGCCTTTCAATGTATTGCATCCCCTCCTCTGTGCCACGCCCCCTCTTCTACTCCTCCCAGTTTGGTGTTGTCCACAAACTCGGTGGGAGTATTCTGTCTCCTCCTCCAGATCATTGATAAAGATACTAAAATGAGTAGGTACTGAAACAGACGCCTTAAGAACTCTACTTGTAACAAGCTTTGAAGTAGAGTGAACCATTAACTGCTACCCTTTCAGCCTGATAATCCAGCCAGTTCTCTTCTATCTGTTAGTCCACCCATCTGAATTGTGATACAATCAGATACAAGGATGTTAAAAATCTTGCTGAAATTGAGGTCGCAAACATTCACTGCTCTCCGCTCATCCACAGATTTAGTCATTTCATCATAGAAGAAAATCAAAGATACTATTTTCATTATGGAAGAGTGGAAGATTTTTGGTATCTGTTTCATAACACAAAGATTACTATAGACTTTGGTTGTCTTAACCTAGAATGATGATATTCTGAGTGGAAACTGCATTGGACCCAGTTTGACACTGCAGGAACTACTGCAATAAGCCTAGCTGTGCTTGGCAATCTGTAAATGTTCAATAAGACTCTTTACCCCAGAGGGTTCACAGTCTAGTTTAAACAGGCTGGAAGCAGTGACAAAAGTGAGATTCTTCTGCTGTTACATATATATACACACACATATATGTATATGTATAAAAAGTTAGCAGCATTAGGAAGAACTCAAATTTCAGTTCATCAAAAGGATATCTGTTCATAGCTGTTGTCTTTCAACTACACTGACCTAGAACAGCCTGAGATACTGCAGTAGGGGTGTAAAATTGTGAATTTGTTACACCCAGCCCTGGTCTTGATTTGTGGGAAGATGCATTTAAAACCCATTTGAAAGACGTGAAGTCTGTGTAAGAATTAGGAAGAGAACAGAGATCTAACTCCTCTTTCTGCAATTCAGATTTTTACACCTGAAGCATTGGTCTGGTCTATACCAGCAGTACTATACAATCATTTATCAAAATAATACAAGAGCGAGGTCTCTGCTAAATCGTTTGTAAACTCCTAACTTTATGTTGAGAAAGTGTCTAGAGCTTCACCACGTAGTTGTATAAATGCTGTTCAGAAAAATTGAATTTGGAAATTAAATGCTCATCAGTATGTTGCAGTACAAGGCATTCCAGAAAGATGTAATTAACATTAATTATTTGGGGGGGAGAAGGGGGGGAATTTTAAGAAATGATTTCTAGACAAAAGTGAGATCATGTATATTTGACAGATGTAATTTAAATGTARAGGACTTAATGTATTACTTTTGGCAAATTGATAAGTATCATGTCCAGTGCAAAACAGTGAAAATAACATGCTTTTTAATATGGAGAATACTGTGTTGCTTCATAAGTTTATGATATACTTTCACTCCTACGGGTACATAATTTTCTAATATGTATTGATGCATCTCAGATTTGATTCAAAAACAAGCTACAAAGAAGTGTAGCACCTAACTTGAAGTATAGGAATGGCTATGTAAGCAAAGTGTTGAAAAAACAGGTTTAAATGAATGGAGAGAAGTGACACAGTGTAGTTACTTAAACTGTAGGAAAACACAACATAGAGTATGCTCATCTTAGAATACTGCTGACTCRTGCCAGGAAAACTGAATGAAGAGACACAGCTGTAAATGGCAACAATTTTAAAAAAATAAAATAAAAAAATGTTAAATCAAAAATTTGTGCCCATAAAGTGTACTAAGCTGGTTTTTTTAAATTATGTTATGCTAATCTACAAATTTCTGCTTTCTACTAGTTGTTGCACATTTGGTAGGTGAGATCTAGCTCTTGTATAAAGCAAGGTAATATTTTTGCTTTTATACCGTAATGCTAAGTGGTCCCTCATAGAATGCCTGTAGGATTATTGTTACTCTAACAGTATAGTTTTGTTATGAGTAAAATAATTCTCTTGAGAGAAAATGCTATTCAGCTGATTAAATGCTTAAACACACTCTTGCGGGTTGCAAAGCATCACTTACCATCTACAGTTAAATATGGTTGGTAGGTTAACTAGATCAGTGTCTGAAGACCAAGTGTGTAGTTCTTACTCTGATATGAGAAATGGTTCTAGAAGACATAAAAAGAAAGTGCTTTTCCTTTTTTCCCCTGTAAATTGTACTAAGTACTTCTACATCAATCCATGTGAGTTTCTTCATGAAATATGTAGTGAATTCAGATGTGTTAGCTCTTTTCCATTTCTCTTAGCTGTGTTATGGGCTTTTAACGCTTTTCTTAAAAACATTTAACTGCTGAGAAGGCTTCAGCCATGGATGAAATAGCAGGAATTTTCTTTTTCAAAGCATGAGTGTGTTCTCTCTTCTGCCTCTCTGTGTTGCACTACCTTCAGTTCTGAGCACTGAAACTTACAGGTTCTGTACAGACCTGTATTCTTCTTATCTATTTCTTCCTGTGATAAATGTTTCTTTCTGTAAACTGAAACAAGGATTCTGATTGTGGATGGGCTTTCCTATATTTGAGCAAATATTGATTCTCCCGTCTTCCTTACTTTTCAGGAAAACGTGTTCCAGTAAAATAAATGTTTTTGTCAGCGTTTTTTTCCATTCTTATGTACCTTCATACTGTTATGTGACCAAGCATTAGTGTGACATTCTTCTTTCTAGCTTTGTCAACTTTTCGGATGTGAAGATACCATCTTCTGTTAATGGAAATATTAGAAGTAGTACAGTGAGAATGGACAAAAGTATACTACATATGCTTCTGTAGCTGTTGTTTATTTTTCCTGCTCCAAAGATTCTCTCCCTTTTTGAAAAAAATGTAGAAGTTTCTTATTCAGAGTTTGTTTCTATGATGGTGTGCTCCCCTTTAAACTATCAAAAAATATAAATATACCAAAATGTAAATATTTCCTTCTGATGTAGACATCATATAAATTGTAGTTTTCAGAAAACTTCAAACTCAATCTTAAAACCCTGGCCTCTAAGTATACTCTTGTTCATGAAGTGGAGTGTTGTAGAAAAGTCACAGAGCTGTGCACACCTGTAAGTGCCCATTGACCAGTCTTCTACTGGAGGGCAGTTATTGCTTGGTCTTTATTTGCCTGTGCTGAGGTGCTTATCGCAGAGCTGACGTGCATCCACCTTAGCAGAATCGGGAAATGCTACTTTCTTTCTCCAGCACAAGGATTACTGGTCTGTTCCACAGCCTGGGTAATCCTTAGTTTAGAAGATTTGCTTTTGAAGGGATGCTGGAAATTTCTACAAGAGAAAACCTGCACATACCCTATATCAGCTTCCTGAAAGAAGTGAGATTAACTTTCAGCACAGGATCACTTTACTCTGCTTCCTTTCACTTGATATCGTCCTGAACACACTGTCTGAAGACTTGTCTGTCAGAAACAGGCAGGAGGTAAATTTCAAGTAATTCCCCCCTAATTTTCTCTGGTCATTCTTGTATTCAATAATACTAGCAAGGCTGCCATGACACCTAGTGGGTGGTAAGGGACTTTGGGCAAGATTTAAAAAGCACTTAGAAATCTAAAATGCTGAAATCCAAAAGAATGAGAAGAAAAATCATACCAAAGTGGGAGCAAAGAACAGAGGGCACCTGGAATGCAGTTCAGGGTAAGGTTTTATGTGTGTCYATAAATATCCTGCCACTCACCAATTTAAAAGAATTGGTACTCCCATATTCTGAGTGGGAAAACCTATGCTTTAAGCAACTCAAAAACTATTGGACATGAGTGTGCGGATGATCATGTAATCCAGAGCCCCTGCAGCCTTCAGAGGGCCATCTGTTGAGGGTAGTTCCCCCCCTGTTTCATGACTCTCTGTACTTCTTAATAAAGAATCCCCCTTGTTTTGGGCTCCCTGTTCTGTGCAGAGATGTGATCCTGAAGATTGGTTGGTGCATTTATTATATCCAGCTTGGTCATTGTAGTTTTGTCTGAAGCTTGAACATGAAAACAAAAGCCTAAGATCCAGCTGTACTATCTCTGAGCTTTTAGTTATGGTGAGCCCATTCAGCCCATACTGCACTCTCTTCACTGTTTTACTCTTTGTTTAAAAGATCTGAATTTAACAGAGGAAATTCATTAAAGACCATTTACAATTAAGAGCTACCCAGCAATACAGACAAACAAAAGCAACAGAACAAATCAGAGTTTTCAAAGTGTTTTCAGTGGGATACGGTAGGAATACTAACAAATGTTAGCTTTGTTGCTCTGTTTAAGAATAAATCTGAAGGAACTGGCGGATGAAGTTGCTAAGCCACTATCCATTGTATTTGAGAAGTCGTGGCAGTCCGGTGAAGTTCCCGCTGACTGGAGAAGTGGAAACATAACCCCCGTTTTTAAAAAGGGAAAAAAGGAAGACCCAGGGAACTGCAGGCCAGTCAGTCTCACCTCTGTGCCTGGGAAGATCATGGAACAGATCCTCCTGGAAGCTATGCTAAGGCACATGGAGGACAGGGAGGTGATTCAAGACAGCCAGCATGGCTTCACCAAGGGCAAGTCCTGCCTGATCAACCTAGTGGCCTTCTATCATGGAGTGACTACATCAGTGAACATGGGAAGGATTTGATGGGTGGACTGTCTGGTGGATGAGGAATTGGTTGGATGGTTGCATCCAGAGGGTAGTGGTCAATGGCTCAATGTCCAGATGGAGATTGGTGRCGAGTGGTGTCCCGCAGGGGTCTGTATTGGGACTGATACTGTTTAATATCTTCATCAGTGACATAGACAGTGGAATCGAGCACACGCTCAGCAAGTTTGCAGACGACACCAAGCTGAGTGGTGCAGTTGACATGCCTGAGGGACGGGATGCCATCCAGAGGGACCTGGACAAGCTCGAGAAGTGGGCCCGTGTGAACCTCATGAGGTTCAACAAGGCCAAGTGCAGGGTCCTGCACCTGGGTTGGGGCAAACTGTGGTATCAATACAGGCTGGGGGATGAAGGGATTGAGAGCAGCCCTGCCGAGAAGGACTTGKGGGTACTGGTGGATGAAAAGCTGGACATGAGGCAGCAATGTGCGCTCGCAGTCCAGAAGGCCAACCGTATGCTGGGCTGCATCAAAAGCAGCGTGGCCAGCAGGTCAAGGGAGGTGATTCTGCCCCTCTACTCTGCTCTGGTGACACCCCACCTACAGTACTGCGTCCAGCTCTGGAGCCCTCAGCACAGGGAAGACATGGACCTGTTGGAGCGGGTCCAGAGGAGGGCCACAAAAATGATCAGGGGGATGGAACGCCTCTCCTATGAAGACAGGCTGAGAGAGTTGGGGTTATTCAGCCTGGAGAAGAGAAGGCTCTGGGAAGACCTTATTGCAGCCTTTCAATACTTACAGGGGGCTTATAAAAAAAATGGCGGCAGACTTTTTAGAGGGGCCTGTTGCGACAGAACAAGGGGGAATGGTTTTAAACTAAAAGACGGTAGATTTAGACTAGATACAAGGAAGAAATYTTTTACAATGAGGGTGGTGAAACACTGGCACAGGTTGCCCAGCGAGGTGTTAGATGCCCCATCCCTGGAAACATTCCAGGTCAGGTTGGACGGGGCTCTGAGCAACCAGATCTAGTTGAAGATGTCCCTGCCCACGGCAGGGGGGTTGGACTAGATGATCTTTAAAGGTTCCTTCCAACCCAACGATTCCATGATTCTATGAATGTGTTACTGGACTTCTTTTCCACCTCTCTTTTGGTTTCTTCTTAATTTAATTTTTTTTCTCTCATGGTGTTATGTTTAAATTTAAAAATACATCTAGGCTAATGTTTGAAATTACAGTATATTCATATCCAAAGAAACTTGTTTATCTGATCATAAACTTTTAATTGGAATTTAATATTACCAGGTTTTATTTGGAAGTGTTTGAGTTAGTAAATCGGAGGAGACGGAAAGACTTTTTAATTCTACCTGTCAGTGGATGAAAAGAACATTAAATTCTTATTACAGTATGTAATTAATGATGCATGAGTCAGAAAAGAGTTTAGCTTGATATTTGAAGTTAAGTTTACACTTCCAAAACTGGTGAATAGAAATCTAAGCCAAATCCAACAGTAATACCATTCCTCAAATCAAATGTTAATCCTATATCTGTGTATGTTTTTCCCCTAAATGTAAGATAAAGACTGTGGCAAGAGTCTAGTTTTAAAACATTACCCTTAGCCTGTTTGCTCTGGAAGATAGCTGCTGAAGTAGCTTTTGCATAGGTTCAAAACCAGGGAGAACAGTGGACACTGGGAGGAATGTGAGATAACTTATCAGGTGGGACAAAATTTGTTTGAGATTCAGCAGTTGAATAAAATTCTATATTAAGGGCACTTTTTGACAGATAGCTCTGTGCTCCAGGAAGGATTAGCCAAGATGTCTATATAATCTTTAAAATCCTGACAGCATTGTGACAAATAAGTAAAATTAAATGAAGCTCTAGTACCATTCCAAAAACTTTGAAAATTATCAATAGATTCAAATGATCCACTCTGTTCAAAACTTTTTTTATCTTGACCATTGAACCTGCAGTTTGTCAGATTAAAAGCGTATAATCCAAAATCCAAGCAGGTGAAATATGTCAAAATACCTAGGCATTTTGCCTAGCCGTTTGGTAGAATCCTACAACTGGAAAAGAGAAGAACTCCATCTTTTTAAAGCAACAGAATAATTACCACCTTGTGATAGCCTGGACACAGCATCTTCACTCAGGGTTGCTACAGAAACAGGAGGAAATCAGGACCAATTAGATCCAGAGATAGTTATATATTTCAGAATGCCTTATATATACTTCATTTTTATCAATAGAAAACTGTTGGGTTTTGACAAAGAGGAAAGGGAAAGGGAAGGGGCCCTAAACGCTGATTTTTCTTGTCAGACAGGGCAAACTTTGATGCAGCTCTTCCATTCCTAGCATGTCACAAGCCTCAAGCCAAGTATAAAACATTGTAGTAAGAAACAGCTGCTTTCCAAATCTCTGCGGAGTCATCTGTCACGTAAGCACCAGGCAGCCAGAGACAACAGTGCATCTGCTGACAAATCAGTCTTTCTCTTCAAACCAAAGAAGTGTCTTGAGGGAGAGTTCTGGGGTTATTGTTGTTATTAGCTGGATAAAATGGACTTAGGCCAAAGGTCCCTTCAGCTTCCTCAGTAGGCATCTTGGAAACTAGTTTCTTTTACTAACATCTGATGGATGCACATAGGTTTTCTTCTTCAGAAAGGTTAGCAGCATCTCTTGGAGGTCATTCTTAAAATGAGGCAAAGACTGCGTAGCAATCTAGATCTGCTTTGATACAACAGATAAAGTTGGATCTTCCCCAGTTAGGGTCTCAGGTATTACACATGAATTTCTGTTGCCAGCAGTAATTTGGAAACTAAGTAAACTGTATACCAAAGTCAGCTCTTGACACAATTTGACATTGAAATATCAATGAGAAAAAGTGTTACCTGACTGATCTTTGGGTGACATGAAGACTGATGCTGAAATTCAGTGTCAAGCCTCTGTAATCTGGTTGAAAGTAATTTTTAGCCAAGAGAAACAATGAAATGAGAGAAATTCCATGCATCCAATAAGCTAACATTCTGCAGGAAACAATGCAACGGAATGAAAATGTGAAAATGTCAGTGATGCAGTAAATTCCCTTCTTGAGGAAAATGACACTGTTTGGTCACTAGTGTGGCCCCTGTGACAGTTGTGATGACAACACCAGAAACTGTCGTTACAGTAAGCAAACCCAAAGCCTGAACAGTTTCAAATCTCTAAATCTATGCTTTACCACAACACGAAGTGGCAACTAAATTGAAAACTCGGCTCTTGTAGGAGAGATGTTGAAATAGAGGTGGGAGTACAAATCTTTCCCTGTGCCTTGAGTGAAAACTCTTTTGGGCCTGCTGTGTGGCCTGCAATGATCAGTGGGTTCTAAAGATGCAGCAACTTCTTTGGTGTTCCTCTGAGTCACTAGGAAGTTCTCCTGGTTACATCTGAGGCTTAGCTGTGCATATACTGAAGGTGAAGAAGGCAATACTTATACTGAAAAACAAGACCACAAAATCAAGTAAAAGCAGGACAGCTAATACRTATATATGAAATAAAGATGTGTTTTCAGAAGTTCCTATACTTCCAAGAAACAAACTGATTCATTTAGACATCCTGTATCTGTGAAGCCTGATTTCAAAGAGAATTGAGGAAGGGTTTCTCATATCACAATAAAATCACAAACCAATAATCTTGATTTCCAGCCTGTAGAAATAGTGAGAGTTAAACCCACATTCTCCTTTTTTTTTCCTCATCAATTCTCCCCATCATAGAAATAAAAAGAGTGACAATTATGCCTGCATTCTTCTTGCTTCTCATCGTTTTTTTCACCCATATCATGGACCTTGCTGTGGAAGTAGTCATGAGAATGTTTTGAATTTTTATGGAATTTCTTAATAATACTTCAACCAGGCTTATTTTGGAGTTCTCCATTCTGAATGTGTCCGCATAGTTTTCAGYATGGAGCTGTATCTGATTATATTGCTACACATTTTGCTGGAATCAGCCCCCATACTGACTGACTAGCCTGTATAATTCTAATTTACTATTCCATCATGTATGTATTTAATGAAAATTATTTACTATCTAATAAAGGATGAAAATAATAAATTGCAGTCAGGTTTAGTATTAATCCTAGTGAATCCCTGTTTGATTTCAGTGATGATTCACCACTAGCAGTTTTTGAGATTTATAAGTAAGTTGGTTTTAATATTTTAAAATATCCTTCAGTAATATTGTATAAGCACACATTTTTGACAAATCTCATGTGATAATAAATTGAATACCATTCAAAAGTCCTCTTAAGTATTATTTCTGTACAGTAGCATTTATTACTCAAGTTTGTAGTGTTGTCAAAGCAAGAAATCAGGTTTTCTGTAGCAGGGCTTTATTCCATTGTTATGTTGACTGAAAATCATCTTGTTTTCACACTTGAAGTCTTTCTTGATTGACTCTTAAATCATCTTTTCCACTCTTTTTTCCAGGACTGATGTGTAGCTAGCTGTCCTGTAATCAAATTCTTTTGAATAGTGATACGATACTTAGACTTTCAGATTTATAAAATACTTGTGTATTTCAAGTTTTGTTAAAAATCAATAAGCTATATTTACTATATATTCAACATTGCTGTGTGTCTTTTTAGAAGATGTAGGAATGTCAAACATATAAGTTTAACTTTATTAAAAATAACTTTTTCTTGGTCTCTGAGAGATCTTCTTTTTGCCAATAAGATTTGAGCATTTAATAGTTAATTTTCTTGCACAAGATAATTACTGTTCTCATTTCACAATCAGGAAACGTGGGTTGCAGAAAGATTGCTTTGAGTGAGGTAGCCTAAGAAATCTGTGACAAATCTAAATACTGAACTTAACTGGAGAGTTTTAGTCTAGAACCTTCAACAAAAGTTCATTTTAATTCCATCTGTTTTCCAGATCTCTGGAAAACTTTTAAATTTGGCGAAACCACGTGTATTAAAATCGTTAGCCCATCTTAATCTTAATACTTTTAGTTATAAGAGCAGTTTGACAGCAAAGCAAGACGAGTTTCTTTCTTGGTGAAAGAAATCTGTTATTCTGCAAGCAGCAGGGGGCAAATCTCACTTTCTTAAATGGTCTTTTTAATAGGGTAGACCTCAGAATATAGCTTCCCAAAAGTATTTTTACTTGGAATTTCTTTTCCATGTAGAACATTGCTAACATTTCTGCTTCGGGTGTGAAATCTAAATATATGTTATACATATTTCTTCATTGTACTACAGTGGTGCCTGCCTAGATATGTCCATCAAAATTAAGTCCCAAACATTCTAGAAACTGAACATTTATTTAGCAAGAGATCATTCCTGCTCTTAACAGCTTCCCTCCTACACAAACCAGACAGATGGGAAAGGAAGCACGGAAAACATAGGTGGATTTCTTCAGATTGGCACTGTCAAAATCTGGTGTTGAAATCGGAGCTGTTAGGTGTCRGTCTGTTACCTTGTCCGCTGGAGTATGATGCCTCCTAGTGTTATGCCCTTGCATAGAAAATTGTTGCTTGTAACTCTTACAATTTTAATGAGGTAATTTTGGATATTCCACAATAATGCTTTTTTATGTTGTGCCTTTTTCTAGATTCAGGAAAACAAATAATAATTTCCTCTTTTTGTATTTCAACAAAGTATTATCTAAAAATTCCCAACTATCAGCTTCAAAGCTGGTGTCAAAATACCTGCTGTCTCCTGGAGAAAGCCGTCTTCTTGACTGACCTGTGCCAAAAGGGGAAATCAGTCATGCTGGATTTGAAATTCCTCTCACTTAATTTCTGATTACTCTATTGTGTGCTTGTGTGCGCCTGTCTACACCATTCATATATATATAAACACACAGGCATTTTAATATATATATATATGAATGATATATATGATTTGTATGATCAATAATATTTCATATGGAACATTTACTTGGCAATATGTTTTTATTTTTTGCTTTTCATTAGCAATCAACACTAGTATAAGTGGTACATTAAGTCATTTTTTGCTGGAGACTTTCACGAAGAGTCTTTTATGTACCCATCTCATTCTGAATTTTAAGAAAAATAAAAAGTATTTTAATATAAATATGTCTTCATTACAGACTGAACTCATTTTCTGCCGTTTAGCAGTGAAATTTGATCTTTAATATTACGTATTTAATATGCTTGTGCTATTTCAGAGACACAGCTGACTGTTGAGTCCTTATGTAACATCTTTTCTAATAGTAATGCAAATTAGCATACTTAACGATTTCTTCCCAAAATTATTTGCCATAAAGGAGAAGAGAGAACAGTTGGGTAATTTCAAAAGTGTTCAGCTGTGTAATATACAGGTATATAGTAATGTTATGTTGAAGAGATAATGCTGTCCTGTATGTTCAAAATATAACACAGGAAAGCGCATCATTCTGTTCTGTGTTCCGTAGTTTATATACTAAGTCAAAGCAACGTATTCATATTGTTTTTCCAGATAGTTTTCAATTTATTTTTCCCTGATCAAATTATAATTAATGTTCTATGTTTTACTCTCCCTTCCTTATCCCTTTTTCTTTTACTTAGTTGATTTCTGAATGTTTCCCTTTATTCCTGTGATCTTTTCTTCATAGCGGCACTGTCTCGGTGAAGCTTTGCATAAATCTATCAGCAATGTAAGTGATTTGCACTTACAGCTTGTAAACAGGGCATGTTTGCACTAATAAATCTGCATATCCTGTAGCAGTCTGCTTTAGCCTATGAAATAGAAGACATGGTAATATTTGAGAGGAGAACGTTTGCCGCTAGTTATCAAAAGCTTGTGTACTGCATCCATTCATCTGTGTAAATGTATGCATCACCGGACATCAAACACTACGTACATGGTCATAATATAAGCAGCATTTTTATGTCATTGTTAAAGCAAGCAAGCTTGTGGGCAGTGCAATTGTGTATTGCAGAGCTTTCTACAAAGCATGGGATAGATGCCGTATTATCATTTGCAGTTTTGCAGTGCAAGTCATAATTGTAGCCGAAATATTCTTTCTTTCTATTTTTTTTTATTTTTAAAATTCTTACCAATGGTTTTAATATGCTGAAAACCTTGGATAAAAGTATTGAAAGTTCAGAGAATAGTGTTCAGAGCTGTTTTCTGTTGAATCCTCAATACAGGAGTATGTAGAAGGGATGCTCCAAAGATGTGCAAAGGGAGGCACTAATGTTTTCAAAAATATGCACTTAAGGATATCAGTATATGTACTCAATAATCAAAATAATATTTAAAATTATGTACTCTTCTAAAAATAACTGCCAGATTTTTAATATTTGATGTACTTTCAAAAAAAAACCCCACTTATTATTAGAAGGGTAGACTAATCTGCCTTGCTTGTTAGGATCATTTAATCCTCATTGTCCTTTATTTTCTGTATAGTCTATTGATGCAAATAGGCGTCTCCAGAGATTGACTCATTTCAGACTGAGGTTTTGCAGTCACTTTAATCTGGTGGAAGTGTGAGCTGTGCTTGAGAAGGGTATTCTGATACCTTCTAAGATGGCTTCCTGGACAGATGTCAGACTTCTCTTGGTCATCTCAGTTAAAATGTTTTCTGCGTTTCCAAAAAAGAAATGAAAAGAAAATTGTTTTGCCCTTGGCCCATGCTAAAAATGTTTATAAATGATATACTGAGAATTATCAGAATTTGGAGCAGGAACTTAAGTGAGAGAGATTTAACTTCAAGCCAAAAATACATTTTTCATGCCACCTTAATAAAAATTTGGCTAAGATACCGTGGTCAACTCCATCTGAGTGTTACCATGAAAGACTTTTTAGAGTATGATGATGAAATTACTTGAGGTTCTGCAGGACTGAGCCCGACTTCCCCTAGAATTGTACCTCCTGGTGGCCATGGTGAACGGGACAGGGCAATGGCGAGAAACCTGAGGGACAGAAACATGGTGGAAGGGACAAGTAAGAGTGGACAGAACATCTGTCCAGTATCTCAGTGTTTCTGCCACAGGCACTCAGAGGAGGAAGAGGACCTGCGTGAAGATTGTGGGATTTCCTTCATACGAGATTTTTAAGCAGTAATTTGTGTATAGAGTTCCCATCTAGTGCAAAGAATTGGACTGAATAATCTCTTAAGACTATCCAAACTGCACATTCCTATGATACTAAAAATGGAGTTAGGAAGAAGAAAAAGAGCAAAGGAGGGGAGGAGGAGGGGGAGAGGTACTGGAGTATGGGGTGGATGGAAGACGAGGAGTAGAGGGGCTAGAGCCAAGTCGCAGTAGTGGTCTCAGGGAAACAAACAAAAAAGCCCAGCAAACCTGAGAGTTCAGGAGCAGAGGTAATCTAAAAAAACGTAAGAGTTACTAAAAAGCACAGGGGAAAAACAGACCTCCAGACAGGGTCTGGTTTTCTTTAGGTGTCGTCTGGCAGAGAAACAGGAAATAAAGGCGAGGCTTCCAGGTGAAAGGAAGGACCCAGGTAGGCATGAGGTTACAGRAAGGTGGGGAAAGAGAGAAGGGCCCAACAGTGAACGTGGGATGAATTAGAGTAGATGGGGATGTGAGTAGATCAAAGGGGAGTTTAGAGAAGATAGATTTATTTATTTTTTTCCCCAGAGAAGGAAGACAATAGCACATTGCAATACCAGATGATGATACACAGATGAAAATTCAGAGCTGGCCATGCTGGCAGTTGCATGGTGCAGACTAACCGCATCAGTGGAATGAGTTTCTAGAATACGGTATGGGATTGTGTTACTGGTTTGTCTGACCAGGATGGCAGCCCTGGCAATGGTATGCTGAAGG
The DNA here is from genome assembly GCA_030449065.1 of Oceanodroma leucorhoa. NCBI lineage: Eukaryota > Metazoa > Chordata > Aves > Procellariiformes > Oceanodroma > Oceanodroma leucorhoa. Next base: position 10,412,755 of record JASVER010000029.1, read on the forward strand.
AGATTGGCCGAGAAGTTCAGGGACTTCTGAGGAAACTAGAATTCCACGATAGAAGAGGGAGGTTTTTTTATAGAGAAGTAACTGGTTGAAAGATAGGTATTAAATACGGTGTTACCACAGTGAAGGTAGATTATCAGTGGAGTTACACTGATGTTCAACATACATTATTTTGCAGGTTGTTTATTAATAAGTAAGGTGGGAAAGTTTGCAGCTTACAAAAAGTTATTCAGGGTGGGAAGGACAAAGACTGGCTGAAGAATTATAGAATGGCTGTAAAAAGCCAAGGGACTTGGCAATAAAATGGCAGGTGAAATTCAGTGTAGATAAATGCAAAGTGATACGCAAGGAAAAAAACCAAATTCTAACTTCTTGTGTAAAATTATGAACCTCACCTTGACCTGTTAAAACTAGAGAATAGGTTTGGKAACTATGATATATAATGCCATGAAAACATCACCTCAGTGCTCAGCAGGAGTCACAAAAGCAAATAAAACATTAGGAATATAGGAGAGAAACAGAGAACATAACATGTAAAACCATATAAACCACTAAAACCAGAGTTTACTCTCATTTTAAATACCTTATGCTGTTTCGGCCTCCTAATCTTAAAAAGAAATAGTAGAAAAGGGGCAAAAGTAGGAGAAATGTGATGATAGATATGAARTAGCTTTCATACAAGGAGTGACTCATTAAGCCAAAACTGTTTGACATGGAAAAGGGCGTAAGGAGGGAAATGATGGAGATGTACAGAAACATGAGTAGAATAGAGTAAATGAAAAGGGAACTACTTTTGACTCCTTTGCATTACGAATATTAGAGGTCATCATGTCAAATTGGCACATCTATATGGAACTTGCCGCAGGATATTGTGGATACTAAAAGCTTTTATGGATTCAGATAGTGGTTGTATTTAATATTTCTTCCATGAATTTGCCCCAAAATACCTCTCCTGGTTTAAGAAAGATTGCTGGATGCTGGTAGACTTCGGAGTCAAGATCCCCACATTTATGCCTTGGCCTTGTTTTCTCTGGGTAACCCGGGTTGGCCATTTCTGGAGGCAGAACAGGAGATGAGACAAACCTTTGGTCTGACACTGTACAATTTGTATGTGATATTTATATTTAATGTACTTAGTAAAAGGTTTTAACACGTATAGTTCAGATTACAGAATGTAGCATAGGCCTTCACTTCAGTTGTAGCTAATCTGTTTCAAAGGTATCTGAAGTAAAATACTGTTGATACAGTATAAGTATACTTATAGAAGTATAAGTATATACTCTACCTACTTAGAAGGTAGAGTATATATGCCCAGACACAAAGACTTGGTGAATTTGAAATGCAACGAGCCATACTCATTTCATTCAAATTAATTTGCTTGTTTTGTTTTAGTGCTAATTTGCCTTTTAAGTGTAGCTTTTTTTCTTTCAAATCTGCTTAAGCTGTGTCCTTCTGAAAAAAAAAAAAAAAAAACAAAACACGTTTGACAATAATGTTCATGCTGCAAGTTGTCCTTGGTATGCTGCTATTAATTTTTTGTTAAGTAGTGGGTTTTAATGTTCTGTGAATCAATAAATTGATGTGCAATGTCGTTATTAATTTGTCTTAATTAATTTTAAGATATGCTGAATCAAATGACACTATCAGACTTTCATTTATAATTCACTTTTACGTAATGCTCTGAGGCTTGAAAAGTATCTTTACTGATTCAAATTCTTTGTCACACGGCAATTTTATTTTCCCTTCCTTTGAGTCACTGTAGCAAAATTCTCTTTTGGTTAAATCTTGTTTCCAGAATTGGAGGGTATCTCTCTCATGTTTGGCTCTAAAGGGAATACAGGTTTAATACTTTCAGTCTGAAAAGATGCTATCTGATGTGAAGAACAAAGTATAACATTATTATAAAAAGAAAATGGGATTTTTTCAGGGAGTACAGTGTACTCTAATGTATTAAAATGCTTATTGGGTGAAAAGCATCATTTGTAAAATCAGGTATTTTTTAAGAAAACAAGTACTTGTGACTCAGATTGCTTTAGATGTTAGACCTTGAAAACCAGTAGAAAAATCATTCTCAGTATTACTGAGCTAACAAAAAAAAGGGGGGGAGGAATGCATAAAGCATAACATTTTATTTGTGATGTAGGGTAGTACRCTACCATTTCTTTTCAAATGAGAAACTACCAGTGAGATAGAACTATATCATATCAAAAGATACAAAAATCAATCAATCTAGATGTCACAGGCTATCCTCCCCTGTCAACTCCAGGATTTTCCTTACAGAAATGACGTGATGTTCCCCTGAAGAATAGTTTATATTAACAATCAAGTGTTTGATTTCAGACCTTGATAGTGTCATTTTTACTGATCTTTATACAAAACGTAGAAGTAAATTTTGATAATTCGGCCATGAAAAATTGTGTTACAGGTAGTGCTGTAGTATGAACTGACAGATGTGATAACCCTTACAAAACTATTTAAATGTAATTATTATATCTCTGAGATATAATATTAACAACAAATTCAGTAGATGGATGACATTGCTTGTCTGTCTTTTAGTTAACGTTCTGGCTGTAAAATTTCAAGTGGTTTCTTCTTTTGAATGTCTTTTTCAGAGTTGATGTTAGTATTAATGACTAATGGATATCTGCCGTTCTGTTGTGGGTTAGATCTCCCTACTGAAGCAGAATCTGGAGATGCAGCTTTCCCAGTCACAGAGCTCTTTGCAACAGCTACAAGCCCAGTTCAGTCAGGAGCGGCAGAGGCTGACTCAGGAGATCCAGGAATTAGAAGAGGAGCATCAGCAAAGGCATAAGTCACTTCAGGAAGCCCATATCCTTGCCTTTCAAAACATGGAAGAAACAAARGAGCAAGAACAAAAGGCATGTTCATATAGATATTCCGAATTATGTAGAGAATGTTGCCATTTTAGCAATTTATGTACACAGGTGGAATTAGTAAAGAAAAGCATCCGCATAGCTACTAAATTTCCTTTTCAGCTGATGTCTTATAGTAACATTTTTATCCGGTTAAATCTGATTAAGACATACTGAAAATCATCTCTAATACTGGCATTGGTTCATGTCTTGCTTTATACTCTACCAGTATATGCATATATATAGGTGTATATATATGTAAAATTATTATCAACACACACATTTCTTTACAGTTTGACATCGTTATCCATAACGTTATATTCTAGTTTTGATTTGGAATAGGTTTCTCTGTATTTTCCATTACAAGTACCTAATTTTGCATGTGTTTTCTGATATTTCCTTCAATTGACTCCTTTTGTAATGTACTTTATATTTTCATTATGTTAAAAATTGTGTAAACTGTGTTCTGCAACTTGCAAGATAATTTTCATATCCAGAACAATGTCACCCCCAAGGTATTTTTTTAAAACGTTGACTAAACCAGCTTCAAAATTGAAATTTTGGCAGTGCRTGGTACTTAATAGGGTGTGTGTCTCAAGGGTTTTTTAAGTTCAGATCTAGAGTGTACCTTTGCAATCAGTTTTCCTGTTGTTCCCACTTACTGTACTTTGGTTCACATCATAGACTGGTCTTGGAGCACACAAGGTGGATTCCTTTTGTTCTAAATGGAACTAGAAGGTGTACACCAGGAACATTATCATGCACTTCAATAGGGAATAAACATGGGTGTCAGTGGGAAACAAAAATCCCCAAATGTGTATTGCGTGCACACTAGACCCATCTATGGTTTGGCACCTTATCACATTGCTTRCTACTGTAAATATATCCATAGATTCTTTTTTTTCTCTTTTCCAATTGCGAGCAGAACAGAGTTTTTGTGCACAGATAATCTTGATAACCATCAGCCACTGAAAAGAAAAAATACAGTAGTAGGATAGCTTAGTGAGACAAGAAAATATGAGCAATATTAGTGCATTTTTAATAATTTCTAAAGTATGCCAATGCCGGCTTTTTGTTGCCTGTTGTTTACTGTTTAATATTTTATAAATTCCCTAAGCTGGTATAGAATAAATTTTGTCAATTTTTGATTTCATAGGAATTAGAAGAACGTTTACAACAGAAGCACTCAGAAGAACTTCAGGCGCTGAAAGAAACACATAAACAAGCCATGGAAGGTTTCAAATTGGAGATGGAACAGGAACTTCAGACTCTACGATTTGAGCTGGAGGATGAAGGAAAAGCTATGTTAGGTACACTATTTTCAAATTTGCAAGTGGGTCAAAAACATTATTTCTACTCACACAAATATACATGCACAAATATGTGTGTGTGTGTATTATAACAGTGTAGTGTATCTCAGAGTCATTCCATGTTGRCCTAGTTGTTCCTCTTAAAATCAGTATAAGCTTTAACAGGTAAGACCAAACTGTTCACTTTTGAAAAATCTTACCCTTAAGTTTTTTTGGAAGGAGAAAGCGACCAGATTTCATGATGGAGAATGTTTCGGAAAGTAACAGGAATAGAATGACAGGACAGTTGCTTAGCTGATGTAAACAGTGTGTGTTAGGTCAGCAGCAATACTTGATGGAGCTGGACTGTTACTGTTAATTAATGTAACGAACTGCAAAATAAACTTTTCTTTCTGTTCACGGTAACTAGCTTCCTTGCGCTCAGAGCTAAATCATCAGCATGCAGCAGCAATTGACCAGCTAAGGCACAACCATCAACAAGAACTGGCAGCTGCCAAAATGGAGCTTGAAAGAAGCATAGAACTCGGCAGGCGGCAGGTAGGAGGCATTGCTGGCAACTGACTGGAAAATTGCATAATCAGTATTCATCTTCTCTTAGCTGGAGGCAAGAGCTGTTGTGAACAAACAACAAACGTAATCCTKCAAAGTTGGCCAGTACCAGCAGATAATGCAACCCTACCAGTTTACCTAAACTTCTTTGCCTAGCCTTTTCTTCCTTCAACAACCTTCATTTGAAGCCTAGCAAAGGCTCCCRTATCAGGCAGATTCCTCTCAGAATTGTGCAGCCGTCTGGGAGCACACTGGCTTGCTGTGGGAGGAAAGTGCCGATTCTCGCAAAATTCTACTCGTCCTCAGCTGCCAGCAGGACTTAGAAAGGAAAAAGTTGTTTCTCTCCGAAGCCTAAGTGATATGGCTAAGAAGTGGTTGCTGAAAACCAAATGATTGCTTCAAACTTAAGAGGTAGCTTAGTATGTTTTTTTTTTTCAGGAGCCAAACTGGAAAAGATAAATTGGTATCTAAAGAGAGCAGAGAGACGACATAACAGCTTGCAACTGTTTCTTAAAAAACACACACCCAAAACCAAAAAAAAMCCAAAACAACCCCCAAATCCCAAAGCCAGTATGGACCACCTTTGCTTTCAGCAGCAAACTGGTTCATTCACTTTTATCTTTCATTTTTCACTTCATACACAATCAGTTTTTCAAGTAGTAACTGAAAATCCAAAGCTTGATCTCTGTTGAAAGGAAGCCAGACTCCTGGAAATAAGAGGACCAGAAAATTGCTTCTTTATTTGCCTATACAATAGGCTTTTCAGGATTGATTTCSTGATAGTCCAGCACCAAGGAGGTGGAGTGGTTTTAGAAACATATTAACAGAGGAAACAGGCTTAGCTGGATATAGCCTTTACACAAAAACAGAGACAATCAAAGATGAGCCCTTCTTTTTCTCTTCCTTGCTGGTTTAAAAGTGTGAGCGYTAGAGGGAAAAATGTGGTGCTGTCAGCAGTGAATGAAAACACRCAGGATTTAGGAGGATGTAGTTTCAGTCGTGTGTTGTTTAAGCCTAGAGTGAGACACCTAAAGGAGATGTCAGAAAAAAAGGCTTAAAGTACAAGAGCAAGTGTTTGATCCAACCAAATGCCATGTACTTTTGGCCTCAGTACAATGATCTGCTAAGCACGAGCTTTAGTTGTACTGAGGGCAAAGCAATTAATTGTGTTTTCCTGTGTTAGAATGCTCATCAGTTCACAGGATCAGAGCTGAACTAGATGCAGAGAGTTCTGAGCAGGATTATTATATTTGCTACTTTTTGAAATATTTAAATACATGGATATAAATTTTCCACTGCTTTTTCTTATAACTTTAATATAGTCTTTCTATAGGGAGGTAGAGAGTTATTTTCAAAGGTCTGTTATTAAAGATGTCCTATGAAATTTGTGCATTAGGATATATTTGTATTTCCTGGATGCATGAAGGCACAAAACACAATTATACATAGAACTGCTTTGAAATATCTGCTGATTGTCTGTCTGTACAAACTATATGGTCATTAATTATTGTGAAACTCTAAGTGGAATAGATGGAAATGGAAAACTCTGAAAAAGGTTGATTTTATTACAGACTTTTTCTAAACTGAGGAGAATCATTATCAAAACCATTGGGACGGGTTCCAGATAACTTTCCCAGATATTAACTTCGTTGGAATTTCTTATGCAAAAAGAAAGACTTTTATTGATTTATTGGACACAATATAAATATTACATAAACTATTTAGTAGGTATTCTGCTGTGAGATATTTATGACCCTTCTATTTATATATATGTAAGATAGGAGACTTCTGAATCATAGTGTTTGAGCTATTTCGTCCCATTGTATGGGGCTGTAAAGGGAAAAACAGTTTCTCTATATCATATGTTGAAGAGATAGAAAATGCTAAATGCCCAGCCCCCTGTTCTTAGGGGTATCTGGTTTTTGGTTGTATGTGTGGACAAAAGGAAAATGTGATGAGCTACGCAAACTTTAACAGACAATGACAGGTTTTAAATTTTCTCGCAAATGGAAATTGTTTGTTACATAGCTTTGATTTCTTCTTTATTTGTACTTGTGAACAATAAAAAAACACCTCAGTTTTAATTAAAATTTGTGTCAGCATCAAAAACTGAAAAAATTGTCTATTGAATGGAAAATTCTGCTCAGCTATTATCTTCCAAAAGCAGGCATTGTGCTTCTGAGAGACAATTCTATTTAAAATATTTTTTGCTGCTGCTACTTATATCATAGGAGAAAGAATTTTTATGCCGAATATCAGATCTACAAGATGAACTGAGACACCGTGACCATCATATAGCTGAACTGGACAAAGAGATTCTGCATCTTCATGAAAATATAAGTGCATTGACCAAGGAATTAGAGTTTAAAGGGAAAGAAGTTCTTAGAATACGCAGTGAATCCAACCAACAGATCAGGTATGAATTTTTCCACTCTAAACTCAAATGTGTGTTGTTTCAGGTATTGTTTTACTTAAGAAATTTTACCATTTGCAGATTTCAGTTTATCCTCTTAATCAAGTGATGTTATATATAATTTAGTCTTCTTTAGAAAAAGCTATGCCCATTACTAGTAAAGTTAGTGAGTATTACCATACAGTTAAGCTGCATTTCAGTTATACATTTTGGCATATTTTAGTAACAGTTTGCTCAAGTGTTGGGCTTTGGTTTGTTGTTGGTTGTTTTTTTTTTAATTCATTATGTTTGTTTATTTAAAAAAGCATTAAAGGAGATGCATTTTCCATGAAATAAGCTAGAAGATTGGATGACAGTAAATAGTGGGTTTTGATGAATCAGTAATTCCTTCTGTGTTTTCTGATACTGTGTAAAAGCCATTAGAAGTATGGCAGAAAATCATGATGAACAAACGAGTCTGATCTTAGAATAACTCTTTTTTTAACAAAAAATAAATTAAACAGGATGCATGAGCAAGATTTAAGCAAGAAACATGAGAAAGAGCTGGATGTCTTGACAGCAGATCACATCAGAGAGAAACAAAGCATGCTGGCAGATTTTAATAAGACCCAAGAGCTGCTCAAGGAAATTAATTCAGCTTTACAAATTTCGTAAGTTTTGTTGTGTTAAAAAAAAATGTATGTAGCTGCGTTTGAATGAATAGTTTATTCTGGTGTCCATAAGTTGCTGAAGATATTGCAGAGATGCAGATGCGCAATAACCTCAATCAAGTATGGGGCCTAATCTTGCATTCTTTAGGCAACACAATTCTGTAAGCTTTAGGGGAGTTTAGTGAGATAAATTGATAGGGATTTGACACCGAAAAATTTCAAGTAGGAAAGATACTAAATCTGTGCAGTTCTTAGAAAATTGGAGAAAACATTATTCCAAATGTTTTTTCTCAAACTTTAATGCATGTTTTTGAGAGCACAAGAGTTTCTTCAACAAGTTTATACACAGTACAGTATTTGCTATTAAGAAGTCTGATTATAGCACGAGTGACGTGCGGAAAACGGACTCCACAATCTGTAAGATTGTGAAGTATTGTGAATCTGTAAGATTGTGAAGTAGGTATGTTTATTCAGCACTGGGCAGCACGGGTAGTCCCACCAAAGTCCTGCGCGCCCCAGCGCGGCACTCATCCAAACATATACAGCAAAGCGTTGCATATACATAAAKTTTCGCAACACGCCTATACATACGCATGACCTGTCCCCGCTTTGTATTAMAATGAGTTCCCCTCCCATCTGCGCTTGCGCATTGCCGCCTGGTGGTGGTCGTCGGGGGTCGTGGGGATGAAGGCCAGTGGTTCCTCTTYGTCACCGCTAGTAACCTTTTGTTCKTGCGCAGACTCAGTTGCTCCTTGGCTCTTATCCAAACTGCAGGGTCGGTTTCTTAAGGCAAATTCCTGGTTCTTATCAGGAACTGGCYTTGCAGATAGCTGGCAAAGCACCGGACTCACCCAGTACTTAGCAAAGTGTTAAACTTACACAATAGAGCATTATCTATTATCTCGATTCTGTAGCTATCTGGCATTTTGCTACTAACACCTCCCTTAACCCCTTGTCTCATGAGTGATGCAAACATTTTCAGGTTTGCTAACAGAAGGAAAATTAGTGCCTGAAATGGATTATATGCGCGTAACAATAACAGAATACTTAGAGTGTCTCTGAGTCAAAATGCYACCTGGGGTCAGACCACCTCTGGGCAGAAGTGATGTAGTAGTGTGTTGTCTGGCCGGTGTTCTCCTGTCTTCCACAGCCTTTCTTTATCTCTGTCTGTGAGGTAACCCATTTGGTCAGGGTTTCTGGCTGAGGTTTCATAGCACATTGAGGGCTTCCTGACACAAAGTTGTCACTGAGGGATTTGTATTTGCAGCACAAAAGATTTACGGCAGAGAAAATAATTGGTTATAAGTATATGATAGAAAACTTTTTTAAGTAAATATCAATTAAAAATGGACAATAAAGCCCAAATGCGTCTAATTCTTTCTTGATAATGAGCACTCAGATAGGTATAAAATTCTAGTTCTTACTCCCTTGTAATAGTCCACATGCACACTCTTGTGCCCTGATAAATGTGGTAACTTGCCATTCAGTAAATTACCTCCTGTTTACTGCATTTATCTTGTATGAGAAACATGCCTATAAGCAGCCACCAGAACTAGGTTTTGGAACTGTTTACCCTAACTTTTTCTCCCATGAAGTTGTTTGGTTTCCAGTGTCCTGAAATCCTCTGAATTTAGTTGGTTTCCTACTCCTGGTTCTTGCTTAACTTAGAGCTGTGAGGAAGCAGCCACTGGCCTAAAGACAGCAAACATTATCCACGGTGCCCTGACCTGGCTTTCAGTGTCTTCTCTCTCTCTACTTACAGTGAAGCAAGGAGCTGTCAAAAGAGGAAACTATATAAAAAAACAAAACAAAACAAAACAAAACAAAACAAAAAAAACCAAAACCAGAAGAGTTTTATGCAGTTATTTCTTAAGTAACTGTTTCCAGGTTCGGCCTCACCTAAAGTATGGCCTTGTGAACGTTTATGGAATGGAGAATCTATCTTAACAGTGATTGAGAGTGGGTGTCATTAACTAGGCTCTACAACTAGAGTCTTTAAATTACATATTATCTCTTTGAAACAGAAAAAAAACAGTTCTCTGAAATATCTGAAAATCAAATGACAGCTGTGCGTAACCCTGTACTATACTCTGGGGATCTGTATACAATAGCTTAACCCAGCATAAAATGTATACACAAAAATTAAGCCATCTGAGCATATTTCTGTTCTGCTGTGTCAAATGCCTTTTCTGCAAATAAAAACAGTCATGTTGTTCACATTCATAATGTTTTATGTAAATACATTATATAATCTCCTCAGATTATGTACAGGTTATTTGAAGGTTATAAATATAATTTAATATGAACTTTTTTCAGATGCAACTCAAAGTAAAAATCACATAGCTGCTTCTGAAGGGAAAATATTTATCTAAAGTGAGGAATTATGTCTGCTTCCAGGTGTCTTGTGGAATTAAGTTTGAGCTGACTTAGACACCTTAAATTCATAGATTTTTCTCAGGGTTTGTTTGGGATTTTTTTTTAAATTTCTCTTTTTCATTAAGTTAGCTAGATTTCCTGAATCTGTTCTGAAACTTGGTTCACTAATAAGCATGGGGGCTGACTATGTGAGACAAGTATTTTAGTAGTTTCCTTTGGAACAATGTTTAGCATCATGAGACACYGTCATTTGAAATTGTCGTGTCTTCAAAACTTGTTCTTTAAGAAGAAACAAAGAGATCTATGCAGTTGGCTTATTTCACTTCTCTCCTTTAATGCTTTCCCACCAGGCACTTCAAATTTCCTCCTATTTTTTTCAACTGTTTATCAATTGTTACATTTCTCTTAATCCAGATACCCCAATATCCAAGTGTTACTGCTTTTCTTTTGCAGCTCATTCCTTTATTTCATCCCTAACAGTACTAAGTTGCTTTTGTGGAGAGGAATTAGTTACCTATTAGTCTTCACTGTTCTTGGATATCTTTGTTCTAGTATGTTCCACATGAACTGAGGAAGATGGTGCCAGCCTTGTCTGTCTATCCAGTTTCTCCAGTATCACAAGCATGCATCTTTATTCAGAGTAGTCATCTGTAAAAACAATAATGATACTGTTTGTTTTCCTCATCAAGAAAGTGAATTGCCAGCTTTTAAAATTTACGTTAATATTAAATATAGAGCAATGTAGTCCTTATACTTTACATAAAAAACAATCTTAGCTATGTCTTCTGTAATTCTACTGTCCATATTATGGTTTTGAATGCTTTATTTTCAGTTTGACTTCTAAGAGGCCTTTTTTCAAACACCTAGTACTGCATGCACAAGAAGGATGTTAAGTTTTTAGAATTTTGCCCAGATTATTAGTTACTGGAGCAAAGGTTATGGTTATTGTTGKTTTTTTTGTTTTAACTAGCTAAAGCTGAATGATAACACAGAAATTAATTTACTTCAAGGTGATAAGAAAGTAATTTTCTGTTTTTACTCCCTGAACTCTCTTTTGTACTAATCAAAGATGTGACTATTCACTCATCATTTAACACTGGATCAGGCTAAAGGGGGTATTCTTCTTTCCTATAAAGTTTAGAAGAAATGGAAGAAAAATATAAAAACAGAGAATCAAGACCAGAAGACTTGCAGCTTATCTCAGAACTGAAAGACCTAATTGCAGAGCGGGACCAACTCATAAAGAAATTGATTGTAAGACTTTTATGCTCTCTCAGTTTAATATCTTGACAGATATAAAAGTTAATCTAATTCAGAGTGCTTGAAATGTATTTAAAGCATGTTATTCATATTCTTTAACACATTATTCCTGTGGTTCCAATGACCCCTATTAGTAAAACTAATTAGATACAGAGAGTTTTGCACAATCAAGCATAATACATTACTACAAAAAATATTTCAGTATGACCTTGATCAGACGTCTCCTATCTCCAATCCTGGAATAAGCCAGCCATGTAAGCTACATAAGAAACAGTCTCTTCTATGAGGTTTCTAAGACCAATTTCCTGATCCACTGAACTTCCCAAAYTCCGAGCACAACAGCCTCACTCAGATTACTCTGATTAGATCCTGATTCAGAAGCAATTTCCTTAATTTGAGGAAATTCAAATTAATTAGAGATCAGAAGTTAACTATACTGAGTCTTTCCCAGTGCATAATCCATTAGGCTATGCTCACTSTCAGGAGCATAGAACTGCAACAAAACTGCATAAATAGAAATTATTTAATATTTACATATAATAATATATACAACATTAAATATGAAACAAAATTTTTAGAATTACCAGTTTCTTTAGAAAAATAAGCATAAATTTATTTGAGATCATTTTATAGGCAGATTTGGCCACTAACTAATTGAAAATGCATAAAAAGAAGTTTCTATTTGTTCTTCTTTTTAGGAGGACAAAAAGTTCTATCAGCTGGAGCTAGTTAACAGGGAGACTAACTACAACAAAATGTTTAATGCAAGCCCTAATGTTGGTGTTATTAACCCATTGGTGAAGGTATGTTCCATGGACTTCATTGCTAAAGTGAAGAAAAAGAAATCTAAACTTAGGATGTAGTAAAAAGAAGAAATACATGTGTATGTGTGTGTGCCTGCGTGTATACATGTATCACTCTTAAAAGACATGTTCAAAACAAGGAACATAGTTTTCCATTTGTCTCTACTTAATTTTGTGTAGGTTTGTTTCTTTTGTGTTGTTGAGAGATCCACTGATACTGTTGCCCTGGTTTGCTAGACATGTATGACATAAAACACAGTTCCTTCTCACAAAACTGCAAAATCAAAATAAAAAAGTGACAGAAAGGCAACAGAGGGCAGGACTGTAGCATATAATAGAGAACAGTGACACCCGTAAGCAGTTTTAGTTTCATGATTTTTCTTGGTTATTTCAGAAAGTGCAAGGGCAATTTCATTTTTCAGGTGGTGCTCAGGATGGAAGAGCATTAGAAAGACAGAGGGAGAGGGGACACTAAAGGAAGGGACTAAGGATAGAAAAGGGAAGGAGGAGAGTACGAGAAGGGCATGGAACGAGTCTGAATGGAGAAAGACAGAGTAATACTGGAGAACTGGAGTGACAAACCGGGTATGGACTGTGGGGGCAGCAGGAGAYAGAAGTCAGTCTCTAGCCTTCCCAGTTATTGTCACCTCCTATACGAGTGAAAACACTTCGGTAGCAAACTTTTCCAGTTCTCTCCATCCCGCTGAAGAGCAGCCAGTGAAGGCTGCTGTACAAGCAGGCATAGTAGCCTCCCTGTCACTTCAAAAGCCAGCAGCATTCCTTCATGAGGAACATGAACAGACTGCAGTAATCTGTTTTCACCACTGCAGGAGTAAGAATGAGTCCTGACATTTCCTTCCTCCTTGTGATAACCCGTAGGTTATTTCACCTGCGTGGAAAGGGAAGAGATTTGTGCCAGCTGTAGAGGCAACTCGGGAAGGTTCTGAAGCAGAGGGTAACCCAAGGGGCACCACATGAGCRGCTCAGATGCCTGAGAGCTTCAGTGATCAAGGTTCAGGCTCCGTTATTTAAAAGGAGGTCTGGCTCCATTATTTGMGATCAGGCTGTGTTATTTAGCTAAGCCTTACTGTAGTTGCACATCAGATCAGCGTTATTTCCCACTTCTGCACAAACTCTGCTGCAAATTGTCCATACTCTCCTGCGTTTTTCAGGAGCCCAGCAGCTCTCACAAGCTTATCTGCGGATGCCTAACTTTTGTGCATAACTGTGGAAAAGAACTTAGTTTGGGCCCAGCAGAGACAATACCAGGACTGCCAGATACGATCTGAATGCTTTGGTTTTATGTGATAAAGGTTGTCTGAAAATTTTGGAAGTTTGTCTAAACCGCTCATTTATAAAGATGTGAAATGTAACCGTAGTATATAAGCTTGTGTTTTGTGTGAAATCTGAAGCGTTTGGGAAAAGTACTTCAACATCAGATTTCCATAGTGATAATTCATATATTTTTATAATATGCTTCTATCACTTAAAACTGTTTAGACTTTAAAACTGTCTTGTATGCCAGAACRTTTTGATCTCTCATTTCATGAGTTGTGGACTATGTATTTTGTCAAAGCACGTACTGTGTTATTGGAGAATGAATTGCAAAGAAACTGAAAAATCTCATTCTCTTTTCTTTTTTGTAATAAAAAGACAGAATTTATGAGTTACTACAGGCTTTGCATATTAATGCAAAATTACAGCCATTGCAGTATGTATTACAGCTTCTCTAATTTATGCAATGGATCTGTTTAGTATTACATTGTTACATCTGAAGTTTCTTAATACTTTGCATGAATTTCATGGAAACAATACAAACAATTTTGTCTCCAGATTTGACTGCTTCAGAAGCATAGATTGTTTTATAGAGAATAAGATATAAACTGTAGTATTTTTCTAAGCACTTATGTGGGTAATGTACGTTTTCCAGAAATGAGCCACCTATGAAGCACAGAGGTATAATTACAGTGTGTTTAACACACACTTTTAATTACAGTGTATACTACCTTGCAGATGTATTTTACATACAGTTGGTTACTTTTACCAAACTATTTTTTCCACCATAATGTTATTTCTTGCTTCTTCAGCTACTACAGAAGTAGTAAAGTGTATGGGACGATCTTGGTTTAATCCTTYGCAGCTAATGATCTTTCACTGTGATGCTTAAAAAAGACTTTTTTCTGTTATAGCTTTCTGTTAAACTGTTGGGKTTTTTTAATTGTATTTTGACAAGCACATCCACCAGTGTGGCTACAATTAGTAGCATTTGCATCTGCCAACCCTGGAGAGGTCAGGCACTGAAATCAAAGCGAGCAGAGAGCTGAACAGAAGAAAGTACAAACAAACAATAGGACTCTGTCTGTCTCCCTTTGAACTCGTGCCCACCCTTGAAYAGAGCAGCTCTTCTCTTTCAAGTGGAATTCTGCTGGAAAATATTATATAGAAACAGCATGAGATTCCACTTGTCTTTCACTTTATTTAGTTCAAATTTGTGTAGTTCATAAGCCCTTAAGGGGTTTTTCTCCTAGCTGCTTTGTTAGGGTTGCATATATGTAATTTGAATATTATGTATTCAAATAATATATAATTCATGAGAATAAATGAATCCATTCATTCAAAAATCCTATTTTTGGAAACAAGGCTTTTTTAATATTAATATTTTATTGTGGACATGGAATATTTGATAGAAGTCAGAAAATACACATGGTATTCTGTCACACAGCTATTTTTAAAAAGCTATAGAATTATTTGAAGCATCCTTCTACATTAAAATATCTATAAAAGTAGAGAGGATAAATACTGATTTCTTTGGATGATGTGTTATGGAGAGTAAAATAGTGCTATAAAAATAAAATTCATCAGTATTTTGAGTCTCTTGAAATACTATCAGTAGGAGTATAGAGAGTATTAAGAAAAATGTTCAGTTGTGCCACCTGGTGTCTGGAAGTGGCAGCTGTAGTGGCATTAGAAGCCTGGCCTTTTCCTTGTGCAAGAAACTGAACTCCTATACAATAATCTTTTTACCTTTAGCAGTATTGCTATAATGCTTGCTAACTATGAGGGCGTAATTGCTTTAACAGAAATGTAGCTGCTTTTCTAGGTTCCATGTTCCAGTTACCAAAATGTGCCTCAGTGATGGGGTGAAACCTGTTGGAGAGAGTCACTTTTCTCGTCATTGAAATTTGCTGTAATTAACATTTGACAGCAGAGCTGTTTCACCGATATCAAGAAAAGATTTAAGTAAACATGAAAGGTTTAACAGACTAAATGACAATTTTGTGGAAAACTTCCTATCGCCAGTGTCTTAAATAGAGCAAAATATTATATTGGAAGATCTCATATAATATATTAATTGATTATTACACTAGGTTTTAATAACTTCATCATCTTGATCAGAAATTAATTTTTCTGCAAAAATTTGTGGTGTTCARTTCTGTTCAAAGCAAATAGTAAAACTATATTTGGAAAAAAAGCCCAATCTGTCCCAATTGCTCTCCTTCAAAAAAAACCCCAAACCAGCCATCAATACAACTTTTAAATTCGCAGATTTCCTCATCTGTCCTGGTGCAAGAAGCCTTCCTTACATTTGTTATTTTTAATGCAGCAAAAGAAGAAGAACGATAAATCAACAAACAGGTTTGTGAGTGTCCCCAATCTAAGTGCTCTGGAATCTAGCGGAGTGGTGGGCAATGGACATCCTAACCGCCTGGACCCCATTCCTAACTCACCCATCCACGATATTGAGTTCAACAGCAGCAAACCACTACCACAGCCAATGCCACCCAAAGAGCCCAAGACGTTTTTGAGGTGAGCACTGCCTCACCAATCTTTTTTTTTTCTTTTTTTTTTTTCTTGCTTAACTCAGGAAAATTTTGTATTCCTATTGAGCTGAATCCCACTTGCTTTATGAACCTTTCAGAGGTACAAGTACTCTTATGGCCTTCTTAATTTTTACATTATATTTGTAACCTCTTTATAGTATTCCTTTTTATTGTAGACCTTGTTGAAATGTGAAGTATTCTCTCACTTTTTCATGTCTTGAACTTTGAAAACCTCTTCAAAWACTTTAGCAGAATTCATGTGCTTCCAATTGTTTACCTCTATGAACAATTGTTTTAAATGTTTGTGTTATTTACTGATTGTCATTTAGAAATTGATACTAGCACAGAATTTCTTTTATTTGGTATTATGTGATAATGGTTTTTATGTAAGAAAACTATTTTCTGTGCTACATGAATGTTTTGTGTTTCCCCTTTCCTCACCTATATCAAATTGTTTCATAGGAATAACCTCACTACAGCAACAGGAAACGTGCATGCTTGGATGCTTAATGCTGAGCTTCCAGTGATGAAAAACAGCATTAAAGCTTCCAGTAATTCTCTCACAAAATAATATCGTGAATTGAATAACTTAAAAATGGCATTTTAGAGGCAGGATTTTAATCTTTTGGCTTTATGTGCCTACGKATTAAATGCACTGAAGTGCTGTACTCTGTATTTAGTAGGTGCTGATCTCTCACCTCRAAGTTGGCAAATTAAAGCAATGTGTAATTACCAGTTCCACAGTTGGTTGTTTACTCTCTTTTGGTTTAATGCGAAAGACGACATACCTAGCAACTACTAATTATAAAAGGAAACAAATAATAGAATCTAAAATAGATAAGGGAAAACAGTCTATTTCAAGAAAACTTTTGTAAAAAAAATACTGTTGCTTATTTTTTCCTGTGCTTGTGATATGCATGAGTGTGCGCAGATATCTATAACGTGCATGTGCATGAACTCATGGACTGCGATGCTGGAGTTTCCATTCCAAATTGTTTTGTGCTCTGTATTATCCAGTAATACAGTAGGSATTATTTTACTACTGATTTTTATTGATAAAGGAACTTAATTGTGTAATTAAATTTAAATTAGATACAAGTATTCTCTCTTTCTCACTTTGTGAGAATTTTAAGTGGTCAAGGGGGAAACAAATCTTGTTTGCAGTGCAGTGGTTTCTTTTTTCCTAATGTATTAGCATATTTTAAATGTGTGCATGGACAACAATGCAAGTGATATTTGTGATCAGTGTTAAGTGTTAAAATAGTGTGTATTTTTGTTCAGTGGCCAACCAGTCTTTGTGAGCACATCTACAAATATGATGCTCTCATCATATTTTTGAAAATTAACTTTACCACAGGAAAAGGATGCTAAAAGAGGACCTTCTACAGTCACGCTTTTCCAAGAAAACCCTTTTTATTCTTCCTGAAAACCTACAGCTGTTTCTGAGATTTTAAATTATGTTTTCCAAATATTATTTGCCCACCCTGTAACGTGGCTTCTGGACTGACTTGTCTGTGCTGCTGATGCTCTCCAATGGAGTGGATGATCACAGRGTCTGTAGGGAGACATTAAATCATGTCCTGAGGCACACTGATAATTRACCCATGGAAGAACAGACTGTTCTTTACTGAATATTCTTTGTGATTTTTTTTTTCTCCTAACATTTGTACTTTTTGTGTAGTTGTGGGATAATGTGKTTTTTTTTTTTTTCTTTCTGTGAATTTAGCCCTCCTCAGACTGACGCTTCACCAGTGGCTTCACCAGATCCACAACGCCAGGAGTGGTTTGCCCGATACTTCACGTTCTGAGAGATGATTTGTTTTTGTGGCACAGCGTGATGTGGACTGTTTGTAAGAGCATGTCCCTAAGTAAACCCTCATGTGAACAAGCTTTCCTGTAATTTGTCGAACACTGTGAATGAGAAAGTATTTGTCTTTCTGATTTGAAACTGCACTGTATTTCATGTTATATTTGTTGGAATCACTTGACATGGTACTATATAACGTGTGTAATTATAACTATTATTTTTATTTAAAATGGAAGAATCTTTAAACTTTGTAATTACTACATAATAAATTTTGGTAGAACAAACATAATGCTTTCCCCCTTTTTCCTATAAATGTGTTTTCTTTGATTTCAGGTAAGGCTTTTCCCCMAAAAATAACATAATTGCATGGTTACTATAAATACAATTTAAATTGTAAAAGGAAAAAGTATATATATCTCACTCTCCCTCCCATTTGGGCAGGATATGTTTAATGCGTCCCAGTTCTCTTCTGTTACTTTGTAGCAGTTTAAAAACTGTCTCTTTCTAAATTTAAAAGGAAGAATGTGAAATMAATCAAAACTAGCRTAGCTGCTAGTCTTCAGAGCAGAGTAATTTTGACAAGAGGATGAAAAAAGCCACAAACGAGGAGCTGTTCACTGGGGGGGTTGACTCCTTACCTGTTGCTCATGAGATTTTGCCATTTAGTTATAATCAAACATTTTATCACTGAATTTAAGCAGAAACTGTTCCCACAAGAAGTTATGTATTTATTTTATGAATATTAACAAAAACGTGCTTGAAACATTTAGAATACTGTACTAAGTATCTCTGCATAAATCAAGAATCTACATTTTGAGCATATAGTCCTGCTTTGGATAAAATTCATGTCTGAAATTAAAAAAAAAAACACCACCCAACTTTTTCCCACTTACCATACTACAGATACAGATCTTTCATTAAAACTTAATTACCTTCCCTTGTCTATATTAAAGTTTTTTCTTCTTCTTAAACTGATATATGAAAATGTTTTTTCAGCTAGTGAGCATGATTCTCCARTCTACACCTTTTATGATGCCAGTATTGCTCGAGAACTTTGCTGCAGCATATAGAAAACTAGAGCTTATTGTCTTTTTTATACTTTTTCATTCAAAGATTACCACAAAGTAACTCACACTGGTAGTCTCAGGGAGAAAATTGTCTCTTTGTTTTATGAATGTATTTTTAAGCTGAATCTCTTATCTTTTAAAAGCAGGAAAAAATGTTTGAGTTATTTGAATAAGGTTTTGGTTAGCATATACAAAGGTCTTGAACTTTAATATTTCATCTGAAGCCCTAACTACATCCTTTTTTCGCTATATTCACAAAGGTAAATACCCAGATGAAGATACTTGTTAAGTAATGAATTTTATATGTAGTATATGTATAAATGAAAAATTTGTATGTTTTCATATAAACAATATAAAATCTTCTAARTGAACATTTTAAAACTTCTATCTTATAACTCAGCTTGAAAATTCCACTGAAAGCTGTATTCTGGTGATGCTGCTGTGGATTAAAGATGTAYACAGCAGATTTTCTGTAGCTGGTGGACTCAACTGTAGGTATATGCAACTTTTTGATTTTAGAAGAAAGCCATATTGGACAAAATGTCAGATTTCTTGGCTGTTACCCAAAATAAAATACACTAGCTCATTTTGTTATAATGTTCTGAAGTGAGTGTTGCGTATTTTTTTCTTGCATGCTTTGCAAGGTCTCAGCCTTTTTCTCCCATCCTCCACYTCATTTGTACATTTTTACATATGGAATTAATAACTGAACAGTAATCTGAAGATGATAATATCTGCATTTACTTTACCTATTCAGTAAAAGGTGTGCCCATTGGTTTTTTGCTAGTAGGCATTTGTCTTTCAGAAGGGAGAAGGAGGTTAAGAAGCACTCAATTACCATGTCTGCCACAGTCAGCAGCTGTTCCACTACCGAATCAGTCTCTTAAAAACAAAAGCCAAACAAACAAAAAAAGCCCCAAACCAACTGGAAGAAACTAGGAAAAAATCGATTTTCTACCAATGGCATTGAGAAATCTGTAAAAGGTATTCCTAAAAAAAGTTAATATCTGGCATTTGGGATTAATACAGGAACTTGCATTATCATAGTGCCATTGATCTTTGCAGTATCTGGTATTCCGGAAAAAGCTAGAAGTGCACATATTCATGAGTCCCGCTGTGCAGASAGTTCTGCAAAGTCTCTGCTCACACATGCATACAGTCTTTCMTAGCTCAACAGACAACTCCAAGTAAGGAGGTACAGAATTGGCGTGACGTTGCATAGTATTATTTACARTGGTGAGAAAATCTTTTGATTCTCAGGAGCTTTCTCTCTGCACTCTGACAAATTAAATCTCACTGTCAGCACTTAGTGTTAATTCCCCCAACCCTTTAGTTTTATTCAAAAAAAMCCAATAAAAGGTCAAAGAGCAAACAATAAAGAATGCAGTATTTTAATCCTTACTGTGTTTTCCTGTGGAAGAAGGAAGTAACRGGCTATACTTGATACAGAGGCAAAATACGGAAGAGTCCTACATTTCATCAGAATGTCATCGTAATAATCAGTCTTAAGGCCAGGTTCAGCCCTTCAGTCTGGATTCCTCCGTTTATTTCTATGGTAAGAGTTTGAATGCCAGTGAATTTCCCAGGTTAGCAGAAAGCTGCTCTAGCTGACCCGTCTGACACRATCTCATAGCACAGGGAAGAATTATGTCACGAGAACTGCATGGCTTTTTTTCTGCAGCTGGAATTGTACCCAGAAGGTATACTTGGAAAAAAAGAGCCCAAAAGTGATTGAAAACCAAGCTGCAATCAGTGCCAACACACRAATCGCTTTATCAGATTGACTTCTTCCTTTTGCATTTTTTCAGTTACTTCAGCATACGTGTACTATATTTATCTGAGACTTCAAGGAAAATATTAGTCCTATGAGGAGTACTGGCAATAAATTWTGTGGGTCAATATTATAGAATTTTTAACATTCTAATTTAGTCTAAATAAATTTTCACTTCTGTTTTTCTCAGGATCTGTTATTTTGGAAGAAAAAATTTGGATTATTTTCTAACTGGCTTGAGTAGTTCTAYGTTTAACGTGTACACGTTTAAATTAAAATTAAATGTCTTAGATTTGTAATCTTTGATCACTTTGAAGAGTAAGAATATCAATGTTTTATAAAACTGAAGAATATAGAATATTTAGTCTTTTTTTTTTTTAGGATATACCTGTCATCTTTTCTTCCTAAATGTTTTCTGTAATGCTGCAAGAATCTTTGTTTTCATTCTTAAAGCAGRATATAATTTTTTTCACTCTCGATGTAGGTAGTCTCTGGACCTAAACTTTCCTGCTTTTTGAGACTAGAAAACTCTACAAAGGACCTCCTTTGATGAGTTGCACTTCAAAACTGAAAGCAGCAGTCTTTTGGGGGAAAAATTCTTCCATTCCTGTAACTGAACATGGAGGGATTCTGAGCAATAGCCCATGTTGCAGCACTTGCCTTTCTGATGCGGCAGCTGAAAAAAATTGGGGTCCTTTCTTTTCTCTAAATTGTTAACAAATACACTATCCCAGTAACCATCGCTAGAAAATCCCAATATTAACTTTTGACTAATGGTCATTCACTTTTTTTTCCATTTTTAGTYTTACTCTGAAACTCTATTTAAAAACTATAGGACATGAGGCATTCTTAATGAATATCAGGAGACTTCACTCATAATGTTAGAAATCAGACCTGATCATGATGTCAGAGCAATCCCTTGCTTAAGGTTTATTTTAAGTTATATGTGAATTTTGTTACATGATCCCTGCGCTATCCACAGGTAAATTTCACTAATTCTGCATTGAGAAAATTAGACCGCAAGTTTTCCTCCTTTACTGTAATTTACTTCCCTTAGAAGGAAAATGACTGAGTCATATCACTTAAGAAAATARTGATCTTCAACCTCCTCTGCAGTCAACAGGCAGCTTCAAGGGTGAATCAGCCCACTTAACTCTCTTGATTGCATAAAGACTGTAGAGCAACAACAAATCTAAGTGCCTCGGTTGCCTAAATTTAGGTGTGAGGAACTCTACCCTGTCTTTTTTTTTTTTTTTTTTTAAACCAACATTTGCAAAAATACATCAGCTTTGACAGATACAAACTGACTTTTCTTACAGGAGCTGTGTTGCTTTTTTCCTGGTATGTTCAAYGTAGTCCAATACAGTACTGTTACTATTCTTCACAGGCAAATGCTAAACCTTTTTTTACTATAATGAAAGTGAATCTCTAATTTGTAGTATTGTTTAGCTACTTTTGGGTGTTGGGCATTGTATCAGTTTTGTTTATGTAAACATTCCCTAGCACAATCTTTAACTTGCAATATGACTCATTTCCATATACAATTATATACAGAAATCAGCTTGCAGTTCTAAAGCTAATTTACTTTGCAGTGTATTTTGGTCATATAAATAAACAGCCATTTCTTTATACACACTTTAGGTTACACTACAGTAATTCGAAGTACCTGTGGACAGTACTGGGATCACGTAACAAAACCAGGCAGCCAAGCTGAAACAGAACTTTTCCTCTTCGGCATGACCAACCGCTGAACTCCATTTCTCTTAATAATAGAACTTRTTATTTGCTGGGCTCAACATTGGGCTCTTTTACTGCACAACTGTGTTAACATTTATCATTTTCAATTACATACACAATTAGACCGCTCAAGCTTTGTTGACTACAAATTGCACTGCAACTTCCTAGGTTAACAATGGGACCTATGAGGTGAACCACTGACCCACTCTGGAGTCCTGCACAGTCTTAAGGATGAGTTTAATAAATTRCTTGTCACTAAGGCAACTCAGTTAAGCATGGTATAGAGGCCTGTTCACAATAAACAGCTGGCTGAACACAACGAGAAGCAGCTGCTGCCAGCAGCACTGATAGCAATGTTGCTAGGGAACAAGAAAAGCCAAGCTTAAGAAAATAAAAGCATAATTCAATAAYGACTACCAAAATCTGGCTTCATTATGACAGTGAGTACTCTTGGAAATTGTCAGGCCTTCCACATTCAACCTGACAGATGAACAGAAAAGTTTAGAGAGCAGCGGAGTCTTCAGCTGGAACTATAGATGTTTAACTTCAGCAACAGATCATCAGCRTGATGGCTGGGCACAAAGAAGAGTCAGCACGCTTCAGGCTGTAAGGGCTGGCAACAGACGTGCCTTAGGGCAGAGACTGAAGCCCAAGTTTTACAGTCACATGAACATTCAGCCACATTCACTTACTGCTTAGTCTAAATCTGTACCTAACCTATGGGATCCATGAGTCCTTCTCGGCACTYGTGCAGCCTTGCTGGCAGCATCCCAACTGCATGCTGGAGTGGGATGTGTCCTGACCACGGCATTAGCGGGCAGTTCTTGTACTCGCCTGGGACGTTTCCAGATTGAGGCCACACACTACRTTCTGTAAAACTGAAAAACAGAGGAGTTGTCAGTCTTCGTCTTTTTCTTCATAACCACACAGGACTATCAGGAGTGACCTGAAAGCAAAAATAGCAATACTGGCTTACGTAGGAGAGCCATTCAAAGTGGAAAGCAGACACAAACCAGGGAAGTGTTCTGAGCCCAGGACAAGAGAGCTTTTCAGGCCGGTAACTCCCAGCACTGTCTCCATCCACTTGTTTGAGAGAATTACTTTTTCTTGTCCTATTTTGCAGCATGATTTCAATAGGGGCTACCTCATGGTTTTTCAAATGGGCATGATGCATTTTTTGCATTTTGATTACCTCTTTGTTGAGTAAATAGTTCATTACTCAACTAAGCACATAACTGTTACTAGTTATTATTAGATAATAATAAAACAATAAATACTTGTAGGAATCACTACCTAATTGCAGCCTTTACACACCAGTATCAGTTACTTGCTCTATAATTGTAATTAGCTGCTCCAGTTCAAGGCTGCTGCATTCTTTTTCATCCTRTTGCTCTAGTTGTTTAGGCTGAGGAAGCACAAGATGGACACCTCCAGGAAACCACAAAGATTACAGCTCTGACATATCAGAAGCCAGGTAACGGCACTGATCTAACAAATGTCTAGAAATAACTGCGTCTCATCATTAGAAAAAAGCAGCCTGGTTTTGGTACCTTGCAAGACAGCATCATAAACTGAGTGAAGTTGACACTGAAAGCATATTGCAGAGACAGGGCTTGCTTAACACTCCACCCAGGACAATCTTTACCAGAAACAGTTTTGAATTTTCACAGTCATCAGTTGATGTATTAGGTGCAGATCTCAGCAGTGCTTTTGCAGCCATATCCATCCAATTGGTTAGAATAAGACCATTTTATAAAGCAAAATGGTTTTTGTTTCTAGAGACATATCTAAGGGTTAAAACATTTCCTCTTCATAACCCCCTGAAGCAGTCTTAGACTTTTGCTGAAAACACTGTTTCCTTCAGATGAGGATTTAGGCAACATCTACAAATAATCTGAAGAAGTTTGTATTTGCAACCAATGCAGGACAGATAACTGAAGTTCTATTCACTGATTTACCAGACAGGAGTCATATGCAGGAATCCTCTTCCGATAGCTTGTGGAGTAGCAATTCAGAGAAATGCGATTTGTGACTTGAAGCTTTTGCCCAAACATTCCAAGACCCTTCCCTTCTCTGTTGGCCAAACGTTCCTCAGATCAACTCAGATGGCGAGATGCTCAATATAGTTAACAGAGCTACTGCTGTAGCTTTATTCATTAAGATCACATTTAAATATGATTGGGAAAAAAAAAACATGTTAGACATTCAAACTAATTACCTTAGTTTAATTAAGGCTGGTAAGGCAGTTACTTTACATATTGAAGCCATACATCATAACTTGAAAATAAGGGATCCAAAGAATATTTTTTGTTTGAAAATCATTGATTTTCTGCTCCACCAACTGTGAAATGTGCATTTCTTCTGGTATCTTTTTATTATAGAACTATTGGCACAGTTCTAATACCTTGGTGATAGTATTGTACACTTTTTGTTTAAGATCTTACATGGGCAGTGATTTTTGTTTTGATTGCATATCAATAATTGATCATTAATACAAGCCAACAATGGGAGGTCCTGGGATTGAGGAGCTCAATAAAGAAGTTCTAAGATCCTTCAAACACTTTTAAGTTAAGGAGGCATTAAGTTATTTTATGTGACATCACAGGACTTGACAGTTTCATTTTGAAACAATTAACTATTTAAAAGAAAATATTTCGAATAGTTAAAGCATGTCACTGGGTTGTAACACCTGCTCACAGAAAAGAACATACAGATACGAACTATTCAAAAAAACACTCTCAATTCTGGGCAAAAGYGAAAGCTTTAGAGCCTCCAGCAAATCCTATTTTCTGGCTATATGAAAAATAAAATCCCCAAACTCCTCAGACTTTTCTATGTCGTACCCTCATGAAGAAGGGGGAATTGACTGGTTTGTTAGGCAGCTCTGTTTGAAGAAGCCAGATTTAGACTTCATGGGATTTGTAAACCTGGGGGGGGTGGGGGGCAGGAAGCAGCAGCGGATACGAGCTTCAGCTACCCTGCTGCACAGCACCCCTCTTTCCCCCCGACTTGCAATCCTCCCGTGTTGTACACCGGAGCCGCGTCCCCTTTTAACGGGGGAGCAGTGACAGAGACATTTAGGCAAACAGCGAGCAGCACCGTTGAAACAAGAACCGGTCGGCCTATCTTTCGTTCACGGGTCGCAGAGCAGCTGGGATACCCCCCCGTACCCACGGGGCGCCCGCCTCTTCCCGCAGGGCGCCCGAGCGCCGCACCGCTCGGCGGGGAGCCGGGCCCGCCGCCCCCCACCTCCTCCCGCGGCCCCGCGCAAGCGGTGCGTCCCCATCCCACGGCCGCTGAGGCACCCGAGGGAAGCATCCCCCCCCAACCCGCCCGGGCCCGGGCGTGGAGCGGCGCGGAGGGGGCGGGGACGGAGTCGCTTCTCCTGCCGGGTGAGGGAGGTGCGGACGCTGCCTCCGCGCGGCGCGGCGCCGGCGGAAGCCCGGCCGGAGGGGCGGCAGCGACGGCCGGCGCTGCAGGTACCGAGCGGGAGCGGGGCGGCCGCGGAGCGCTGCCCGCCTCCGCCTGGCGGATACGGGGGCGGCGCCGCACACAAGCTCCGGCAGGGCCGCCGGTGCGGGCGCGTGAGCGCACCCGCGGCCCCCGCCGTCCGGAGGCGAGGCGGGACGGGACGGGACGCGCCTGGGGCAGCGCTCCGCAGGCGGGCGGCCGAGGCGGCGCGTTCCCGGCCCGGCCCACCCCACCCCCGCGTCGCCGCGTTCAAAACTTGCCGCGCTGGCAGCGGCTGGGGCGGGAGGCCTGGCTCCGCGCTGCGGGGAGCTCCGCGCCTGCCTCCGCCTGAGGGGGGCGGGACAAGCGGCTGCCACTTCCCCTCATCCCCCGCCAGGCGAGCGAAGGAGCGGGTCACCGGGCCGTTTCGCTTTCCGGCATTAACGGGGAGAAGATCGCGGCCCGGCAACCGCCCGCTCCCCGCCACCCTGCCTGCCCCGGCGGGCGTGAGGAGCGCGGCGCCGCCCAGCCCGCCTCTCACCGCGGGGGTGACTGACTGGCTGACTGACGGGGGGCGGGACGGGAGTGACTGACTGACGCGGGGCGGGGCTGATTGGCTGGCTGGGGCGGGGCGGGGCGGAGCGGTTGCTTGGCGGGAGCCGTCCGTGAGAGGCGGCGGGCGGCGCGTGGCGGCGCGAGCCCGCCGGGCCGCCGGCAGGTTGTAGCGCGCTGTAAGGGGGTGCCCGTTGCCCGAGCTCATCAGCCGCGCACGCGCCAGCCCCGCCCTCCTGCCGCCGGGCTCCGTGGTGGGCTTTTCCCAGCGAAAAGTCATTTTTTTGATCAGCGCGTGACCTTACCGGAAAGCCTGACTTTGTAACCGCTCTATCTGGCCGGCCTGCGGGTAGGTGCAACATGGTGCTGAGCGCGGACCAGGTGAACCTCATCGGGCAGGTGTTCGAGTCCTACGTGCTGGAGCACCACAGGGACGACATCCTGGGCATCCTGAGGGAGGCCGACGACGAGGCGCACTACCCCATCGTCGTCGATGCCTTGACGCTCTTTGAGACCAACATGGAGATCGGGGAGTATTTCAACGCCTTCCCCAGCGAGGTCCTCCCGATTTTCGACAGCGCGCTGCGCCGGGCTGCCCTGGCAGCGCTGCAGGCCGCCGCAGCCCCTCCGCAGCTCAGTGTGAAGCAGAACCTTCACGCCAGGGTCTCGGGTGAGTGGCGGGGCAGGGGTGGCAGCGAGGTGCCCTGGGGGCATCTCCTGGTCAGCATTGCTGAATTCCCTTACTCTCTAACAARCTATTGGGGGTCAAAGGAAGGAGCAAGTTTAACTCTTGCCGTTTCAGTGTTTAAACCAATAGCGAATGGCTGGTGTTTATTAAACAGAAAAGATCGTATGCAAACACATGGAGTTGTGTAGACCAGCCCAGAAAAAAGCTGTGGCCRTCCCTGGTGGTGTGCGTGCGATGGTTGGCATTTGTTGCTGGGTCAGGACTTACGCCAAAGCCTTTCTGTGGCAAAAAGACTCCTCAAATCAGCGGCTGGTCTCGCATTATTTCTCTTGTTAGCCGGAAGGTCTAAAGAAAAAAATAAAATTTAGGGGAAGATACGTAGTTCGTAGGTTTTCTTGCAGGTTGACTTCCTTACCRTGTCAGTTGGCTCATGGTCTTTATYGGCTCCAGCCATCTCCCAGAAGAGGCAAAATCTAAATTTTGAGTTATCTTGTAACAATTTAATCTGAAATTGTCAAATTTTATGCTTAACTAATTGTTATAAAATTACTTATTACAAAATTGGAATGAACTGTCGGAAGGCATGACCGTTAATAGAGGATTTTGTCCTTTTTTTCACTACAAGTTGATATGTCATTATTCCTTATTACTAGGAAATTTTTAGTAGCTTTGAGGTGTGTGAAGTGTGGAGTGCAGGTTCTGGGGTTAAAATGCCTGTTTTGCCTGTTGTGGGGAACTGGGTCAGAGGTGGCACAGTCCCTTCTGGTCATTGCTGATTGTAACTATTTTGAACCATCTAGTCTGCAAAGCCAAGAGCTGGTGACCTGTGTTTCCCTCCCCTGCCCCGTGTTGGAGTGGTTTATGATCATTCAGTCTTTTGGCAGCTTGAACTTGGATGAATCACAGTTGTTTAATAGACCTGTGTTTTGTCCCAGTAAGTTTCATTAAAAATATTGTCATTAAAACACATACGTCAGAAATATAATTAGCCTGTGGCTTTCATAATGCTATTTTCTCAAGGTTTTTAGGGGAGAAAAAAAAAAAGGCTTGCTACCTATTTAGGTGTTATGGAGCTTTTATACAACTGCGGAGTATGTGGTGTAAAAGGATGGCCTCTGTGTTGTACTAAAATTTGAAAGGTCAGGCATTTCCCTGTACCTATAAAAGTTGGAGTGACTTACAACTTTCCCCCTTGTGTTCTAGGATGCATTTGCATCATTCAGGGCTTCAGCATGAAAACAGAGTTATTTTTATTTCAAGTATGATTATTTTATGAGCTACCAGGAAGTATTAGAAGGAGTAAAGCAAGGGGCAGATGATCGCTGCATGAGTAGCAGTCTTTAAGACATTCCTGCTCCTATTACCAGCCTGTTGCTGGAGCTGACCATTCCTCCCACAGTAAGGTTTTGTCTGAATATTCCCTAATCAACTTCAGGCAAAATTAGCCACATTTGATCAAATAGTTTTAATAACTGGTAAAACCAAGTCTGACTGATCATTGATGGAAAAAGTTAGTTGGCAGACTCACAAATTACTCCATCACTAAACAGGTGGGAACCTGAGGAAGCGCAGGGGGTGGTTATCCTGGTGTGGTCCAGCTGGATAAAAAGAACATCTGTCCATGTAGTTTGCTTTATGTTCTGTACCACCAAAAGGCTGGCTGCTGAAGAAACAAAAGCAATAAGCTAAATGATCTATAGGCTTTTTTCTGCCCAGATTYTCCCATGATGCTGTTACCTTTTAAGTGGATGCTGGGTTCTGCTTACCTTCAGGATTCTTGTCTTGGAGTGCCGCTTCCCATTCCCACATCAGACGGGAATGAGGAGAAGGTGGTGCACTCTTCTTGGTGGGAGAGTGGGGTAGAGGGGATCTGCGTGTCMGGCTTGGACTGAAGTGAGGAAAAGTATTTTTGCTTATGCTAGGTATAAGAATGCAATCTTAACACGCTTATACCAATATGGGCATCTAGGAGTTCAAAGAAGGACTCGGGGAGTGTGAATATGCAGTGGTTAATAATGGATGATTACCTGGRGTTCACTGAAGAAAGTAAAAGATGAAGTCCCTTATCTGAATTTTAGCATTGTAGGAATTTGATTGCATAACTTCTCCTTTTGCTACAAATCCTTTAAAAGATTTTTCCTTACTTACCGTTAGCCTGAGCACCGCTGTGTCTGTAGTGATGGCCAAGCTGCTTGTAATAGTTCAGTTTTACACATTACTACTAATGTAGTAAAGCTGGTTCAGAGAGGCGCCTACTCAAATAAAGAGTTTGTCAAGCAGTCTAATATGATCAGAATGAAGGCTCTTTTTTTCCCCGTCCAGGCTCTTGTTTCTTTAGTATTCACAGAGATGATCATATCATATATATCCTGACAACAGTGCTGCAGCTCTCTCTAGTGTAAGATGTGTTGTATTTTGCAAAGGTTGTTGAGCTGCACCAATACAGAGCTGGGAAAAAAGGTGCCAAAACAGTAGTAATAATAATAATGGATTTTATCTTTTGTTGCCTGAACTGAATAGAAATGCAAACCTGTGGGAGAAAAAGAATTTTCAACAGATTTGGTAGAATATGTAAATAGCTTTGTTACAGTCAATCACAAAAATTTGTTTGCAGTTCTACATAATACTTTTTTCCTTTTGCAGATTACATAATTCCTTTCTACTTTACTTTTTTTTTACTTTATTCTTTTACCTTTTAAAATTAGCTTAATATTTAGAAGTATTTTCTTTAAACAAAAGCAAAAGATCAACTTTGCTTAAAAGCATCAAAACAGAATGTTTCAGCATGTCTGAAATAAAGCATTTGGTTTTGAAAACGCTGAAATAAATATATGATGGGGTTTTTTTTAGCAGCCAAGGCTACTACAAAGATTTGACCTAAATACACAAATAGTTTTGATCCCCTTAAAAACATCATTTTCCAGCAGATTTATTGTTTTACATCTCTGTTTCCTAGCTGTATTTTGAAAGCAAAGCTAAGAAATTATTTTAAGAGCAGATAATTTCTTTTTAAGTTGATAATTACTAGTATCTTGTAGTTCATATACTAACTTCTGAAGAGGCAATATTTTGGTGCTATCCTCAGGTGTGCATTTCAGAGACCATWTATTTTTATAAAGACTTTGTAGGCTGTTGAGGTACATCAATCTTCCTAAGGATTTCAGCCGCTGTGGTGCTAAGTGATGGCCACATGGATGAATGCTGGAGTGGGATCAGTACACCACAGAACTGGCTCTTGGGGTGGAATTAAAGGAGAGCAAATGCCACGAAAATGTTCTGTCACTATTCATTTGAACGTGCAAGTGAATTTGCTTTGGTTGTGTTCATAACCCCTTTATATTATTTTTATGCCATCTTCCTTGTGCTTGGTATGCAATGTGGATTTAAGGTCAAATGCTCACTGACTATGAATTTTAAATTTGCTTAGACTTGAGAATTCACACAAGATTAGGAGTTACACTTGTTTAAATGTGGGAATAACATTGAACCACAATTAAGTAGCATAACTAAAATTTTATAATTCAGATAAACCAGTTGTAGAATAAACRGCATTTGCCAAAAGATCATTTAAATTAATAAATAGATCTGAGAAAATCAGGAGCTGTTTTCACGAATGGAAACTGCTCATGACTATTCAGCCCCTGGCAAGAGCAGAAAAGTAAAATGGCAACATTTTCTGTTAGCRCTCAGCATCTGATGTTTTTCACTATCTGAGGCCAGTGAATCAGATTTATGGTACAACAGATGAATTGTTGAATCACATTTATGAAGAAGTAATAACAATGGCTACTTTTAATATGTCTGGCATTTTTTCTAGTCTTTCTGTTTAACTGCATTGTAAGTCCATGTTTTATATGCATAGCCTTATACTGCACATATTTTTGTTTAACAGGTTTGCCCGTTTGCCCAGAGCTGACTCGAGAGCACATTCCTAAAACCAGGGATGTGGGTCACTTTTTGTCTGTTACTGGGACTGTCATACGTACCAGTTTGGTGAAAGTTTTGGAGTTTGAACGGAGTTATATCTGCAATAAGTGCAAGCATGTATTTGTCGTCAGGGCTGACTTTGAACAGTACTATGCATTCTGTCGTCCATCAACCTGTCTTAATGAAGAAGGCTGCAACTCAACCAAGTTCACGTGTCTCTCTGGAACAACCTCTTCCACCTGCTGCAGAGACTATCAAGAAATCAAAATTCAGGAACAGGTAAAAAAAAAAGAAGATGGAGAAAAAGGGGAGGGTATTAAGGTATAGATGTCTYAAGTACAAAAAGAGTTAACTTACTAAAGAAGGCATTTGGGGGCTTGATTTCTTGCTGGAATAAGGTAACTCTGCTAATTTTAGTGAAAYGGTTCATGCTTATGTCAGAATTAAGTTGTTGATTAGACTTCCATTATTAGGTAACTCCATTCCAGATCGTACAGAACACCTGGGATCAGTGCATAGGTTAAATTTCCATGCTTAATCCTTATAACGCCAAGTTTGCTTTGTTTCTCTAAGGACTAAAGCTAGACCAGTGGTGGCCAAGGCCAGCTGTAGCGGTGCAGTATCGTCAATGCATGGTGTCTGCAAATGTCTGTTCCCTTCAGCTAATATTGAATTCAACAATTATTGAATATGTGCTCCTCACAGAATTTGCCTTCGTTTCTCTGAAAGTAGCCGTGGGTGGAAGTACTAAGCTGGAGGAGTAAGAAATAATTGGACCTCTTTTTGTGGTAGCGCATGGCTAAGACAACAAAATGGGCACAAGAAAATCTACACTCTACGAAAACTGAGAATAAGTAGGGTATATTGCAGGCAATGTTCCTGTGTTTGTTTATTTGTTCAGTGTCTTTTTTGTAAATCTTTTCTAAGATCTCTTCAGTTGTTTCAGAGTTTTGATTTTATAAATTAAGAGTATAGAGGTGCCAATCTACATGCAAGATGTATGAAAACAGAAATGTATGAAATGAGAAATGAAGCTCTTTAAAGTTCAGAATAGCAAAAAAGTAAGGGAATAAAACTATTTCTAGAAAATAAGCCCTATGCTGCATATTTATATTATGATTTTTTCTGACATATGGTTTCTATAACTTTTTTTGTTTTACTGTGTGACACACAGATCTCTGTGATGGGAAGGATTTTCAGCAGCATGGGCTTATTAAACACAGAAAAGTTAAAATGGGAATGAATTTCACTCGTGTTTCCTACTGAGCTCTGCAAGTAACTGTGTATGTGCCACCAGTACTGACAGTGATGTGAACTGCCTGTGGCCATTTAGATAATACACAAGGATGCATTAACCTTCCTAGGCACTACAGAGTGAATAAATGTAAAATTCTAGCATGTATGACCTGTGCTGCAGAATGAAAAGGTACTTCTGATTGTTGTTCTTGTGCAGTGGATATTCTAAAAACTATTGCAAGCTTTAAGTGTAAATGRGAAGATTGCTGGTTGGAAATAGACTGTGACAAGATTGCATAGACTTTGCCCTGGAGAAAAGAGARAGAATTACAGGAGTTACTGGCACATTTGTCAATATACATTTGTCTGGTTGTGTGTGATGTGTTTTTTCCTATTGTAGATTTAATCCTTGACACCCAGGTATAATCTTATGTCTCAACCTGTCAAATTATGGTTAAATACCAGAAAAATATAGAGAATAATCTTTCAGTGTATACTTCAGTAAAGGGTTATCTAACCCATGGACATGCTTCAGTACCCAAAGTAAACTGTGCATATTGAAGAAGTATCTAAAAATATCTCAAATTATTAAAAGCAAAGAAAAAAATCAGCTCTTTTAAATGACCTCTTTTAGTGAGCTTTCTTCAGCAAGATACTGAAATCACACAGCACGTCCCAGGATTGAGCACCTTCATCTAATTTAATACCCAGTCCAGTTTCCATTAATACAAGCATTAAAGTTCCATTAAGTTCATGGAAGCAGTGGCATGTTTACTGTGTAATTTTTGTGAGAAAAAGCAAGGACTGACAGTTCCAGGAAAGGAATGCAGGTCCTTAAGCCAGAGCAGCTATAAATGGCTTTTGAAAGATGCTGTTCTTAAGAAGTGCTTTTCCTTCCTGTCCCCTAGGTTCAAAGACTGTCTGTTGGAAGCATACCTCGTTGCATGGTGGTTGTTCTGGAAGATGACTTAGTGGACAGTTGCAAGTCTGGTGAGGATACAGCATATATCACATATGTTTGTACTACAAGCATTTTTATTTTTCCATTTGAGGTGAATCTTTGCCAAGTAGGTTGTCAGTGCTGTGGGCTTGTTGAATGAGATATGTTCATCTGTCACGTTGCTATTTCAGCTTGGACATTAGCATGGCAGTTGAAGACTATTCTAGAAGATGTTGTACATCCCCATGTTACATCTTGACTGTTTGACAGATCAGTTTCAATAAGTAATGTGTTGTGACATACAGAAAGTATATTAAATCTTGTTAGCATGGGAACACCACACCCCTTGAGGAAGTTGGTCCACACCATCACGGTGTGTGGTGCCCCTCTGTAAGTCTGGAGAGCTAGGTAACCTGACCTCCTATCTAAGGAGTGCTGCAGGTGGAAAAAGCTACTTGGCATTCAAAAAGGAAGCTAATTGGCGGGAGGATGTATGAAAAATGGACTGAAAATCCTCAGATAGGCACATCCCCACAGGAAATTAATTTCTGGTTGTACTTTCTCAGAAGAACATTGTGGCCAGAATGTTAACTAGTGATTCTGGAATTCATCACAAAAGTTACCAGAAGTCAAATAAGTTTTGACTAAATTTTTTGTGTAGTAAAACTAATTGAAAGAAGAGCTTCTACAGTTTACCGTGAAWTCCTCTTTTCTAAAAGAGGAAACAAGCAGAGGTATACTTTTAAGAATTCACCTACCTTAAACAGAAGTAGAAAGACATAGCAACTTCCTACCACAGACATGAGCAATCTACCTAATGTTTGTTTTAGACTTCCAGTAACTGCAGGAGGTTTGCTTTTTGTTGTTGGGTTTTTTTAACCTTATTAACTGCAACACAGGATCTCAGTTGCGTTATTATGCATTACAGCTAACTGACAGATCTGCATATCTCAAGTCAGATGTTATTTTACTAAYTTTTGTTGTTACTGCCAGGAGATGACATCACAGTGTATGGAGTGGTAATGCAGAGGTGGAAACCTTTCCGTGAGGATGCACGCTGTGACTTGGAGCTTGTTTTGAAAGCCAACTACATTAAAGTAAACAATGAGCAGCTAGCAGGGGTTGTAATTGATGAAGAAGTCCGCAAGGAATTTGAAGACTTCTGGGAAAAGCATAGGAATGATCCCTTAGCAGGTTAGTAGTTGAAAGCTTTTAAGTAGGTCACATGTTCGGATACAGATGAAATCAGGAGTGAAAATACAGTGACTGAACACAATTTTTCCCCCTTATCCTATCCCACCACCCGTTCCTCCAAAAATATATTTTTTTCCAGTACAGGAATATGAAATTCTTACTTTAATATTACTGGGGAAAAAAGTACAAAACATACTGCATTGATCTTCCTTCTTTTGAGATTTCTAGTCAAGTGTTTTGTGGAACATTGACTAACAAGAAATGACAAATAATAGAAGCATCAGGGAAAAAAAAGAAAAGCGTTTTATAATCAAGAAAGGAAAAGCATACTTCTTAGAAGAAATAGTGTGGACCAGATCTGCTTTTAGTCAGCATAGCTGTTGACTSTGGGGCAAGAGATCTGACTCACTGTCTGCATCCCAAATTAAGCTGTGAATCTTTACCACAGAGCTTAGCACATCTCATCTTTAACCTTAGATGCCTAGACCCTTGATTTAGGTGCTGTGGAGCCTCCTRTCAAATGTGGAGAGAGTCTCCCAATTCACAGTGACTTCCAGAACAGCCAGAGTGTTTAGTACACTGGCTCCTAAACTTACCATGGTCTGCAGTCAACCACCTAGGAATTAGCAGGACTTGTGTCTGGAACTCTGTCCCTCTCCATAATCTGAGTGCCTCCTCCTGAACCGTGGGGAAGCTTAATGGACTCTTAAGGATCTCTGTCACTGAACTGTCTCAGGCTAACACTGTGTCTTTTAAAACCCTGAAAAGGGCTTAGTCTTTCTTCTTAAAAGACAAACAGGAGGAAGAGCAGGTGGGAATGTTGCCCATGTCAGCTTGAAAATTAGAGTGCTTACATAAGAAATTGGAGATCTTGTCAATGGCAAAGTGTAGTGGTTTAACCYGGCAGGCAGCCAAATGCCACACAGCCACTCGCTCACTGCCCCCCACCCCCCAGCGGGATGGGGAGAGAATCAGGGAAAAAAAATTCGCAGCTTGAGATAAAGAGAGTTTAATAGAACAGAAAAGGAAGGAATAACAACAATGATAATAATATAATAATGATACAATATACAAAGTGAGTGGTGCACAATGCAATTGCTCACCACCCGCCAAGAAAATGGCCAAAACAATTGCCGCTTCCTGGACCCCTCCCCTCCCCSCCCTTCATATACAGGGCATGACGTATGGAATACCCCATTGGCCAGCTGGGCTGGCTGTCCCAGCTATGCTTCCTCCCAGCCTCTTATGCGCCTGGCAGAGCATGGGAAGCTGAAAAGTCCTTGAGTAGTAGATTGCTAGCAACACTAAAAACGTCAGTGTGTTATCAACATTCTTCTTATAYTAAATCCAAAACACAGCACTAGGAAGAAATTTAACTCTATCCCAGCCGAAACCAGGACAGTATCCACCCCTTATTCTATACCATCTACGTCATGCCTAGGTCTAACATTTTCCAATACATTCCAGTTAATTGCCACCACCTTTCTTGTCCCTTGATATATACACACAGATATCATTCCCTTAGTCTATGGGCCATCCCTCTAAAATGTCCATTGAGTTCATTTAGTCCATGACTTTGGGCTCCATCTGTCATAACAGTCTTTCAGGGTATGTGGTGTTGGATTGTTGCATCCTGAAGCCAGTTCTGATTCTATTATCRCTGCGCTYGTCCGGTTCCATCATCGTTGCACTTTGCTCGGTTTCATCAGAGTTCATTCTTCATTAATCTGGGTGATTTTCACTGCGATACCTTTGATAGCAACCATAGAAGTGATGATATATAATATCATATAGCAATCAACATCATACAATTCAGTTCATTGGCTATTTTCACCCAAAATCAAATCCCCTTGAGGTACACAKTGRACTTCCCYATCCTTTCGCATTACCCACCAAGTGCACCCAGGTCCTTGAGCAAAAGCAATCCCATGAATGGGTTTTCCTTTGCCCAAGGCAGGAGTAACCCAGACTGTCTTCCCCAGCGTATTCCTTACATGCACTACAGGGACTTTATTCCTCTACAGTACATAAGGGTTTTGATTGGGCAGGGCCAGCTCGAGTGACAGATCCCCTAGTGTTGACTAACCAGGTGGCCTTTGCTAAATGCGTGTTGCAATGTTTGAATGTCCCACCACCCAGTGCTCTCAGTGTGGTTTTTAGCAGTCCATTGTATCGTTCGATTTTCCTGGAGGCTGGTGCATGATAGGGGATGTGATATACCCACTCAATGCTGTGCTCTTTGGCCCAGGTGACTATGAGGGTGTTTCGGAAATGAGTCCCGTTGTCTGACTCAATTCTTTCTGGGGTGCCATGACGCCATAGGACTTGCTTTTCAAGGCCCAGGATGGCGTTCCGGGCGGTGGCATGGGGCACGGGATATGTTTCCAGCCACCCAGTGGTTACTTCCACCATGGTGAGCACATAGCGCTTGCCTTTGCGGGTCTGTGGGAGTGTGATAAAATCAATCTGCCAGGCCTCCCCGTATTTATATTTCAGCCATTGTCCTCCATACCAAAGAGGCTTTACTCGCTTAGCTTGCTTGATTGAAGCGCATGTTTCACATTCATGGATAACCTGTGCGATAGTGTCCATGGTCAAATCTGCCCCTCCATCACAAGCACATGTATATGTTGCATCTCTTCCTTGATGGCCTGAGGTGTTATAGGCCCACCGAGCTAGAAATAATTCACTCTTGTGTTGCCAGTCCAGATCCACCTGAAACACTTCAATCTTAGCAGCCCGATCCACCTGCTGGTTGTTCTGATGTTCTTCAGTGGCCCGACTCTTGGGTATGTGAGCATCTACATGACGTACTTTTACGACCAGATTCTCTACCTGGGCAGCGATATCTTGCCGCAGTGCAGCAGCCCAGAAAGGTTTACCTCTGCGCTGCCAGTTATTCTGCTTCCCCACAGAGCATTTGCCACCATCCGTGAGTCAGTATACAGATAAAGTACTGGCCATTTTTCTCGCTCAGCAATATCCAAAGCCAGCTGGATGGCCTTCACCTCTGCAAACTGATTCGATTCACCTTCTCCTTCAGCAGTTTCTGCAACTTGTCTGATAGGACTCCATACAGCAGCCTTCCACCTCCAATGCTTTCCCACAAGACGACAGGACCCATCAGTGAACAGGGCATATTGCTTCTCATTTTCTGGTGGTTTATTATACAGTGGGGCCTCTTCAGCACACGTCACCTCCTCCTGTGGGGACATTCCAAAGTCTTTGCCTTCTGGCCATTTCGTGATCACTTCCAAGGTTCCTGGGCAACTGGGGTTTCCTACTTGGGCCCATTGTGTGATCAGTGCGACCTACTTACTCCAGGTAGCATCGGTTGCATGATGTGTAGAGGGGACCCTCCCTTTGAACATCCAGCCCAGCACCGGCAGTCGGGGTGCCAGGAGGAGCTGTGCTTCAGTACCAACCACTTCCAAAGCAGCTTGAACCCCTTCATATGCTGCCATCACCTCTTTCTCAGTTGGAGTATAGCAGGCCTCAGATCCTCTGTATCCCCGACTCCAAAACCYTAAGGGTCGACCTCAAGTCTCCCCTGGTGCTTTCTGCCAGAGGCTCCAGGTAGGGCCATTCTCCCCGGCTGCGGTGTAGAGCACATTCTTTACGTCTTGTCCTGCCCGGACTGGCCCAAGGGCTACTGCCTGGACTATCTCCCGTTTAATTTGCTCAAAAGCTTGTTGTTGCTCAGGGCCCCATGTGAAATCGTTCTTCTTCCTGGTCACTTGATAGAGAGGGCTTACGATCTGACTATAATTTGGGATATGCATTCTCCAAAAACCCACAACGCCTAAGAAAGTTTGTGTTTCCTTTTTGCTAGCTGGTGGGGACATGGCTATTATTTTGTTGATCACATCCATTGGGATCTGACGATGTCCATCCTGCCATTTTATTCTTAAAAACTGGATCTCCTGTGCAGGTCCCTTGACGTTACTTTGTTTTATGGCAAAACCGGCCTTCAGAAGGATTATTCTCTGATTTGGATTATTCTCTCCCCTTTCTCAAAAACTTCTGCTGCTGTGTTGCCCCACACGATGATGTCATCAATGTATTGCAGGTGTTCTGGGGCCTCACCCTGTTCCAGTGCCGGTGTGGATCAGTCCGTGGCAAACGGTGGGGCTGTTTTTCCACCCCTGGGGCAGTCGATTCCAGGTGTACTGGACACCCCTCCAAGTGAAAGCAAACTGTGGCCTGCACTCTGCCGCCAAAGGGATCGAGAAGAACGCATTGGCGATATCAGTTGTGGCGTACCACTTGGCTGCCTTTGACTCCAGTTCGTATTGAAGTTCTAGCATGTCTGGCATGGCAGCACTCAATGGCAGCGTGACTTCATTCAGGCCACGATAGTCCACTGTTAGTCTCCACTCTCCATTAGAGTTTCACACCAGCCGTATGGGACAGTGAAAAGGTGAGCGAGCCTTGCTGATCACTCCTTGGCTCTCCAGTTGACGAATCAGCTTATGGATGGGAAGCAGGGAGTCTCGGTTGGTGCGATATTGCCGCCGGTGCACTGTTGTGGTAGCGATCGGCACCCGTTGTTCTTCGACCCTCAGCAACCCCACAGCAGAAGGGTCCTCYGAGAGACCAGGCAAGGTGGACAGCTGTTTAATTTCCTCTGTCTCCAAGGCAGCTATACCAAAAGCCCACTGGTACCCCTTTGGGTCCTTGAAATACCCTCTTCTGAGGTAATCTATGCCAAGGATGCACGGAGCTTCTGGGCCAGTCACAATAGGGTGCTGCTCATTCCCACTTAGGCTCACTTCGGCCTCCAATACAGTTTGGTCTTGGGATCCCCCTGTCACTCCAGAAATACAAATGGGTTCTGCCCCTTTGTAGCTTGATGGCATCAGGGTACACTGTGCTCCGGTGTCTATGAGAGCCTTATACTCCTGTGGGTCTGATGTGCCAGGCCATCAAACCCACACAGTCCAGTAAACCCAGTTGTCCCTTTCCTCCACCTGGCTAGAGGCAGGGCCCCTGTAGTTCTGGTCATAGTATCCATTACTCACGTCTTGTAAATGCGAGTCAAGAATTTCTTCATTACAATCTGAAATAAAATCAGCCCTTCTACTCTGTCCGGGGAATTGTTCACTGGAAACTGGACCGTCATGAGACAGGTTTTTCCTGAAAACTGGAGCAGCAATTTTCCTGGGAGAACCCCCTTGTGTGATTGTTTTTCCTTGCAACTCATGTACCCATGCCTCCAGGGCCAAGGTAGGTTTTCCATCCCGCTTCCTCATGTCCTCTCCGTGGTCATGCAGGTAAAACCACAGGGTGCGCCGTGCTGTGTACCTTCTATATCCTCTCTCTTGAGCAGAAGAATGCTGACTCCTAATGGCTGAGGTACTGGTCTGTACAGGTAGAGAGTATGACATATCCTCTTCAAGTTGCTGGACCTTCCAGGACAGTTTCTCCACAGCTGAGACAAGGGAGGAAGAGACAGTTTCTTCGTAGTCCTGGAGTCTGACAACCACGTCATCCACTGTTGGTGCTTCTTCCTCTTTCTAGCCCAGTGTTGCCAACGAACTGGCATACGACGCTGGTGTGCTCAGTACCACCTTCTGCCACTTGGGTCTCATGCACTGAACTTCATCTGGATCTTTGGGTGCTTGCTGGTTGTCCAAGTCACTATAAACCACCTCCAGCATGCCTCATTCTCTCAGGTACTGGATACCTCTCTCCATGGTGGTCCATTTGCCTGGGCGACATATAACATCTTCCTTCAAGGGATACCTTTCCTTCACACCTGACAGGAGTCACCTCCAGAAGCTGAGGACTTGTGCCCCTTTTCCAATCACCTTGTCAATGCCCCCTTCCCTAGAAAGGGATCCTAGCTGTTTGGCTTCCTTCCCCTCTAATTCCAGGCTACTGGCCCCATTATCCCAACATCGGAGCAGCCAGGTAACAATATGCTCACCTGGACGACGGCTGAAATCTTTTCATATATCTCGCAACTCACTCAAGGATAGCGATCAGGTGGTTTCCATCTCGTTTATGAGTTCTTCCTCTTCCTCCTCCACTCTTCGTGATGGCCCTGCTTTTCCATCATCCTTTTCTAAATGACCTGACTTCCGCYTGCAAGATTTCTTCTTCTGCATTGGAGCAACTGATACCAGCGCGGGTTGGTCATCTGGTTCAGTTATAGTGCCCGTCGCGGGGGTTGGGGTGGCTGCAGTACCCGTTGCAGGGGTTGGAGCAGTTGCAGTGCCTGTCGTTTTGTCATCAGATCCGGAGACCTCTTTCCCTTGAGGGTTCTGAATAGTGTTGAACAGGGCTCGGTAGGCATGGGCCAGACCGCAGCATATTGCAGTGATTTGTGTCTCCTAGAATTGCTAGGGTGGCAGCATGCTTTTTCTAAATATTTTACTAGTTTTTCAGGATTCTGCACTTGTTCAGGGGTGAAGTTCCAAAACATTGGAGTGCCCACCGTGCTAGGCACTTGCCCATACTATCCCACACACCCTGCCACTCATAACTATCCAGCCTCGGGACAGATCTTTGAGTGGTATTCTTAAATAGTTGTTTAACCTTAAACAGGCCTGAAATGCATTCAGGAGACATAGCACTAGGAACATGCTGGTTTGAACATCCCAAGGGTATTCAGAATCCTCAAGAGCTGTTGTAATCAGCCTGGAGGAGAAGGGGAAGGTGAAGGCAGCTGTCTCCCCCTTAAATTGGCTCTCCGAGGAGAAGAGGTAAAAAGTGTAATTACTAATAGTTTCCAAGAGATAGCTCCCGAAGTACAGGGGTGATGGCAGTGCTGAATACAATCTCATGACCAATACTTTTATCATACCATAAGTCAGTGTTACACAGTACAGCAAAACGATAGCCTTAATCCATCTCCCAGAGGTGACAAACCCCACAGAAATACTGGCAAACAGCCGTACATACAGCCAGTAAGGTGCTACATAATAAAACTCCAAGAACAGACCCCACAACTCCGAGAGCAAATAACCCCACATTGTGACCAGCAACTACTAAACTGATATAATGAATGCTTGTAACAAATTTGTTTTAACCCGCTCGGGTCAGATGTGTCGTTATCTCAACCCTTCGTGCCCCACATTGGGCGCCAAAAAGGACTATAGTGGTTTAACCCAGCGGGCAGCCAGACGCCACACAGCTGCTCACTCACTCCCRCCGCCCCCCRGCGGGATGGGGAGACRATCGGGGAAAAAAAAATCCACRGATGGAAATAAAGGCAGTTTAATAGAACAGAAAAGGAATGAATAATAATAATAACAATGATAATAATATAATAATGATACAATATACAAAGTGAGTGATACACAATGCAGTTGCTTGCCACCCGCCGAGAAAATGACCAAAACGATTGCCGCTTCCTGGACCCCCGCCCCCATTCATATACGGGGCATGACGTCACATGGTATGGAATACCTCATTGGCCAGCTGGGCTGGCTGTCCCAGCTATGCTTCCTCCCAGCCTCTTGTGCACCTGGCAGAGCATGGGAAGCTGAAAAGTCCTTGAGAAGTAGATTACCTAGCAACAACTAAAAACATCAGTGTGTTATCAATATTCTTCTTATACTAAATCCAAAACACAGCACTAGGAAGAAATTTAACTCTATCYCGGCCAAAACCAGGACACAAAGATTCTTCAGAACTGCATTTCCTGGAAAGCAATTTAATTGCTAGCCTCCTGCTGTTTGGAATGAGAACATTTCTTCCTCCTGCTGTTTGGAACGAGAACAGATCTATCTTATCACCCTGTTTAGAACTGTTCAGAAAGTAATTCAGGATCCTCTTTGAAGGTCCCATTTAACCTTTCATTCTCAGGACAATTTTTGGAAGCCTGCAGGGAGAAATGTGGTTTTATGCAGTATTATCCATTCAGAATAAATGAATTAATATGAAATGGCTACAAGAAAATTGAGGTTGAAATTAGAAGGACCCTGACTGTCCAAGATACCTGTYTGAGGCCGTTTGTCTGAATTTGAGTCGCCTCAGGTGAGGGCAGAGATCAAATTTGACTAAGGAGTCTAAGGTATAGGCCATTYCACATCAGGATGTATGTACATTTCCTGTTTTTCAAGAGATAATGGTAGTTACTACTGCATTTTATGTAAGTCAATTCCTGATGCTGTGTATCTGGTGTTCTGAGAAAGTCTACCATGGCAGGCCTCTGAGACAACTTATGCAGGTGACTATTTTTTCTGGATACTCTCTGGGAAGAACCAGAACTGCTGAGCTGCTTAGCACTGACAAGGCAAATGAATCTGAAGTCAAATAGAGACAACTGTAGAGTCAAATCTTGAGTTATGCTATGGCTGACCAAAGTTTTTAAAATTGCATTTTTGGGCAAAGATGTGTTAATTCCCTCAGAACACCTCCACAGGAAACACMTATGCCTCGAGTCATCTATTAGGTGCCTACATATATTGCCAGTACCATGTACTTGCATCTAAATTGAAAACATGAAGTTAAGAACTCAAAATTGGTCACTGTTTTATTCCCTAGCAGTGGGAGTAATGTACAGCATTAAACCTGTGATCCCTTATGTGCTGTTAGTATCAGAATCTCGAAGGACAGAATTAGTTCTGTTACACACCTTCCAAGCCAACAACATTATCATAGCAGATTAAAATACTTTGTTGCTGAAARGGGACTATGGTAGGGAGGAGGAGGGGGTCAAAGGAAACCTTTGACAGAGAAGTGTCAGAGGAGAAGGAGCTTCAAGACAACGATGAGAAAATGAGCCATGCTATGGGTGCACAGGTTTAGGGCAAAATACTTAAGTGTTAGATGTTTTCTTAGTTTTCTTAAATTTACAACACACCAGTTTTCAAGGGGATATTTTGAAGTCTGGAAACTTTTAAGTTTTATTCCTCATAGCCCTTACAGTTTAATCTGTGAAACAAAAGAATTTGYATGATGGCATTTCATTAGTGCCTTTTGTCATGATAATCCAGACCRTACATTCCTTAAATTGCAATAGGATTGGCCTTGCTGCTTGTGATCGTGGAAGACTTAACTTCTTTATAATGAAGGAAGTTTGGATCAAACAAC
The DNA here is from genome assembly GCA_030449065.1 of Oceanodroma leucorhoa. Classification (NCBI taxonomy): domain Eukaryota; kingdom Metazoa; phylum Chordata; class Aves; order Procellariiformes; genus Oceanodroma; species Oceanodroma leucorhoa. Next base: position 10,456,218 of record JASVER010000029.1, read on the forward strand.
TGCTTTGGGCCCCATTTAAAAGATAAAATAATMATAAAAAATATCTCCTCCCTGCTCTGTTCCTCTTGTTCAGGAAGCAGACCCAAATTATTTGTGAGTGTACACAGGACTGTGGACATAGGACAATTATTTGTCAGTGTACACAGGACTTTAAGTGTACATAGGAGTCCATGGGAAACTAAGTTTTACTCTTAGGGCTGAGTGCCATTTTTTGCTCCTGTTCTAGGGAGGAATGAAATTTTGGCTAGCTTATGTCCTCAAGTTTTTGGATTGTACCTGGTGAAGYTGGCTGTAGCCATGGTGCTTGCTGGTGGTGTACAGAGGACTGATGCTACTGGAACTCGAATCAGAGGTTAGTATTGTTTCTAATAGTATCACATCCTTTCTAACAGCTGTTCCCATCCCTGTCTTCACCCGCATCCTCCSCCCCTCCAAAATCAATCCAGTAAGGTTTCAGAAGCTTAATGATCCCATTTTCTTGAGTGAGAGCAATTCTTGATTAATGCTGAGTATTCTTCCAGAATCTCAGACAAATAAAGTGGGTGTCTAGACTTCCTCTTTTTATTTTAATTTTTCCCAAATAAAACCCAGTAAAAGCAGGCATTCAGGATTCCGTTAGGTAGAATATTAAAGGCAGTTGTTTTATGTAAAACATAAGCTCACTTTTTATTGTGTAAGTGACGTTTTGAAATGATTTCTAGTAGAATATTCCCAGCAGTATTTGGCATCAAAGGATGGAATATTAATGTTTCCTTAATGTGGATCACTATAGTACATTGAAAGGAAAAATTAAAGGATTCATTTTACTTCCTAATGCCAGACTTTTCCATCTGTGATTGTCAGCACATCTCACTTAGTTCTGTTACTGTAAGTTATCTGCCTGCTGATTCTCCTTCTGTTGTTATTAGATGGCAGATATGCCATGTGCCAGGTGGTATGCAGGTCATAATCTATGTAGGTCGTAATAATTCTAAAATAATATGCATGTATRTACAAATACAGGATTTTCTTAATGCTCCAGCAGCTAAATAAGGTCATAGACTTTATATTTGAATTGAAGTTGTATTAATGTCTTGTAGAAGACGATGAAATAATTTTAGAGCACTTCGGTGAGATTGTAGTAGCCAAATTATTTCCTTCTRTAATTGCATTGTTTTGATAATACTGAATTGTGTAACTGTTGGCAATGTAACAGAATTAGTSAAGAAAAACAACCTGCTGATTTTATTAGTCCCTTTCACAATAATYTAAGTAACTGAATGGTGGAATGATAACTAAGCCCTGGTATCCTTCTGTTTCAATGTTCAAGAGTGAACTGAATGTGAGAAACGAGTATTCTAAAATGTAAGAACCCTCGTTACGGGAAGTACGTCAAATACCTGCTAATACTTTWAAAATATTTCATTGTAGATATTTGGTTTGGGTGCAGCGATATGCCTGGATGCTTTTATTAAACAATATATTTATCACACCCAATAAATAGTGCAGTCTTAAACAGAATTACATATTGTAATGTATATGTAGYACTAAACGTTAGGTGAGAAATGAGAAGTATTATTTAATTCAGAGCATTTTGTGTATATCTTTTTCTGTATATGAACCATCCACTCCTACCTCAACTTTTTCCCCCAAGGTGAATCACATCTTTTGTTGGTTGGAGACCCAGGTACGGGGAAATCTCAGTTTCTCAAGTATGCAGTAAAGATTATACCACGATCTGTGCTTACTGCAGGAATTGGATCTACAAGTGCAGGTATGTGCTTCTTCAGCTGGAACGCTTTACTTTTTTCACTGGACTGTGTTTATATAGAGGCCTTCTACATATATGAACATACGTGCTCAGGTTGTATGAGCACGGTTGAAGCAAAGAACTGCTGTGGAGGCATACGAGGCTTGACATGACTGCAAAGGGCAGTCCTGCCCCTTCTTCTGTATCAGTGGAGCAGTGTGATGAGCTTCTAACAGGGAACCTTACAAGTCATCCAGAGGCACCTCTGACTGCTTTGCTAGCAGAGGATGATCTGGACCTGTATTTTTAGTGTTCTTCCCATCTATGACAAATCTGACATCTTTCCAGAGCTCACACTGTGAGATGGGCTAGCATCATTTGGTTTTTCCTGAACAGATACCCTACTGTYTTCTGTTCTTTTATATGTTCTGGCTGGGTGCCAGTTTGATTTCTGCTTACTTTCTGGAAATTCACTCCTGTGCTGAGGTATTATTTCTGACTCATAAAGATGATTTCAAGAAGGTTTCAGAGAGCAAGCTTTTTTTTTTTTTGGTGTTAAATTTAGATATGTCCCAGCTGGCTCTGAATGCCAGGTATCTTTACAAACTCTTCTGGGGACAATGTGCAGGGTCAGATTACCTCTGCAAATGACTTTATTTGAGCAAATGACTGTATTACGAGTACATTCAAAATCGCAAAATAATTAGGGACAAACCCCAGTGTCTCAGCTAGCATGTGTAACTTGAATGTTTCTCAGATAGTGCTGCTTTTCATTTTATGTCTGGGAAACAGCATTATTTATACATGGGAAAACCAGAGAATAAATCTTTCCTAGTTCCGTAGCTAYGTGTACATGTGTATACTGGGTCTTCTGTAGCTGTGGAAGTGGAAGGTGATGTTGAACTTATACACTCTTGTGTGCAGGGAACTTGTTATGAAACACATATGCCTCTGGTTTTCCATTCAAACTGTTGACAAATACGTCTGGAGAGAAGCCAGAGAGAACATTTTGGCTCAGCATAACCTTTTCTCCACCTTTTGTTCTGTGTTAAGAACTGAGAACAGGCTGGATAATTTAAATTTTGCTGGGGGACTGACAGTGACCTGGAGTGAAATTTTGCCRTGCATTTCAATGTGACCTTGCCCGCTTTTGTCAGTAGTAATCTCCCTGTGTCAGCTGCTCTTGGCCTCTGTTGCTGTTGCCTTCTTCACCACATCTCCCCCCTGTGCTTCATTTTCTGTGTGATCTGGCTTSCAGCTCAGCCATGATAGCTAGGTTCAAAGACATTTCCCTGAAAACCAATATTGCAGCTTACAAGYTTGCTGTGGTATGCGTGCCATAGAATCAGCTGTAATGATGTGTGGAGATGGAGTTTCATCTTGTGAAAGGATTGTCTTGGGTCTCTAGATCACCTACATTTCACTTAAATATTCCTCATATTTTAAAAAGCTTTTCCCACTCCCTGCCCCCCTGCTCCTTCCTGAAATCTGACAGCAGGTGCACCAAATTTCCACCTTAAAATTCTTTAGGACCCTTATCACGAGTGAAACTTGAGTCCATAGCAAGAAATATTATTAACTCTAGTTTAATTTCAGGGAGTGTTTCCATGGCTAGAACTGCTGGACTAAAGCGTTATTTTCTAGCCCAGGAATTTGGATGTAGTTTGAATTATTTTCTTTGCTTTCCCTGTGCAAGGAGTGTCTTACTTATGAATATGTTTATAACTGTACCTAACATTGATTTTGTCAACTTGCTCTTCGTGCAGAAGCTCCAAATGATGAGTTTGGAGAACTATTAATTTGTTTTACTTTCCTTGTTGTAATTGCACACTTCAAATTGCCAGTTTCTACTTTATCATGAGTGGAGAGTCCTAATGCATGTTTTTTCCCTCCAGTGTACAGAGACTAAATCTGTAAGTTCTACTTTCAATTAGTTCCCTACTTTATATAAAAAGCAGTCTGGATTGCAGTTTAATTGCTGGCTCTGGGATTACAGTCCACACAGGCCGAAAGACACACCTGAGATTTGGTGAACTCTGGAGACGTGCTAAAAGCTGTCTTACATTTGGATTCCTCTGTTAGAGAAAACTGCAGATATCTAACCAACCTTTGGTAAGATCTTGTGCATTAACACGTCTGGTACCCTTTACCCATCCGGTACTGTTTTAGGACACGAGCTATTTATCAACCATAGAATTAGAATTCTGCTTCCAAAACTGTCTATCATACCATTTTTCCCTGGTTTTCTGTACAAGCATTTATTGGTACCAGGACAGCATATTACTTCATGAACATTCTCCTTGTGCCAAAATTCCTGTTCTTTCCTGCTCTACTGTAGGTATCGTGCGCTTTGAGATCCACTATGATCCTTTGGGGCCCTGTGGTGTCATGTGCCCACTGCAGCCCGTTACCCCATCCAGACCTAACTGGAATTGCCTTGCAGAATTTCAGAAAACACTGACCTAACTCCGCAGCTTGATTTGCTGTTGGGCCTCTGGTCTTTCAAAGAGGTTCCTGCCTCCCCCAGCGCTTTTTAACAAAGTCTGTGCTTCATCAGATGGGTTTTGCCTGATTCAGAAASTTTGACCCAGGCTAACACCCTGCTTTCTTGTTCTAGTGAATTGGTACGGGAGAACTTAATCTTTCTTATCTCACTGACAGGCTCAGGTCGACCGCTTGCTGCAAACAGCCCTTACAAATGACCAGTAGTTTATTCCCTGTTGTGAGGAAAAGCAGAACTTTACCTCCACTCTCTAGATAGCGTTTCTGAGTTTACTTGTTTTATTAGGTTGCCTTTGTTGTGAACGCTTAGTAGAGATTTTCTGTTAAGAGTTCTCTGCAAGTTTATGACTTTTAGGAGAAACCAGCACTCATTCCTCCCACTTCTCTCTAATGAAAGTTGGCAGGCAGAAGGCCAGCCCACATTCAACAACTCAATGGGAAAAATTTCTTTGACCTCTATAGGACTTTCTGATTTGTAATAAAAGACGGGGGAACCATCTTTCCCACTGTCTGGTTCTGTCTGCAGAGTGTTTAGTTTTTGTAAAGGCTCCCCCAGCCTCTCATCTGAGAATGACAGGGAGTCATTCCGGTACCTTTAATTTTTATAAATTGATACATAGTTTTCCAGAAAAAAAGAGACTTAGTGAGGTTTAACAATTCTCTCTSTTGGTTCCCACCTTACCACCGAATTTAACCAACTGTTTTGCAGTCCCMAGAGCCATAGTGCTGCTTGTGCATGATTGGATGCGATAATCACTAGTAAGAAAAGATTTCATTTTCCCCTGGAGCTTGAGATCTGCAGCGATCGATTGAGTGGTATGTTTGACTCCGTAGGGAAAGGAACCGACACATGCCTGCTGCTGCTGGGTCTGGAGCTCATGGACATCTGGCCAGAGTCATTCTGCTGCTTCCTGGTACATATTTGGCTGTTCAGATTTCTGCAAAGTTTTGTTTGATGTTGTGTCCCTCCACAGATGGACTGCTTAAACAATTTTGTGAACTGTACTTAGAACAGCTTGTCTAAAAATCTGGGAGAYTATCAGCTGTTTCTCCAGCTCTCCAGTTCTTCTCAATAAGGCTTCCTGAGCTGTATGAAATGCAGCCTTCTGGTCTCTTCTCTTGCAGCCTCTACAGAGCCTTGAGAGTACTGCCTTTTTGCTGAGATTTTGCAACATCTAACATTGTCCATATCATGCCAACAGCTGCTCGCTACTATGTTTTTTTTCTTTTCATTGAAGGCAATTAACTCAAGGGCAAACAGCCATTTTTCTTTTTCGTAGTAAGCCTCTYCCTGCTAGGCAGGCTTCATGTGCTAACAGTTGTCTCTCTTCTGAGCTGTTAGAAACCAATTCAAAGTGGCTGACATGAGCTATCCAGCTGTGGTTATGAATAGAGTGTGGTGTCAGTATCCTGAGGTACACAAGACACTGAAACTGGAGACATTTTTCCCTTTTGTAGATCCCCAAACTGTCCCTGGGCATTCCCTAGCTGATACAGGCCAAGGCAGTGCCAGGAAACATGCTAACAGTTTACTAGTGTGGATCCATACCCTGGCCCTGATCAGGTTATTAACAGAGATGCAACCTTTAGGCCACTCTTTTTGGATCTTCAGTTCTACCACAGGATTCTTCACTGTTTTCCTGAATATTCATAATTGTACATTAACTTGAAGTATTTTCTATCAGCATGCAGCTTGAAAATATTTTCCCGAGAGCATGACTTCATTGACTGTTCCTTAAACAGTTGGGCCTCAAGTTGAAGGGGCCTTAACTCTGTAGGAAGTCTGCTAGACTTCTTGAAGGAATYAATTTTGAAGTTGTGATCAAACCTCATCAGAGATATGGCACATCTGTAACAATGTTTCATCTCTTGCAAATCCTTAAATTCYCTTAATTTCCTCTCAATAATGTTGCTCCAAGATGGCTTTGTCCTGAGACAGAGCTTACCTTGACTACCTGCATGCAAAAGATTATTTAGCCAATAATTTTGGCCTGTTCATACATCTATATCTGAAGACCTGTAGTTAGGAAGGACAGGAAATACTGCAGGAGCAACATCTTCGTCATGTTGGCTGGAGGTTTCAGGTCTTACGTACTTCTGGCATAATACATCCAGGGAGGCCTTCATCAGACTTTTTTGTCCTGCTGTTGAAATGGCTGGCATTTCAAGCAGTTGATTTTTGGATGGATATCCTATGCCTTCAGGATTCCCTTCACCATAGCAYAAAGCCCCTGCTTCTTCCCAGTTTGTATTGGTGTAGGTCTGCCACACCTTTCTAGTGAGATAGGACAATCTGGAGGATCCCCTTATGTTGAAAGGTAGGCCTCCTTCTCTCGYGGTCCAGGGGTGTTTTGGAGGGAGACCCAAGAACTCCTTAAAAGTTCCTGACATTTCAGCCRGTTCTTCACACTGCCATTAACACATAGCTGTTGTCACTTACATCCRATACAGCCCTTTTGCAGCACACACACCCCCTTCCTCTGATTTTCTCTGTCTGCAGGAAGGCCAGTCACATCCCTGGTGCCATGGATAATGAGTACCCAGCCATGCCTCCAAGCCAGCATTACCAAAAGTTGGAAATGTTGAAGTGTATCCTCCCTCCATCCCGGCCTGAAAGGGCCTTTGCTTTCTCGATTCCAGATACAAACCTGGGGTTTGCCTTTAACAAAACCTCCCTAGTGACTCCAGCTGGCTCTTCTTCTGTAGACATTCTTCTTTGCCTAGACCAAAAATCAAGCAAAAATCCCTCCACCTGCCTTCTGCAGCCCAGCTCTCATACCACACACTACAAGACCAGCTCTTAAGMAGCAGAAYTTTAACTGGAAACATAAATACAAATGGGAAGGCCTAGCATGAGTAGTCCCCCACACACTGCCAGCCCTTACAGGTGTTTGTCAGTTTTGTTGCATCTTCTCCGTTGGCACTGAGCAGAGCCCTCCAGCTAGCAACAACAGGAACAATTAATCCACCAAACTTCCGTGGCTCTCAGAAAAAATGGGAGAATCTGCAAGCTTGCAGACCACTGTGCTATGGATAAGGGGTAGGGTAGTTAAGTATGTGAAGGATGTCCTGCAGCTACCCAGACAGAAGCCACAAGATTTAGTTAACTTTGCTCTTTTTCTGTCTCTGGTAAATGAGGATTTGCCAGGAGTGTACATAAGGTGTTTTGKTTTTTTTCCCTTTTTCTTCCCTACCACCATTTTCAGATGGCAGTGGACARTCTTTGTACACCTGCAAGTGTCTGAGCCGACTTCCAGAAAATCAGCAATTGGGGCCCTACAAAGGAAGATAATGGAATGTCAGATCATCAGATTTGTCTTTGTGACTTTGTCACTCACATCTCAAAAATGCAGATTGCCTGGCGAGCTATAAACTAAGCTACTGTGGTTATTGTAGCAAAGTTCTGAGTTGCTGCAGTYTTGAAGATTGGTGGTAAAGGTTGGCTTTTTCAGTGGAGCTTTGTAGAGCCACTGGAGAGGTTAAATTTCGCCAGCCTCCATTATGATAGAGATGGAGCCTTTTTGCCCTCTTCAAACTCAAGAGTGTTGTAGTAATTCMGACTGAAGGTGATGCATGAATAAATCACAATGACTGTAAGATGAAGGGACAAGTTTTTTTCAAGCTAGACATAAAACCCCCCACCCATGTTTTTCGTCCCTAATGTTACCTTGTCTGATCCATTTACTTCTTTATACATGAATAATCTCTGATAAGAGTTATGACAGTCTTCTAATAGAATTGAGTCCATCTGGCCGAGGTGAAAATACAGTGAGAAGCATCACCAGTCCTGTCAATAGAATCTGTAGCATTCCCTTGCATCTTGGTGGTTTCTGCAAGTGGAAGTTCRTGGGAAGGTGAACTCATTTTGACCTTGAAATTGTAATGCCATGCTGTCTGCACTAGCTGTCTATGTCATGCGTATAGCCCTGCTGTTTCAAAACTTTCAGAGATCAGGGACAAGTCTTTACAGAGATGCCTTRTATGCACTGTATCTTTTAATACCACTAAGTTTGTGCTGTGATGTTGCCTGATGATCAGACCTGAAGCCTCTGGAGTACTGGAATTTAGTTTCTCAAATTCCGTGTCTCTGGAATGTGATTTTGCCAGGAAATGTGATATTCAGAAGACAAGTGTGTATGGACTGCTAAGATCTGGACAAAGTTGTGGAAGACCTGAGAGGCATCCAGTCCCTCAAAAAGCATAGAAAGACCGTATCTCTTGCAAAGATCATGAGGTGCTCTCATGAAGTACCGTTGTTGTTCTCCAGTTTTCACCAAGCGCAGCAGGGTTGTTATTTTTCCTGTAATTGGTGGGTCAGCTATATCTAGGATGTGTTAGYGTATCAGGTAAGGTGGTGCCAAATTCTATTGCAGCATCATGCCATCTGGTCTAGCTTGAAGTTTACTGCACTCAAGTTCAGGTGCGCAGTTGACTCTTTTCCTCCTAAACAGAACAATAGATCTTCACTTTCTGATTTCTCTAAATTGGTTTGCTGCGTGACATAGTTGCAGACTGTTTTGTAGTTGATTCTGCAATAACAGTAATACAGTTTGCGTCCATCACYGTGTGCTTCTAAGAAGCCTTCATGCTACTGATGGATGGATTCTGGTTACAGCTTGTACTTGATCATGTCTTCATTTTAATCSTCAGTAGGTGCAAGGGTTTGAAATACTAGTATGGTAGCCTTAGCTCAAGGCAGACTTCATTAGCCTRCCAATCTTTCACCAGATGACTAAGATATTTACATGCTTACATTTAAGAAATATCTTAAATAGATTTATAAATAGAACAATAAAGTGCATGAAAAATCTCAAAATGTCACTGTACACCTTAAAGTTGCAATATAATTGAAAATCAAAAGATCTTTCGTAAAAGTTCACATCATTTCAGCCCTCAAGTGAAGCAACTGCTGGTTTGGGGGACCAGTTCTTTGTGTTGTCATACAGATATTAGAGTGTTAATATTTTTAAATTGCCAATCATCATTTTAAAMAATTACAGAGATATTTTCAAGAGCACACATTAGAATTAGGGTTCCAAATATTAATGGATTTCATTAATTCGTTCAGCTACCATATRTACTGCTGAGTTTCCATACAAGAAAGAAACGTGCATGTACATTCCTTTCTGATTTAAAAAATATACGTTAGAAATGAAGACAATTTCACTAATGATGTGGAAAGACAGAAGGGCTAACTGCTTGGGACATCTTCATCCCCATTAGAGAATGCAGAAAGAGAAGACAAAGTTCTATTTTTATTCAGAGCTATACTGTCAGTCATCATGAAATTTACCTTTTTTTAAGGGCCTGGAACCTACAACGGTTCACAGTTTGGGTGGTTACTAGTAACTAGCAGAACTATATTCTTGTAATCTGACATGACAGATTACAATTTTAAATGCACATACAGTCACAGTAAGCATATAAGGCTGATGAGAATTGGAAGAAATAACTCAATTGTTAGTGTCATAATAATGTCTTAAGTATTTACAATTTACTGCCTAGTTCTTTTTATCTTCAAGGATGCCTCAGGTAATAGGGATGTCTCTGTGCAAGAGCTTCAGGGCAGGCAGTGTATTCTCGAGTGTGTCATGCCTGCCACAACAGGGTTTGAATCTTGATTTATACCAGTGCATAGGATTGCCTTAAAGGGCAGAAAGAAAACTGAGAAGTTTTAAATTCCAGTTGTTTCAAAAAACTGAAAGAAAGCATCGAAACTCCTTATTACTCATTAAAAAGACTACAAGAATAAAGCACACCTGAAAATAAACATACCAACCCAGCAGTTGTACATAATAATCTTGCAGAAGAGCATTTTTTGGATACTCATGCTATTCCTTTTGATGCTTAAATTTTCTAGTAATTGCTTGAATCCTTCCAACCGATTTTGTGTGCTATTAGGGTGGCTGTAAAAGGGTTCTTTGCTTAGATACCCACCCAAACTCACATGAAACATTGTCCTTAATAAACCAGTTTGACTAAACAGCAGCAGCAGGACATTTAAAAAAAAAAAAAAGTCCTAAAATCCAAATCCAAGATAGCAGATGGTAAATCTCAAATTGCATGCTTTAAGTAACAAGTATGTGCCTTGGAAGGAAAAGAAGCTTGCACCTAAAATTATACTGTGCTGCCTGCTTTCACAGCAAGAGGACATTTTTGGACTTTTTAAGAGATACTTTTTTCTTTGCACTTCATCTAATGACAGTTTTGTTCTTAAGCTGCTACTAAAGGGCACTTTATATTTGGCAATCTGGATATCAGAGATGAGGACATGACATTATTCCTTCATTTTGCCTGAATGTTTTAACTTTCAGTTTTTTAGCTTTTAATAGTGCTTACAAAGTAAAGGGGGAGGGGAAAGAATATGTATACTTTAATCAGGTTTGGTTTAGACCACATAGAATAACACATTAGAGAAAAAAGGCAATTACTTAAAAATAGTTGTATTTATATTCCACGATTTGCTCAAATACTGGTGGGCTTTTTTTTTTTATAAACTTTCTACAGGATGTTTTAAAACAAGTTCTTCACATTGCTTGTCAACTATGTACTTATGGAATTTGAGGGAAATAGTTCTGGTTGTTTTTACAGTTTAACACATGTACAGTACCAAAATGATGGTGGTTAGTCACATGCAGTCCATATGAGATTCTAACATAACATTTAATGAATTTTCTGATGTTGACCACCCCTTTGATGCTGAAGGTAATGCATCTGTAGAAAGCAGTGACTGTAGATTTGGGTTACTGCTCTCTGCATCTTCCAGTTTTTCAGTGTTGTCCTCCCAATTAATGTGGAATCTCGTGACTCTGGGATTAGATGCCAAAATATTCCTTTGAAGCTGGGAGAGAAGAAAATACATGGATTATGTAATGTGTACATCTCAAACTGGAGTTCACGTGCATACAGATTTTTTCCTTTTACTCCCCATAGCCCTATATGTGTAAAGCATATTTTGTTTAAAAAGGTAATTCATATAAACGTGAATCTATAGCTACTATCTATGGATCAGAAATAYGCTTACAGAAACACACCACTCGTTCATTTACTCTGATATCCTACTCAGCAAAATAACTGCTTTCTTGAGAGGATATTTTTAACTGTTCCATGAGTTCAAGGCTGTACAAGAACTCTGCAAGTAAAGTGCAAGTGTTTATTATTTTAGCCAGCTTTTAGTAAAGCAAATGAYTACCCCGACAAAGATTTTGCAAACCACGGTACTTCATAAAATTTTTGCATCAACTTTATGGTGTTTGCAATAATTATATCAATTCCATCAACTGTCTGTCTTCATTTAAGAGTACAACCTTTCCTTAAATTACCATGCTTTAGATTGATTTCACTAACTGAATTTTATTTTGTCTACTAAAGTTTTAAAGTAAAAACATTACTTGGATTTGGAAGATTATTAATATTGTGGCAATGGACATGCTTAAACATTAGTAATGTATTTTATTCTCATGGCTGGCCTTCATTTTCCTTTGAAAACAAGTTRTATTTGTTTATGTATGCAGCAAAAAAGAAAATGCTCACTTTCTCTTAATCTTTCACCATTTTCAAGACAATATATAGTTAACTCTGGAGGATGGCAACTTACTACCATTGGCCACTCATTATGAAAGCTACAGGAAAAGTTTGCTTTGGTAGTAATGCTGATTTTATTCTTCAAAGAAGTGCACTCTCATTAAATATTTCCCAACCCCTTATGCAAACAAGACCATTTCTTTTTTTTGAACCTAGTAAGGTCTATTACCCATCAACTACAATCAAATATGTTTAATAACCTCCTATTCTACTTGTATGTTTAAATTCTGTCCCAAAGTCACATTAAGGACTTTTTATATAAATACATGATAGCTTCTGCTGTTCTTTTTCATAGAAACAGAGCTAGCTTTTTACATCAGCAAATTRGAGAATTAAGACAAGTAGTTCTAGGCTTTTCTAAATTCAAGCGCTTAAAGGAAGTCAACATTCTGGCATTCACATCCAAAATAACAAATAAGTATATGATTTAAATGAAAGAAAAAAGAAAGAAACCGATTATAAGTTTAAGAATCCTTAAAATTAACAGTAATTTTGAGAACATACTGAGCATCTGATCCCTGAAAATTAAGTTAAGCATAGAAAATAATTAGCGACTTTTAAAAACCAATTTACATACCAATTCAGTTTAGTTACATTTGAAAATCAGTTTCAGGGACTATGGGGATTATCTCTGTACTAGTCATTACAGTACATGCATTATCCCATTCATTTTTTCATATATGCAGTTATATAATTGCAAACTTGAGAAATAACAAAATTTTCACCATCACACAACTTTGGAACAAAGTGTGTACAYATGTATGTCAGCTTTCATAAAGAGAAAACCGAACTCCACAAAATCTTCCATGAAAACAAACCCGGATGCTGTATAGAACCTTGTTGGTTTGTACAGAGTCTGCCTRGGTAGGGTATTTCACAGGATTTTGACTATTTTTTATGTTTAATTGATCCTTYTCTTCAAGGTATTAGGTTCCAAATAATTCTATTTCACATCATCTTTTAATTCTAGTTCTGGTTTAATTTTTACCATGAAGGATGTATTTTTTTTTAAATTTAATCTGTATACCTCCTTGGTCAAGTTGTCCATTGATTGGATAATCATCCAACCTGCTCTTACCCGGTTACCCATCTTCTCTCATTTTATAYATAACTTGTTCTTCAGTTTGTTTGTTACTGTTTTGCAGAAACTGCAGCTCTAACACTAGAACAACTGGATAACAACTGTGTTTAATTAATACTTAAAACTTAGTTCCAGGTTGACTGTCCCAGAAAACACATTATTCTGTTTTTCTGAAGAACAGAGCCACTTTGTCAACAGTGGTGCACATAGAGGGAACCCAACAGTTTATTTCACGCAGCCAGTGTAAAATAATAATGMAGTCCAGCCAAGGCTTCAAGCTGTGGAAACTGTTGCAGCCTTCTCAGTGTTCTCCAAATTATGACAACTACTTCGCACTTGTAGTTTGTCCCCCCACCTCTTTTCCATTATTTGATGCCTCGTTCCACGCACTTTATGGAATCACTTGGGGTTTGGTTTTGTTTCTTAAAAACCTCTTTCTATAAGCATACCTTTGATATATGACTAGAACAAGACATGCCTTACCTTAGAAAAATCTGGCTTTACTGGTGGATTCTCTCTCAGTTCTGTTTCGGTATATTCATTGTTTACATAGTAGCCAACTCTAATAAATTCTTGACCTCGATAGGTGCATGTAATTAGCACAACTGTTACACCTACTGCATCTGCATCTGGAATAAGCCCTGGGTTAGGTGCATCAGCCTAAATGTGAAAGGGAAATATGGATTAAAATAAAATTGATACCACATGGCTATCTAGCAGGGGAATCTTAAGTAGTATGTCTTAGCAGTTGAATAGTGACTGTATYTAAAATTGTTCTTCAGGTTAACCAGAAAATATATCTGCTTTCACAACAACATCAACCCTGAATTTAGGACACTATCCTCTAGAGACAGAATTACTTAGAATACAGTAATATTGTGTGCTGACATTTCTCATGGGTGATTAGACAGCTTTGATCCAAAACTGCTGTTAAATATATGATCAGCTGAACTGTTGTTCRAGCAAGTGTACTAACATCCCTCCAATTGTACAGTGCCATTGTTCTCCAGCCCATCTTGGTAAGTTAGTAGAGTTAAGATTTTTTTTTTTTTTTGTACCTCTGGGATTGAATTGGTCTGTATGTGTGTTTTTAACAAGACTAAACACTTAAAAATACAGACTGCAATTCATACTTCAGCAAGAACAGCAGGGACAGGCTATGGTGAGCTTTGAGCTGTCACACAGATTTCTAGGAAAGGAATAAACTCTCTCTCTTGCCTCCTTCCACATGCCTATGTTTGTTAAAGTGTATGCAGTTAAATGCATCATCGCTCTAAGACATCTGAGATATTTTCAGCCAGGATGCAATCCTAATTAATAGGCAACTCTTATAATCTTTCTCAATGTCCTTACTTAGTGTGGCTCTGCAATTATTAATAAAAAAAATTTGCCTTGCAAAATGTGGCTCACATCAGTCACTTAAAATGCTTACTAACTACACATTTATTGATAAAATGTGATGCCTCATTCTGCTGTAGGATTTAAAGTAACAGCGATCTAAGCATAAATGAAACAGCTTCATATTTACAATTTTACATGAAGATTTGAAGCCAACAATGAACACCTGTGTTGCGAGTCCAAGTTGGTATTAACAATGTATGTTAGAATGGTTCAAGTGTAACAAATCTTGCCTTAGGACAGAGGACAATTGGGATTAATTCCTACTGTCCCTCTCATCCCTACTTTTCTGCAATATTTATAAACTCCAGCACTGTGAAATTTGGGAACTAGTGGTCATGCATCATTGGCTTCTGCTCTTTGGTACTTCAGTTCTAAGCCTTCAAACCACTCTAGCTTTTTATAAGAAGCTGTAGGCTCTTTGCAGAAGAATTAGATGAGTCAGACCTCTCAGGTACAAATATACCAGGGGGAGGAGAAGCAACCAGGGAATCAGGTAAAACACAACTTCCTCCAGCCCTGAAGGGAGCAGAAAATGACCAAACGGCTTTACAACTCGCATAGGAAAATGGAAAAGATGACCAGGGAATAGGACAAGTGTAGAAGCTTGAAGAAATCACAAGAACTGCCAATACAGATGAAATCATTAATTTAATTCAGTAGTCTTGTTCTAACAGTGCCCAGGACCATTTGATTACTTTAAATTCCACAGTGGGCAGTTACAGACTAATATATTGCAAAAGCACATTGTCCCATGAAACTCAACTCACACCCTAGTGTGGGATTTTAGTTCCTCCAGGCTCCCATTGTCATTTTGTGCCCTGTAATATTCTATGATACAGTTGTGAACCCAAGGAAATACTCTGTTTTAATCCTATTTAAATCTCAAGCATTGTTTTGCTGAGTGGAAAAGACACTGAACACTGTTTAAAACTGTTTTCTTTTCACAAATTTTKAACTTCCTGCCTTGGATGTCAAACCTCTTAATTGCCTGGGAAACAAATGATCATACACAGGTAGAAGAAAAAAAGAAGAGTTTGGTATGACCAAGTGATAAGTGAGCAGTTGCAAATAGATATTTTGGTAGGCAAAAAGAGGCAGTAGGATTAACTTTTGCATAAAAATCACTGTCTTAATATGCCATTCTTATGCTAGAAATTACTTAAGAATTTTATGAAATCAYTCAATGTATATGTTGTCTTGAATTATCTTGCTTTTCCACATGATACATTTAATCACTTAGCTATTACTGCAGTGTAGCTAAGTTAGTGTAAGGTCATATCCCCACTTAAAGATAATAAATTATTTTTTATGTGCTTGTATTCTCAAATAGAAGTTTCTGTGAATTTATTACAAATCCCCAAGTACATAGAGAGAAGGAATCAGGTTTCACTACTTATATCTTGGTATTTAGAACCAAACAGGCCAAGCTGTGGGCCTTTAATATTGAAATCTTTTAAAATTTAAAAAAAAAAAAAAAAAAAAAGGCTGATTGTATAAGTCTGAAAAGCACAACAGTTTTCCATCTTTGTAAAGGCTGACTTCCCAACCTGATACACAGCTTCTTTTCAACAAAGGTTGTTTTATCATCCTTGGTATTTTATCTGTGTGGTACTCCATTTTACTTGCCGTTTCAGCCATTTTCCTATTTAGAAAAATCTACAGCATATTATTAGCTGAAAATTGTATACAACTCTGCAAAGGTCCCTTCCTTGTGCTGTCCCTAGTGAACAGAATTTCTTTATATTATACAACATAATTATGTTGTATAATAATAAATATGTTTATATTATAAATCCTGCATTTCTGTGCTTTGCCTCATTCTGGCCTTCCCTTGCTAGTTCTCTCCAWCTCCCAGGCTGCTTCAGCTTGGTGAATAAAGTAGCTTCAGTCATCAGCAAAGGCTTATTGCAGCGTTTTGGTTTTTGGTGGTCTCCTGTGTACACATTAGCTGAGTCCTACCCTCACCTGAAATCCAGTGCTTTTGAAGTCCAATATACTTAGAGCAACAGTACTTCCATAAAAAATAAAAGGGATACTTTAATACAACATAGAAGGGGTACTGACTCTCTTACAGGACCTACTCCAATCTAAGCAAAATGTCTACATATCTACTYCTAATTTAGCTGCAGTGTCATTTATAACTGGGATGCAATTGATGAACACATCCTACAGAAACTGCAAGACCAGTAAATTTAATTTTCAAGGCCTTCCTAATCATACAGCCAAAACATGCCTTTTTAGGCACCTGCCTCCTGCTCCWTCTTATCACCATCAACAATGAATCTTCGTAACTTCATTGAGAACAGTGCATCTTTTAAATTAGAAAGGCAAATGCCAGCTGATTTCTCTGGATATAGTGCTACAAGGTAGCCCCTTTGATGGCAACAGAGGATCACCTATTTCTGACCAATTAATGCCATAAGCTATAACAGCTTGATAATGGAAGAACTGTTAATAAATGATGCATTTGTTACACATTTGCTTTATGTGTAGTGTGGAAAAATTAGGCCCAGCTCCAAAACCAAACAGAAATGTTTCAAGACTGATTTGCACTTATGTAGTTGATAAATGTAACCTCCAACCTAATCCTATTCCTTTAGCCTGTCCTGTAAGAAAAAGTTTCCTGGAACTTACAGGATTAATCAAGATGCCTCACAAATGGTATTATTTTAAAATAGTTACATTAACTGTGATGAATAAGAAARTGTATTCATTAGCACTTTTTTACTTTAATGCTCATACTCCAGCATGCATTTGCCATTAAATAGTTGTTAAGTGAATTTATAGTATTTGGGAAAGTAGCATGGTTCTTACACAATAAGCCAGTATTCAGTTTCAATCTGATTTTTCTGCTGATAGATTTTGCTCTCAGTTTACAAGACAAATACTAGTATTTGATAAATAGAGAAAAAAAGTGAGCTAAATCATAGTTTTGATTAAAAAAACCCAAACCCAAAAAAACTTCCRTAAGAATTTAGGCAAGTCTGCTTTGTTTTTTTCCCCCCTCTCGCTGACTTAAAATGGAAACCAGAATAGGCTAGTAAGCTATCTTAGTGCTGCTCTTTCCCTGTTTTCCTTCCCTTCATTATTCTTTCTTAGTAACTTTTGGCTTTAACAGCAGTATTTTATAGGACTCACATGCTCCAGAGTTTGTTGGACAGTCTTGATCTACACACTTGTGTCCCAAATGCCTGCTATCTACCATTGGAATTCTGTCTTATTTTACAGATAATTGCTATATTTTGTTGTGATTTAGCATGCTTTGCTAAACATCACAGTTGAACATTTATCCTGCCAAATAGAAATGAACTCTTGACTGTTCCGGCTGAGTTTTACGATTAATTTGTTGGCCTGATCTTCTGAAGATGTTGTCTACATTAACCTAGTGCTCCTGTTTGTCTGAAACTGCCACCAACTGCCGTAGAGTTAAGCCTAGTTACCTGGTGCTAGTGTAAACCAGGTAACTGGCACTCTTGATTACTGAGTGATCTAGAATATATTTATAAACCAGACTGGTCAAAATTATCAGTAGCTACGGGAATGGTGCTTATATCACTATCTTTTATTATTGATACCACTACTGAAAATATTACCATGGAAATATCAGGGGCAAGAAATATCAGCTCATGAACAGACTTTAAAGGAAGGTGTATCATACCKGAAGAGCTGACTGAAGTATTTTTCTAGCTTACCATTATTTTTCAAGTGCCTCTTAGTTTGATAGTCATCTTTAAACAAATAAACACAACCCTTTTAAGACACAGTTAAATCAAACTTACCTGAAATACAAACATGTGTCTGCCCGCAGGAACAGGTCCTACTAAAACAGAGTCTAACACCTGATCATACTCTTCACTTTCAGCTGAACCCACATAAATTATTTTCCATTCCAAATCTACAGCAAAACAAAAATAAAAAAAAMCAAGCATTATTTATCATTACACTTAAGGGTCTTCCACTCTTGCCTATCTACAGTTTTGCGTAGTCTAAAATTGCTTCTTTTGCAACAGGCCTAAAGGAATAAGGACCTGTCTTCAYTGGGGAAATCTATCGATGCCTGCCCCAGTCCTCATGAACCARACCATCCCATCATCTCTCTCCAGTCAGTCGGTACCACAGGAATGCCTCTATTTTCATAGTCAGGTTAATTTTCAAATTTTATATAGAGGACACGGCCCATTTACGSGTTGGGAGCTGTGTTCAGCATTTTCTCAAAGCCTGTCGGAATGGCTGCAGCACAGGGATGATGCCTATATACGCCTATAATGCACTGCGTGCCTTGAATACTGACTCACCTCCCAGAAAGAGGTTCCCACYTTCCACATATACACCTCACAGCTTAAATTACACAGATCATGGAAGGTAGTTAATTGAATAAGGAAACCCATTGTGTAAGCACCAGGCACACTAACTGTATGCCCTCATTCCTTCACATGTAACTTGTGTAACCTGAGAAGTACGTAAAATTGCGATAGCATGATTAGATCATATTCTGATCAAAGATATTGGTGCTTGGATCTTATCCAAATTCTGAAATGGAATTACAGGAAAAAAAACCTTAAATGTAGAATTTTGCTTCTTAAAATGCACCAAAATCAAACATTTCTTACAATTCAGTTTTTTCTAACTCACCCTCTCCATGACAGGTGTTTGAAAGCTGAAACTGCAAATTAGCACACATTAGCTCATCCTGGGCCAGCTTTTCACTTTCACTTTTTGGTTYAAAAACACATGCATAAATACACATGCAGAAGACAGATTTTTTTGGTTTTGTTTTGGTTTGTTTGGTTTTTTTTAAAACAAAGAGGAAAAAGATATCACCATTACGGAAAACAATGACTAACACTTTTTTTTTTTTTTTTAAATGAAACTTGCTTCAAAACTGTACCTTAAAAACTTACATGGTATATTTCATACTTTTTTTCCTTATGAACAATGCCCTGATTGTCTATGCAAAAGCACAAACCTGTACCCTATCACACTTACTTTATTACTATGCTCTGCAAAATCCAAAGGTCTGCATTATGGTTTCTTGATGCAGGAATRGAACGTAAGCATAGAAAAAACTTGGCACTTTAACAGAACTTGGCTGCTTTAGGATTGCASCTCTCTTTCCTTGTTAATGAATTCTTGTTGCTTATCATGTTTAACATCAATGCAGGTATTAGGGGTTTAAGTAACATAATTAACAGGGCCTAGGAAGGGATTTTACTCTTTTGTACAGCACAGCACAATTGGCCAGGTACTGTATCAGAGGTTTTATTTCCCTTGTAAGCATCTAGTACTAGCTACAGCCAGTACTGCAGGCTACTCATCCAGGACAATTAAGGACCTCTTTTGTCAGCACCTGTGCAATTTACCATGTACAAGAAGTGAGGACTTTTAGAATAAACTACTTAAGATTATCACACCATCATGCGCCGTTATTCTAAGAGAACAGTGCAAGGTTCATTCTAAACCAGTATTTAGCGCTGAAAAATGGACTTTTTAAAAAATAAGTTTTAAATTATACATTTAATAGGTTGATCCAAATGCTGTTTAGGTATCATGATATGGAAWAACAACTTTAAAAAAGGGCTGAACTTCATTAATTTAATTTTAAGATCAGTGGTGCACAGAACTAGCTGAAGAGAAAACAGCGTAACAGACRTTAGCACCTGAAAGCTAAGGCAATGATGGCAAATTTTTCATCAAGTATAGAAAGGCTATGTTTGATCTTATTTTTGAATGTGAAAGATAACAGTGCTTATCCTGAATTTATTCTGTAGTCTAACTTGCATTTAGGTGGGGGAAGGGAACTGAGAATTTTGCATTAGACCATCTATCATTCTTCTCATCCCGATTGTCCGGGATTAACTCTAATGTAAATCCAGAGAGTGAGGAGTACGTCACGTACAGCTGCACACAACTGGAAGGAAAGGTTTAGCACCTTGTGCCGAGCCCGTACGACGGGCGCTGCCACCTGCCACACCAGTTGCCATCGAAGGGTCTGATGCTGCATCTCGGATGCGGCCAGACTGACTAGGGAGATCCAGTCAGCAACCTGGAGATAGTCACGGAGCACACCCTGCTACAGGCAGCTGCAACTAATGCTTCGGTCAGTTGTAAGAGGGCAGGAGACCCTCGGCAGAGGCCTAGAGGAAATCCCAGGCTCAGAGGAGACTTCCTCCCAAGTTCCCGCCGGCGCGACCGTCCCTCCCAACGGCGGTGGGGTAGAGCAAGCCAAGCCGTCCACGCCGAGCACACTGTCACCAGGCCGCCGGCACGCACAAGTAAAAACTGCTACAGAAGCAGGCAGGGTGAAGCAAGTTTAACCGCAGCGACAGAGCCTGCCAGGCGTTATCACCTGCGAACTCCCGTTTCCCTTTTGCCCCTCAGGCCGCGGGGGCTCCCTGGCGAGCAGGCGGCGCAGGTCTCCGCCGGGGCAAGGACCCCGCCGAGGGCCAGGCAGCTCTGTCCTCTTGCTCTTTGCTCTCTGGCAGCCCCAGCCGAGCGGCCTCCTCCTCACTCGCACCGCTGCCGGCGGGCARGAGCGCCCCGCTTCCCCTCCCAGCCCGCCGCCGCCTTCCTCGCCCCGAGCCGCGGCGTTCAAAACTCCCGCCTCTCGGGGCGACGCGCGGCCTCTCGGGGCGACTCCCGCAGAGAGCGGCGGCGCGGCCTGCCGGCGGGCGGCGCTGCGGAGCGCCGCCAAGGCGAAGGCGGTTCGCGGCCCGCCCGGCTGAGGGGAAGGCGGGAGCCCGCCGGCGGCGCGGCGCGCCCCTCGGCGGGGAGCACGGCCGGCGCCCCAAACTCAGGCGGGGGGTCCCCGCGGGGCGGCTGCAGGACGGCGCCGCCGGGGTCACCTCCCCCCCTGCGGCGGCTGCCGGTAACTTTCGAGTGACTTCCAAAAATAGTGGCTGGCGGCCGGCCCCCTCCCCCACCGGCAGGGCTCCCGCAGCCAACGTGCCGTGCCGTGCCGCCGGCCCGCGCACCCACCGCGCCGCACCYCGCCGCGGCAGCCAGCTGCCGGCACCCGGGGGCGAGCCCGCCCGCCCCTGCCTCCTACAGCGATTTTTAATTTTTTTTTTTTAAAGTATTAAAATGGAGCACGAGGCCAACGAAACGCTGGCTGCGGAGCGTTTTCCGCGCTGCGAGTAACGCCTGGGCGGAGGGGCGCCGGCCGCGCAACAGCCCCTCTCCCCGCGGGCGCGGGGATGCGCGGCAGCCGAGCCCGGTTAACCCTCTCCCTCTCGCGCTCCCCCCCACGCACACACAAAGCTGGCAACATGGCTACCACCACTCAAACAAGTTCCTCGCAACTTGAAGCTCGCCTCGCCGATGGCGCGGCGCGGCGGGGAGAGGCGGCCCCGGCTGGGCGGCCAGGGCAGGCGAACGCCGCCAACTTTCCCCGCCGGGCTCGGCGAGAGCGGTTTTCCGCCGGCGGCTCGGGCGCCGGCGAGCACATCCCTTCGCCTCAGCAGGGCGATGCGGTGAAGGAGAAACTGTTAAATTGTAGGAGCAGGCCTGTGCAAAGTTTAAGCCTTAAAACCCCTGAAACTAAGAGCCCGGGGTTACAAAATCCGCATCGGGAAGAAATCTACTCACCTTCCGACAGGTCCTCTATGCACTCAAATGTGATTTCGAATTGGAAAGGATTGTAGAAAGGAGAAGGATTATCCAACACCACTACATTGTTCACCTGAACCTTTGCCATATTTTGAAAAAAACACAAACAATAGGAAGAGCGTGCTAACGCAGCACAATAAAGTCCAGTGTGTTGGTTTTTTGCAAGGCACACACCCCCGTGCCGGTGTCTGAGCGAGGCTGCAGAGCTGCGACTTGCAGAAACTTTTTTTTCCCCCTTTTATTTACACCAGGAACACTCCACACTGTTTGCAGCTTTCCTGTTTCACTAAACTACAGCCCATTCTGCCCTGCTCGCCGCCAGCGCCCGCCCGGATTGGCCGCACGCCGGGCTAGGGCCCTCCTCCCCGAGCGCGGCCGCCGAGCGGCAGCAAGATGGGCCCCGCCGCTCCCGCTCGGCCCGCGGCGCCTGGCCGCGGCGCCCCCGCCCGGCGCGCGGTGGAAACGGCCTGCCAACGGCCGCGCGGCGCCGGGCGGGGCGGGGCCGAGCCCAGCCGGGCGGAGCCGGGGCGGGCGGCAGCCCCGCGGAGGCACCCGCCCCCGAGGGCTTCGCCGTTCCTCGGCCGGGGGGCCCCGCCATGTGCCGCGGGGCTGTTGTGGGGGGCTTTTTTTTTAGGCTTTTTTTTTTTTTTTTTTCCCCCCCCTTTTTCTGTGCTCAGAGGTGGCCGGGCCGACGCAGGGAGCTGGCTTCGCCGGGGCTGGGTGCTGATGGGGTTCCGGGTGTGAGGGCCACTCCGGCTCGGGGCTGTGAGGCTGCGGGGGCCATCAGCTTGCGAGAGGCCAGCCCCGCAGGGGAGCTGCGCCCTCCTGGTCAGCCCCGCAGGGCCGACCTCTTGGCCAAAGGCAGTGTTCCAGGAGGCGGCGTAACAGGGAGCCTGGCTGGCACCTTGCTCACTGGGGTGCTCCCTGAATAAAAGGGGGTTTGCTGACAGGGTGCTGGGCACCCCGGGTGCAGACGGGCTGTCTGCAC
Source organism: Oceanodroma leucorhoa (assembly GCA_030449065.1). Taxonomy (NCBI): domain Eukaryota; kingdom Metazoa; phylum Chordata; class Aves; order Procellariiformes; genus Oceanodroma; species Oceanodroma leucorhoa. The sequence goes on from JASVER010000029.1 coordinate 10,479,108, forward strand.
GGGGCTGAGTTCTGCCATGAATCCACCTCGTTGCTGCTAGAGAGGTCCATCTTCAAAGGGGCTGTGGAGGGATTAGAGCGTGTCTTTTACACAGTCATGCTGTCAAGAAGCCATCCCATTTCTGTATCTGTAAAGAAGGGCTTAGGTAACATCATAAACTGTGAAACAACATAGTATACTTGTGCAGCAGCAGGAAGACCAGAGGGGAGGCCATCTTGTGTGGCAGCAGGAGGCTTGTAGAGGAAGCCATCTTGCGSCTACCATACACAAGGGATAGGGAGGGGTGACGTGGCTGTGGCACCAGTTWACATGCCTCTGCCTCTGTGGGGGCCAGGGTGTAGGCTGGGAACAGGAGAAAGTGCTCAGGGCTTAGAGGGGGTGTACTGTGTACCCTCACCACAAGAGGAGATTCTTGTGGAAATAAATACATAGCCAGGCTCCAGTAATGTCTGCAGGGAGCCCTTGAATGCGGTGGAATATGCACAGCAGGAGGGCATGTAGGAGCCATCTTCCCACCTGCATGGAAAGGCCGAGCCCTGCTGGCGGGAGCAGAGTGCTGCCAGATCTGCAGTGGGCGAGAGCGCAGCGTTGAGGCGTGGAGGCCCTTGGCCTTCAGCARATCTCCAAGCCTGTGCAAGATTTGGAAAGTAGATGACACTTCTGGTTTGTATTTACGAAGAAATGTCGTCGTCTGATACTTSCCTGATCTGTTGCTTGCTCCACTTTTTAATAGCATTCTCCATATGTCTGACACAAGGCTAGAGGTTATTTTGCTTTTTTATAATTCTGCTATATGATTGACTGCCCGAGTTGTTCAGTGCAGAGTCCAGGAAACCAGGAAAGATTGGACATAATGGAGGAGATTCCTCACAACAAGCTAAAGTACACGTTATGTTATCAGGAAACATATATTTCCAATAAGTTTTTGCTGASTGGGAGCAAATGGCTACTGTGGTGGGCTGTGCAGCAATGAGAAGGCCTCAGCAGCCTCTCCTCCCTGAACCAAGGGAAGTTGTGGGGGGCAGATTCTTGGGCAGCTTTTGCCATAGCAGGAGATTTTAAGCTGGTTGCAGCTTGTCAACTACTAGGATATTTTGAGCTGAACGCTAGGGTGAAAAAGGAGGGCTAAAGATAGAGAAGAAACTGGGAAATGGGGAATAGAAGGTTTGAAAGGAGCTGCACATACTTGATAATGAGTGGCCRTTTTCACAGTTGTGCAGAGTTTCTGACCTGCCATGCTCGCGATGTTGTATCATCTGTAGATTTACTGATCCCTGCTGGGAACTTTTCCCTCCCCCCCTCCATTTCATCCTTAGGCATCTTTGAATTTTCATTTTTGCTTAATCCTTAGAGGAACCCAGAATCTCATAAAGAAATTTAATTGCCTTAGTTTAAAGTGAGAACTTGTCTCCACTTCCTGGGGCCAGGAGTTAAAAGACACTTGAAATATATTTTTTTTTCCAAACTTTGCTTTGCAGCTCAAAAATATTTGTCTGTTTTAGTAGTTGATGGGGAGGAGGAGCTGACTGGGTCCATTCCATAATTTTGTGATCTTTGCATTTGCCCTAATTTTCAGTTTGATCTGGCAGATTTAGTCTTCTTACTGTAATCTCTTTTGTTCAATTAACAAAGTCCTAAAACAAGTCACTGTCGAACATGGGAAGCTTAACAGAATCTGCTCCACAGATCCAGGCTAACCTGCCGAAAGCTAGTGGGATTGCTTACCAGTAGATGTAAAGTGAGTTACATGATAGAGGTGTGTGGTGGAGCTAACCTGCTGTTTTGCCTTCTGTCCATGGCACAAGCCAGTGCACTGGGTCCCTTTCTTTCACTCAAGTGCACGCCTGCGTTTTAAGGAAAAGACTGACTGAAGTAATTGATTCTTCAGGTTTGACAGTGACTGCTGTGAAGGACTTTGGGGAGTGGAACTTGGAAGCTGGAGCACTGGTGCTTGCAGATGGAGGCCTTTGTTGCATTGACGAGTTCAATAGTATCAAAGAACATGACAGAACCAGTATCCATGAAGCGATGGAGCAACAAACCATCAGTGTTGCAAAAGCAGGGTAAGTGGCATGTTAACATAYGTGATAAAACATCAAAAGACGTTTCTCTTGTACTTATGAGTTGGATGGAGGTTTGTCATGCTGATTAAATATACCTGTTTGCTTTGTTGTACTTAATAGTTTTGTTCTCAGCAGTATTCTTAAACTAAACGAGTCAGCATTTCAAAGGACAGGGCACTGGACCAGAGGTTGCAAGCGATCAGGATAAATACATACCCTCTTCACTGCTGGGTTTTCAATCTACCACTATAGACCAGGGCACTTTCCTAAGAAGACTTGGTGTTCTTTTTCTTGTCCTTTGTTGCGAGTGGTCATAATAATCGTATGTGTGTCATGGTTTAACTCTGTCCCAGCCAGAACCGGGACCACGTGAAATAAGCAACTTTGTGAGATTTTTATTGGAACACGGAAAGCGGGACTTCATTTCTCCAAAATCCAGTAATACCRCCTGGTAGCAAAAGAAAACCAAGAGATATCCAGGCTGCTGAATTTTATATGTTGGGCATGGCATAAATATAAACTCCTGYTTACTTTCAGTTCCTCGCTTTCTTTTTCAAAGTAGTGTGTGTTCAAATCTGCTATTTCCTTCCCTGCCACTTTTATCTCTGAGCTCAAATCTCATTCCCTCAGTCATATGCAGCTCTTGTCCAGGTCCAAATAATTTCCTGGCTGGTATTGCTGAAATCTCTGCTGCTCAAAAGTGTCACCCTTTCCACGTTCCTCCTTGTCGCCTTCARCTCAGCTCTTGCTCCAGTCACATCTTCTTGGCTCCTCTAACTGATCATGTCCTTTCTTTATTCTGATCATCTTCACTGAAGTTCTCTTTAGCCTCTTTGGTTTTGTGCCATTTTTAACTCCTTTAGGTGCTTCATAATTCAGCTCCTTTCTGCCTCCTTCTTCTTTGGGATTTTGCTGAACATTTTGGTGTGCCTGTAAGACAGATCGAATGCATCTCCTTTTCCCTATATGATGTCAAGGATTTTAGCCATACTATGCTGTATGTTGAAAACGACCATGAATTTGCCTGAATTTACCCATTCATCATAAAAATACCTTCTAAAGTGGTACTTTTTCTCCTAATGCAATTCTGATGCATCCCCTGTAAATATGGTAGGCAGACAGCAGATAAGTAATGCCGCTCTCACCTGGGAGATTACTGGTCTTTGACAGTAATCCAGCTGGAGACAAATATTTGGAGTCAATGTGGTCCTATCTACTTAGTAAGATAGCGACATATTTTAGCGGGGTTCCTTGTTGCAGCTGGTTGGGTTTTGTAGACCCCAAAACGCAGTTTGCTAACTTGCACATAGCGCCTCAGTTGCTCACTTTTGAGGACTACATCTAATGAGGATTTTTTGAGTAGTAACTTAGCACAGGTAGGGTAAGCACTTTGTTAATTTCAGGTCTTATTTTGGTGCATGGGAGATAAGGGTTTTTCCCATTGGGTATAAGCTAATAGAAGATCTGTGGTCCTTCCTCTCCATTACAGAAGAACTTTGGACGTGAGGCAGCAGTTACTCAGGAGCTGACTACAAATAGCTCAGTGACAAACCAAAGTTAGAATACTTCTGCTGATGCCTTAACTGAAAGGATTACATTTGGACTACTAGAATAAAAACAATCTCTCCCCACATCTAAAAACACATGCCAGGATGGCATGGTTAAGAGAAGAAAATGGCTATTTCCCTGGAGAAACAGTTGATATGGCTGCTGTCATTGTTTGGTTGGGTTCATATTCATAACATGTTTACACACAGGAATAAAGGATATGTTTATACTACATTTTATTTTGCTTTCTTAAAACGTGAATTAAGCTAAAATGTTACTTTCCATCATAAAAAAGTGTTTCTATACTGTATAAATCAGCAAAGTAATATTTATTTCTGAAAAGTTATATTGTTTTTCACCATTTAAGGACCTAGCTGTATATAGAGATTACTCATGGCAATATGGCTTAGTTACTTATGGTATCCTGATCACTGTTTTTCTGTCTAGTTGCTGTTCTCTGACTGAGAAATGCTGTATATATAATATATATTAATACAGTAATTGTGTACATTGTTTAGCTCTTATGATCTTTCAAGGTAAGATGTGCTCTTATAACGTTAAAAAATGATAATTTTTAACACTTTGGAATAATTTCCCCTACCCAATTTAATTCAACYGTAATGTTCACCATACTTTTCTCTAGCTTGGTGTGCAAGCTTAATACGAGGACAACTATCCTGGCAGCAACAAACCCAAAAGGCCATTATGACCCTAATGAGTCTGTATCTGTCAACATAGCTCTTGGCAGTCCCYTGTTGAGCAGATTTGACCTGGTCTTAGTATTGTTAGATACAAAGAACGAGGAATGGGACCGCATAATTTCATCCTTCATCTTGCAAAATAAAGGTAAGAGTAGTCTTTTTAAATTATAAGGTGGGTTTTTTGTTGTTTTTTTTTTTTTTGTTTCCCCACCTTTCAGTTTAGTTTGTTATTCTTGAGTCATATTAATCAGTGTTTACATTTTTGCTATGGTAGTTTCCTGCAGTATGGTTGTTTTTCATGTAGAAATGAGATAGAGGTCACTGATTAATTAATAGGGCTCTATGATCATTTACAAGAGATTTCGGCCCAGACTGCTCAGTAAGTGGATAGTTTCCATCTTGCGCCTTTACCTTGCTTGATGTGCAGATCCTACCCACCATGCAATTGTACATGCTGTTAATCGGWAACTTAATTCAAACAGAACAAATCTGAGCTGCGTGTACTGCAGGGCTCAAAGAGTGAACAATAGCGTTCCCTACGAGGTGTTCTGTGCTCTGGAATTAGGGAAAGCAGTGTGATTTGATTTTAACCAGCCCCTTCTCCATTTGCTTCAGGAACATGGCTTTGATCTCCATTAGGGAAGAAGTGGTTAGAGGAAACTTCTTCAGCTARCTTCCTTCCCTTCCCCAAATGTTTCCCTGAAAAAAATGTTCAGAATATGGCATGTAGCTTTTGGCTCCTATAAAGTAGGTAAAACGGCCAGGGGCAGTACATACATTCATGTAGCATTTTACGTGTTAAGGAATACTAGAGCACTTAGTACTGACTGTACCATCTGGTGGGCAGTGAGTCTGACAGCAGTTCTGTTGAAATCACTGGAGGCTTTACTATGGATTTTGATAGGGGAGGGATTGGATGGTGTGTAAGATTCCACGCTGGAATTTGATCAAGTCCTTGAGGACTAGTGTACAGACAAGCCAGTATGCCCCAAAAATACAGTAATGTGTCTTGTATAGTCACTTCTCTAACAGGATTTCTTAGGAAAAAGCTTGATGTCTGTTGTTGTAAAATTACTGACTAGGCAGTTGTTATGCAGGTTGCCCAAGCAAATCAGAAAAGCTCTGGAGCATGGAAAAGATGAAAACCTACTTCTGCCTTATAAAAAGTATACAGCCAAAATTGTCTGATGAGAGCAACCTGATCCTTGTACGCTACTATCAAATGCAGCGTCAGAGTGACTGCAGAAATGCTGCCCGAACTACCATTCGCTTATTAGAGAGTTTGATACGCCTTGCAGAAGGTAAGGCCTTGGCAATTTTATTTTTAGGTTAACAATTAACCTTTATAAAATGAATATATCAGGAGTATAATTATAGCCAGTAAGCAGAGTAGCAGCTTTTCCATAGAGGTAGGGATAGGTGATTCTTGTATTGTTTTATCTTTCTAATCTAAAGAGACTTGAGGTTGGAGATTTTGAATATGGGACAAGGTGTTACATTTAGATTATTAAAATCAGTTTTAATTTTGCCATTCTCACACCCATAATAAAAACTAAAACCACTGGAAKAAATCACATTCAAGAGAAAAAGCTTACAAGTCATGTGTCTTTATGAAAAGCAATCTCAGGATTTATTTTACTCCATTTGAGTCCTGMATTGCCATCCTACTCAGCCTGAGGAAAACTGTCAAGCATTTGCTTCTATCCTAAAATTAATGTAACATCAAAAATAACACATTTTTGTTTCCTTAAATATCAATAATCGTCTCTATTTTGCAATAGGACTTCAACATTTCCAACTCTGAGTTCAAATCATATTTCATTTATAAGAACAAAAACAAAGGAAGCAGTAGGTCTCTGTCTTAACATGATTTTGTTTATATAAGTGGCATATCAAATATTTTCAGGATGAAGTTAAAAGAATGTACTGTATTTTTGTATGACAATCATAAATGGTCTTTATGCTTTTATATGCCAGCCAGCAATGTAGTGCTTCCTGCATCAGATGTTTATATTTTGTTCTTCATTTTGGGAGAAAAATTATTTAAATGAAAGACATTCGTAACTTTTAGGGATTCACATATTATTTTCACATTCAGTATTTCTTCCATTCTTATGCATTCACATGATCGGGGCTTTTAGTAGCATTTTGTTCTTTCAAACTATTATATAGATGGTATTAATTAGCCTGCCTTTCTCTTGCTGAATAAGAAATGTGTGTGTTTCCACAGCCAATTAGGAGGAGAGCTTCATGTGGTAATTTACTTGCATTATATCCATTTACAAAAATCAGTTTTGTTTTGCTGACTTAAGAAAAAGAAGGAAGAAAAAATAAAGCTATTGTAGAGAAAAGCATATTAAATAATACTAAATTTGTGACACAGACCAGTTAGAGGAAATCAAATCTTTTCTGACCTGTGATGAAAACTAGACTTAATTTTTTACTTTATGATGATGACACGTACCTATATAGATAGGGATGTTTCWTATCACACTCTTTGTTGTGGTATCCAGTACTTCACATTTTTTAACTCCAGCATTTTAAGCATCTTTATCCAAACTGTCACTATAACTGTAATCTGAAGGCACATTACATCCTTTACTAGTAAAACTAAGCCTTCCGATTCCTGTTGAAATTGACACTAAAATCAAAAGGATTATATTCATGTTTAAGTTAGGCCCATACACAAGTGTTTGAAGAGCTGAAGAAATTTGAAGAAATATCCTGTTCCTTCTAGTACAAAAAAATTGCTTTTTGACTTTGGTAACGCTTGCTTTCAATGCCCGTTTATTTTTGGTAGCTCATGCCCGGTTGATGTTTAGGGATACTGTGACTTTGGAAGATGCTGTAACTGTGGTATCGGTGATGGAATCTTCTATGCAGGTAAGGTTTTTTGCAGACATTGCCATTGCTGCAATACCACATTTAAGGGATTCAGTTTATCATGTAGATAGATATATACCAACTCCCTTCATCTCTTTGGAGAGGGTTTCATGGACTCATGGAAAGTAGGTCATCAGAGAACTTGACAAGTCATTTTAAGTCCATCTTGGTTATTAAAATCCTTAAACAGATTATACTGAAAAATCTGGATGGCGGTAAAGGTCTGGTATCTTTTTTTTATAGACTTTTCAGTCTTAAGTGAAGTTTTGGCATGCTATTGACTTTTGGAAATCTACATTTTAAAGACCTTTTGAGCCAGAAATTGGGTCTATATCGCTGTGTTTAATAGCCTCTGATGACTTTTTCTTCCATGATGTTATCTTGTTACTCATTAACTAAGTATGAGAGAACCAAATCATTTTTTTGGAGCAAGTTTCGAACAGTTGCCAAGACTTACACTTTATTTTGCCATTAGATCATTTTAAAATACGGTGGTGGCGATACTAAAACTCAGAAATTTTGCAATTATCACATGGATTTGTGTAATGTTTCTGTGTAAAAAGGCATTGAAAAAATGGGGAAGGCTAGGTTTTAGTTTACTGTAACATTATTARGGTGTTGAATGTAAAGAAAAAGCAACACATTTCAAATTAATAAAAGGAATGTGAATATAATAGAGGCTTTTTATTAATGGAAATGTGGAAAATAATATAGACAAGATTACTTCAGACAGAATATTTTTAAGGGAAATAAATCTTCATGCTTTGGAGTAGGAAAAAAAACCCCATAATTAGATTATCCACAGTTTTATGCATGGGGATTTTTAGCATGTCTGAAATACTTGGCTTTGGCTCTGTCAGAGATGGTGTACTCCAGTGCACAGATGACTTGTCTGATCCAAAATGGCATTTCCTATGTTTCTGTATAGGTTGATATGAATATATTCAAATTAAAATAATTTTATATAGCACACATCAGCTCAATAGACCTTAAAGACCTTTGCAGGAGTAGAAATGCTCCTTTTTCGGAGATAAAGCTCTTCAGGATAGATGCACAGTCACATATGGCAGATAGGCACTTGTGATCTCCCTTGTTCTTTCAATGAGAGTTGAGAGACTAATTGTAGTTTGTGCCATGGATAGTCTATTGCACGGTGTTGCAAATGGAATTTGTCTCAAAAATACTACAGGGCCTGACCTTATTAAGTAGCAAAAGATYATTTTGCTGTCTGCTGCAATTCATCTTGCACTGTTTTGAAGAGCTCAGCTTTCCAATGACAGCGCTGCATCTAAGTTAAAATAAGAAGCTGTACTAATATATCCAGTTGAAACAGCAGAAGATATCACATAAGTGTTCATTAACTGTAATTAAACCTGTAATTAACTAGATGGGAATTTGATGGGATGCTGGTTTCAAAGCAATATGATTTTGGATATAAGAAATCTGAAATCCTCAATTTTTTTTTCATAACAGATCAAAAACTGGAATGTATGTATATAATAATAATGAATGTGTCTTGTCATCTGTGTATCTCTCTACCTCATCAGCAGGAATAAATGTAAAAGGAATGTTTTAACTGTGGGTCACTTTTTCATATTTATACAGCCCTGCCTTCAAGGGCTGCAGTTTGCATAACAAGCGTCTATCTAGTAAGAGTCAGTGAAAAATTTGCCTGAATTATGACTGCAGAAGACTACCTGGGAATAGTTGGTATGCTCATCATATTTGCTCCTCTCTTCACTTCTTATGAGCAAGTAGGCAAATGTGTTCATTTTTGCTAGGAATCTGCAAATTTGAGATCTTCTATTTAAGGCCAAATTTTACTTGCCTCCTGGAAAGTRTAAATGAATCACTGAAACAGTTTATTTTTGAAGGAAATTATTTATTTGTTTTATAAAAAAATAGAAGTAACATGCAAAAGTTTATTTGCAGAAACTGATTCCTTCTTTAAAAAAAATAACTTTATGTATAGATTCGTCCTGTGTTTCCTGCCTAATTGTCAGTCTGTAGAATGAGGTTCTAAATGGGGAAGTACCAGTGTCATTCTTGAAGGACTGGCTGCCACCTTTCAGCTCAGCAAACTCTGTCTTCAACACTGTCTTTGCAACTTCTACAAAAAGTCATATTCTTGCCAGTATAAAATCAAAGTTCACGGTTCTCAGGTCAGCGTTCAGTTATTTCTTGTGAGCCCTCTTGGGAAGGAGGACTATCACATTTTCATCACCATCCTAGTTCATTGGGGTTTTTTGTTTGTTTCATCCTCTAGTTCACCCTTATTTTTCTCTTTCCTACCTTGTTTTCGTAAGCATATTCTAATCCCCCTGGCTTAATATTTTCTTTGCCTCATTTCCTCTTTGTTAACATTGTCTCCCTCCTCTTGGTCATGTTTTCTTTCTCATTTTATTCCCTTTTCAATCTCTCTCATTTTACCCCCTTTTTACATTTTGTCTTCCCGTCCTTAGGCACTTTTACAGCCTTCCTTTTTGCTATCTTTCCCTGTAATACTTTCTTTTTTCTCTCTGTTCTGGCTCTTTTGCCCTCAGTTCCACAGTGTGTGGATTTGTCATATGGCTACCTTCCTCTCCTTAAAATGATATCTTGGAGGGGCAGATTTCTCAGAGACGTAAGCACCAGCACAAGAATGAAACTTCACAGGTATCTTAAATTCTTAAATTCAGTCCCATCCCACTTAGAATCCCCTCCCCTCTCTCCCCCCCCCCCCCCCCGTATAAGAGACAGCCCCCGAGGAACATTTAAAAGAAACTCATTGTGATAGCCAAGTAAAGCACTGAAAAGTCAGTGAGGGCAAGACATAATGGTACCCCTTGGGCATATATCTCAAGATATATGATCATGTATTCCTTTTTTTTCCATTGGATTCTTAGGTCACAGGTTGACAGTACTCTAGCCAAAAGCAACTGTCCTTTGTTAGTGTTTTGCTCAGTGTTTTATTAACCTGCTGTTCTAAAGGTAGAATTCTCAGTTTCTTCATGTGTTTTTCTGTGGAATTCATCTCCAGTGTATTTGAGTATTTCAGAAATACCAATTCACTTATCTTCATGCAGTCCTTGTGAAGTGATGGGTTGGTGCTACTCCTGTTCTATAATCTGGAGTTGAACTAGGCGCGATCCAGAAGAAATTGTCCACTGGARCATACCCCATGAGAGATGGTTAGGGCCTCAGGTTCAGAGTGGTAGCACTTAGAGTGTTTGAGCACACTTCCTGTTAACTGCAGTTCCCTTCTGTGCGCACACCACATCGGGCTCCCAGTTTCAGATTTATTGCCTTTCAAAACCTTTGCTTAACCAGCTCATTCTGAATCACAAGAACTGGAACTTAGCATCAGAGATAGAATTCTATCTAACTGTCCTAACCAAGAGACTGGACTTACCTTTCTAAAGTCCCTGTCTCATTAACTATGAACCTTCCAGTCCTTGAAACAAATATGGCAGAGAGGTTCTACAACAACCTTTTCCATGGCTACAGACTGATGCTTCTATGTGGAACAGATTTATCATGTTCCTGAAGTGATCTGCAAAAAAAACCCCAAATGATAACTTCAGTGGGATGCATTAGTAGTTGCACGGACAGCCTTAGTTTTAGCACTGTGTAGTTTTAGAGGGCTTTAATTAGCCACCAGAATGATGTTTTAACAATGTAAATTATTTTTTTTAATACAAAATTTTAACATTTCAAAATGGAAGAACCAGAAATTGCCACAAATGAAAATGTGTGGTCCATGTGATGCATATGTAGCAATTTCTGGTTCTAGAGAGAACCATTTCTGTTGACTTTCGCTATTGCTCTCATGGCACATGATATGCATCTTGTTCATTAGTTGTATTGAGCTTTATAGATTAGACAGGAGCAGTAAATGCTAGCTAATCTGTGGCAAAATAGAGGGTTTGTGGTGTGGGGKTTTTTTTCCAAAGAGCAATTAACTACAGAACTATTCTAGATTATTTGTTGTGGAACAAATCACTTTGTGCAGATGCTCTGTTCCAAATAAAAACTACTTCATTTCTCACAAGGCACTGCAAAATTGCCCCAGATTAAAATCACTTGCTCTCTGGAATTATTCCTGAATAGTTAATTATTCTTAAAGAGCTATTCAGAAATACTTTTGCCGGTCAATTTACCCTGTGTTACAAGCCTTAATACCCAGGTCTTTCCATTTAAATAATTAGGTAAAGCTAGTGAAAACTTCTAGCAATCAGAATTTCTTCAGTTATAAAAGTCTCTCACATGGGTAGAATTTTTACAAGGTATTTGGAAAACTTCTTTAATCTTAATCTCCATTTTTAGTCATGATGTTCTCAAGCCTTAAGTGGACTTCCCATTTTTTGTATAAAATATAAATATAATATATAAATATATAAATATTTATATATAAATATATGAAATAAAATATAAAAATAAACCAGTACAAGTAAACTGCAGACTTGATCATRTAATTGCTTTATGTGTATGAGCAACTTTGCCTGTGTGAGCAGATGTAATAGGATTATTTGTGTGAATACAGTTACTCAGTAAATTTTTGCTACCTTAAACTTCAAAATACCTGAGGGAGAATTTTGTATAAAATGGTCTCTGCTGTTTAAATTTGGTGCTGAATGATAAAAATAGCTTCCTATTTTTTTTTATCTCTTTGGTGACATAGGGGGGTGCACTTCTCGGGGGCATCAATGCCTTACACACCTCATTTCCAGAAAATCCAATGGCACAGTACCGAACACAGTGTGAACTCATATTGGAGCGACTGGATCTGCAAGATCTTCTGCACAAAGAGCTACAAAGACTTGACAGGTTATAATATGCAGAGAAGCAAAATAATTCAATAGCAAAAAAGAATTGTTTGACAATAGTATCTGGAGAGAGTCTAAAAATAGAATTTGACATTGAGAAGGGACTTGTTCTTTAGAGGACATGGATAAGCCTGGAGATCGTTTTAAAGTAGCACTCTGAGAGCATCACAAGATCATTTCTCTCTCTGGGTTATGGAATTTACAAAGAATTTAATAACATTTTAATCAGTTCCCAGCTCATATCTCAATTCTATGTTCACATAAGTTTCAGTGGAGCTTCTTGGGCTCAAAATGCCAGATTCAGTAGCTGAATAAAAATTTTATAGAAACTTTTGTTACTTGCTTGGTAAAATACAGCAGATTGGTTTCATATTTTTTAAGCCTYCTTTTGTGGTGGGCTTGTCAGGATCCTTCCCTTTCTGTTAATGGAAAATACAAGCCTGAATCAAAGTTCTGTTCTTTTGGGTGATTTTTCTTTTTTACATGCTGGAATTTTCACTGTCTCTTCTCTAGTTTTCAGCTCACTGCAATAATCTTTGGAAAGTCTATTTGCTGTTATTAATAGAAAACTTTTAACATACTGAGGCTGAGAGGAAAACACTAGGATTGGAAGAAAATAAAATACAAAAAAATAACATTTTTTCCTGAAATGAGATTAGGCTCTAAAGAAACTCATACTTTCTTATTGTTAAAGGAAGAGAAAAGATTAATGTTATCGAAGCTAATGGAATAAGAACAGCTGGGAAAATATACTTTTTCCTTTAAATATTTTTCTGACTTATTTTATAACTTACAGTAAGGACATCTTAAATAACCACAGAGGCAATAAAAGCAGATGAAAGTGGGATATCTCCAACAGACAGACAAAAGCTAGTTTTAAAACAGAAGTGTTCATAAGGGGTCATAGAAATGTAGGATGGGATGGGAGACCACAYACAAAGACAGGATCAGGTCTGTGTTTGACCTTCCTGGCAGGGGCTTGTGTTATCTGCTCCAAAGGCCTTCTAATGAAGAGGATTTTCCATTGCCATTGGGTAGTCTGTTCCACTATTGCTCCACCCTAATGCTCATAAAGTTTTCTCAATATCCCACTGAATCCCCTAAGCTGCAAATTAAGCTGATTTCTTCTTCCCCGCCTCTTAAGCAGCTTAGAGAATACTAGATGAATGTCCTCTTTAAAACAACCTATTCTGTATTAGAAGACTTGTCCCATGCATTCTCCCGGAACTATATTTCAATAAAAGAAGCATGTGTCTTCCAGCCCTTCTTGATGAGTCAGATAATTTCTGCTACTTTCCATCAAAATTTTAAGAATAAACATATTAGTAAATAATGATAATAATGATTCTAAAAGATACATGTCAATATAGTGTTTTCTCTCTCATATAGCGGAGGAACTGTTTATAATGCATGGAAATCATTTCAGCTACAGTAATGCAGTAGCTTTGGGGATAGAATGTGGCTGCTTTTCACTCACGGTTAGAGTCACTAGCAAAAAGTAGAATGCTATCTCCCTTGGAAATTATGTGTTTAGGTACACTAGACAGAATATCAGCTATACTGAGATTGGAGGGAACCTTCCTTCTAGCACCTCTGTTGTTTTGGAGGGCCCTGAGAATATTAACAGCTACAGACAGTGATAATTAAGTTTTATAGGTGATCTGAGATGTTTTCACTCTGTTGTGGAGTTATTGTGTGCTGGGTCCRTAGTGATTGTGAGAGAAGACCACCAGCAACCACTATTCCAAGTAATACCTAGATTTTCCATTCTGATAACTCTTTTGAGGCTTTGCCTTGCTCAGGATAAAATCTAATGAGGTTCCTGTTCTAGAAGATATACTTACAGAATATGTAATCCCTAAGGGACTCTAGCAATGGCAAAGTAGTGCAAAGCTGTTTGTTTGGGGTTTTTTTCTGTTTCCCAAGGAAATGAAGTTTAGCCGGTTGCTTTCTCTGTCCATCTACCTATCTTCTTTTGGGGACACTAAATTCTGCCACTTACTGTAGAAGCTGCTGAAAGATCACAGACTGCAACACCAGCATTTGGAGCTATATGTGAAAGTTAATAATGCAGTTTTGTGACCTATATTATTCTTACATATTAAGCATCACTAATGCAATAATGAAAGAAAAGAATGAAAAATAAATTACTATTGCTTAATTTTTTTCATTCCATAGATTACAAAAGGAAAATTCATGCCAGCTGGAGCCTGAAGAGACAAGTTTCAGTACTACTACAGGATGCCTGAACAAGGATACGTTTGGACAGTCAAAGCAAATATCTCAGTCAGAACCTTCAAATCAACAAGAGAATAACTCCAGGCCACAGCCTTTGTTGCCCAAAGGCAACTGTGAAGGGGATACAGACCTAGAAGCCTCATGCAAGCCAGCACATGGTAATAACAAAAATACAAAACACTTGATTAAACAGAGTAAGAGAGGTGATAATGGCAGCCTGGCATGGTTTGACAGCCTGGAAGAGAGCAACACTGATGCTGAAGAAACTTTTCAGAAGAAGTCTCCAGTGCCCAAGATATCTCCAAATAACTTTGCTTCAAAAACCCTGTGTAAAACATCCTGTTCTGAAGAAAGAAGTGCTTCAATACCAAGGAAAGGAAATGGAATGAGAGAGTCACTAGCAGCTGTGAATCTATGTGCTCCTTTGGAACAGAACAAAGTTTCCAAGATAAGCAGGAAAAGGACTGAAGAACACAACTGTGTTTCTTCAGAAGCAAATATTCAAGACACAGCATCTCCAAGTGCTAGTGTGCAGGATTCAGTTATTACGCAACGGGTTTCTAAAAGCTGGCAGAGACTGCATACAGAGAAATCACATGGATTCTTTACAAGTACACAGGACTCCGAGGCAAAGGCCCTTCCTTCAGTATTACCTGCATCTGGCCTGCCAGATCTTTCAAGTGATGCAGATTCTGTGCTAGGGGAGGAAAAGAACAGYGTATCTGTAGCAGCAAAAACTACAACAATTTCCATGAGAAAAAGAAGCAAAGRTCAAGTAGTGAAGGAAACAAAGGTAGTAAGTTCCCGTGAGCCAGAAATCCTTGACAGAGAAAGTCCTCCAGCAGCTAAACTAGCTAAATTTTCTTTCAGACCAAGGACAAAACTTGGTCATTCTTCAGAGAAGAAAAATAAAGAATTTTCTCTTTTTCAGAGTGAAACTATTTTTAAGCCTGGAGAGCAGCTCCAGGGAGAGCAGCTGCCAGAAGAATGCTGCCCCCCTGAGAAATCCAAGATGACAGTGACTCGCTTAGGAAAAAATAGTTTGGAAAAAACATCAATTGATAATAAAGGGAGAGAAGAGCAACAGAGTCAGGCCTTAGGGAAAGAGATCAGAGGACGTGCAACAGTACGCTCTGATGTCAGTTTAGATGCCACGTCATCTCCACCCACTGAAAAGAAAAGGGAGGGAGAGGAGAAGCTTGGTGGCCCAAGCACAGGGAAGGTGCGCTCCAGCACATTAGCAAAACTGTCGACATTCTCCTTTGCATCACGTCCTGCGTCAAAATTGGAAACCTCACCTACCATTAAGATTGACACTAACAAGGAAAGCCATAGCCCATTGCTGAAGGTGCACGTGAGCAATCCTAGCAGAAGGAAGAGTTTTGCATTGGGAAATGCTAGTAAAGCCAGTGTAGTCGCACAGAAATCTCTCTTCTCAATAGCAGAGCTAGATGATGCTACATTAGATTTTGATTGGGATGAAGAGATTAGGAAAAATCCAAGCACGTAACATGTATATCCTCCAAATTACTTAGTGTACAGTTCTTCTGAATCTCCATCCTTCTATCAATTGTATCTGTAGTTTACAAAGCATTTAAAAATAATCATCCTGGACCTCTGTTGATACCAATGAACATACTTTCTTTAAGGGCCGTGTACTTTACCTCATCTAAGGACTGCATATACTTGCAGGCCTGATGTGGCTTTAATTTTCTAAACTCTTCCCAAGACTACTTATATCAGTTGACTGTTTTGATTGACCTGATGTAACCTGAAGACTTGTATGGCTATGTTCATGTATCCAGAGTATAGTGAATCTTCTAGAAGAGCAGGCTTAATTGACTCTTATCCCTTATTTCCTGTAAGAGAACTATACGTGATTCAGATTGTCCTTCCAAATGATTATGCCACTTTAGAAAAATTATGATGCTAAAGCTATGTCATTATATTTTGTTCATCTATATATTCTGTTTGTCTCAGCATAGTTAGCAATATTGTGATTTATCATCATGCTGTGGTAAGTATTTCTGTATTACCAGTATCATGACAATTTTGCTGCACCTCTGGTTGCTGTGCTCCTTGTCACACTGCTGATGTTGAAGACATGGATCAAGAGCTTTTTGTTTCTGTGGTTTTTTAGTTTCTGTTTTAAATACACTGGTTCAGGTGTCTCTGCTGTATTCTGGGTCATTTTATCAAAACCCAACTCTAATAAACATACAGTTCTTCACTGCAGAGAGAACAATTTCAGGTGATTGAATGGGAGTCCTCAGTAACCAGGGTAACTTTAAGGCGGGCATTAAGCCCTGGCATATAAGCTACACTTCAAACCTAGCAG
The DNA here is from genome assembly GCA_030449065.1 of Oceanodroma leucorhoa. Taxonomy (NCBI): domain Eukaryota; kingdom Metazoa; phylum Chordata; class Aves; order Procellariiformes; genus Oceanodroma; species Oceanodroma leucorhoa. The sequence continues at coordinate 10,495,684 of JASVER010000029.1, forward strand.
CATGGTGAAGAGCTACCCTCATGTAGCTTGGTTCTGACTCAGATAATGTTTACTTGACTATTTTAATTGTGATTAGAGTTTTACTGCATCTGATATGCAGTTTCTGTAGCTGCATCCTATGTCATTCATTTGTSTAATGGGAAATTAATCTACTAATGCATTACATGTTTACAGAGAAAGGTAAGCCTTAAATTTATTTCAGTGACTTGCCTGGTATGTTTCTTCTGTCTTTGAATTCTCCACAGAATATTCTTGTTACTACCTGCAAGGTAAACAGAGAATGGAGTGGTTGCTTACAGCACAGTAAATCCCTTGAGAGGCTTGCTAGCACAAAGAAGATTGGATTCTCTCTTGATTTGCTTAAATTTAGAAGTAGCTCCCTTGAAACCAGGTGAGTTAAAATACTGTAAAATTTCAGAGAATGAGGGAGTGTGAGGCCCAAGTACTTCGGTGTGATACAGTGAAATCATGAGAACAGTAATTATAGTAGTTGGCTTGCTGTTAAGAGTTTGGGAAAATGACAGGAACAGTACTGTCCAGACTGATTGTGTGGTAGTTCCTCCACTGGAARCATGACATCAATCAAAAGAAGTGGAATTTATCCACCTCCTCCCAGAGCACAAAGCCACCCCTTCCTGTTCCTTCTCACGAAGACCTACGCCAGGGTGAGGGTGACCTGCATCCATGATTCTACTGCCTGTGAAAATCAGAAGTTTCCTACAGGATKCTGTGTCTACACTGAAACTGGAGAAGGGTCCAGAATCCTGGAGCTATTAACATTTATGATGATCTTCCTACTTCAATTTTCACAGGCCAGCTAAAGGCATAGTTTTTCATCACCACTGGAGCTGCATCAGCCCCTTGCATGGTGGTCTCATTAAAAATTCTTGCTAGCTGTTCCGTTTGATGGATGTTACTAGCTGGCCAGTGCAAGGCCAGAACRTAGCTACTGGATCCCCATAGTGAAGCACCACAGCTTTTTTTACCATGCAAAATGATAACAAAATTAATCGAGGAATTTCATCCACCTATGCTAGAAGTATTGTTTTATTCATTACTTCCCTATAGATTAGTAGCTAGGGCCTCATCTAATGTAATTTGCTRTGTAAAGTTACGTGATGAGCTGCTCCCAAGAACTGCAGGACCTTTTCCTAAATATTCTTTTGTGGGAGGCTGGTTCACTTTCTGCCTTCTGCCCAGTGGAAATTAGAACTTTCTTGAAATCAGCGGAGTTCTAGTGACACAAAATTGAGGTGAAAGTCAAGCTCAAAATTTCCTTCATATTCTCCATGCTTATGTTGTGTTTGAGAAGGTTCTGGTTTTTATATCTGCTTGTTTCAAAGTTGTTGCACTGTAAGATCTGCCTGAGGGCCGGGGAAACTACACAGTGAAGCAGAGCAGCGGTGTTACAGGAAAGCTGAAATGCCAGGTAATGCAGACAGCTGTCTTCCTTACTGATGAAACATGTGAAGTCTCATGAAGCAAGGGAGTGCCCAGTTAGCAACAACTGAGAGAACTGGGCACTCACATTCCCATGGTGTCCTCAAACCTGTGCATAGATGATTGCAACTCAGTAAATGGAAGATCATTAAACCAAGTGGTTTTTTTTTCATAGATGAAAAATGTTTCCTCTGATCCAGTAAAACTCAGCCTAGAATGCTGAGGTACTGTATGTCCCACAGCTTTTCCACTCATACAGTACTAATCACATTTGTGGTCCAGTTCAGCAGTTTGGCTGATAAGATACTGCTAGATCCCTTTTTTTTAATTAATCTGTTTTGAATTGAATTCTACAGTTTAACTGTTCTTCTAAAGCACAGTCAGCAGAGCTATGAACAAGCTGGCAACTTGGTGGAGACTGGATCTCTTAGCATAGGCTACCTGATGTGCCTAGCGCCTGGTGGACTCAACCAGTTCAGTATACTGCYGGACCTTTGGGGTACACCCTTTCATTGCCTTAGAGCAGTACAGCCAARCAAGGTATGTGTATTGAGATATCTGAACTCGGAGGAGGCTAAATAYATGAGCTCTTCAGCAGGCTTGCTGAAATTCCCCGACAGCAAGAGGAAGGTTGCAGCAGCTTCCATTACAGCATGCCTAGAAGGGGCCCCCGATGCTTAGCAGGGAACAAAACCAGGAAGAATAAAGAAAATAYCACGGCATCTGAGCTCCTACTTAACGTGGACAAATTAGCCCACTTAAACCAAGGTTTTCACTAGTGAGTGGAAACTCTGTACATTCATTCTTTAATGGGCACCATTTGTGAGGCCTGATTTGCAGATGTCCTGAGTACTTAACAGCTGAAGCTTAAATCAACGAGACATGTAAGGTGCAGTATAATTGTAATTCTGCTCTTCCGTCTTCATCTCTCTCATATTCTTGGTTGTGAAATGGCCGCTTCAAGAAGAAATGGTAGTGAGTGGTCTTACTTAACATACCCTGTGTTCTGGGGGTAGAGGAAACAAAGTGATGCAGGTTCACTCCTTGCTGAGGACATCTGAGAACCTAAGACCTCCCACGTTTTAGCACCTGCCTTTACTAGATTGCAAGTCAAGCTTCCATCCCTCAAAACAATACCTTTGAGCACATCAGGACAAATTTGATAATGCCCAGGAGACTTTTCTAGATCAGTGAAGACATTGWCATTGTCTACAGAATTACACAGCCCTGAAAAGAGCATGGCTGGGTTGCTATTCAGAGGTATTTTAGGTATTTAAATCCAAACACATACTGCAGAATATAGGCAGAGTGAATTCTCTCATTCTATGTAGTGTCTTAGTGGTTAATGATTTTTGAAGGATAATATGTTAGATAGTATATCAGTAAAAAAGAAAGTTGTCTCTTCAGATTCCCCAGATTAGAAGTAGTCAGTGTATAACTTTATGAAATGGAACTATGCTTCTTTATTGAGCAGAGGTTTTTGAGATTTGAGAGATCTGCTTCTCCCTTTCATGTAACATGAGACATGGAACGAAAGCCAAAAGGAATCAAGGAAGGATACTGCAAACTCCAATCACTCTGAGGTCACTCTGCCTGGAAGGCCACTTGGGCAGCTTTGTTTCCCAGTTAGAAGCAAAGAAGAGGCACAGGGACATTCTATTCAGCTTGCAGAAAGGCCCATCTTTTCTGTATTAGCAGAAAAAAAGCACTGTTGTTCTTTCAAACTCCGTCTTGCAAAGAGGTCCTAATCACCCAAGTGTGTTGGGTAAGTAACCAAAGAATAAATTTGGAAGAGTAGGTACCACTGAGATCTTTCTCTACCAGACCAGTTGAAATACTACTGTTGTGGTATTGCTTCTGATTCATAGCATGAGTTCAGAGCATTCAAGATAAATGAGAAGCACACAGTAATAAGAAAATTATACCTGCTGCTGATTTACTCTCTCCCTCACTGTTGCCATTGCTACAGAACCCATTTATCAGTGCCTTAGCAGGGAACATTGCTAACTTCTTTCCTTTCCCTTTTTAAACCAACTTTCCCCACAAACAATCATATGTTTTAATGTTTTTTGAGTGCTACAATAGTCCAATGATGGGAAGATTTAATCCATTATGGCAGTGACAGTCTGCTGGGCTAACCTACAGATGAATTTCCTCTGCGAGCACTTTGTGCAGTCAATGGGCAGATGAGTCACTTCCTGCCAGCCTGCCTTCCTGGCCAGGCACCCAGCCATTACCTCCTTCATGTTTTAACACTTGCCTCGCTGAGTTTGTGATCTAAGAATATAAAAACATGTCCAATGTGTCTTCTCAGGGTGACTATACACAAATACATATCAAACCGATTATTACTGTTGAATACACTAGTATTTTATTAAGCTATGTTTTATCTTTATGAGTCTGGTTCATTAAAGGTGAATATATATGTTGCTGTTTTAAAACCCAGTTGAACCAAACCTTAGAAGTCACTGGTTCTAGCAGCATGTTGATCAGGTCCTCGTTTGTGAGCAGCAGTGAAATGCTGTTGTTAGATAYTCAGTGGTCAGACTCCATTGCCTTCGTTGAAACCAGATTACGTCATGTCAGTGTGGGACGAGATCACGGTTTTACTGGCAGCTGTCCCATAGTAGTGTTCTCCTGGATGGCCCATGCAGACATGCTGATGAGTCAAAGGGGGGAGGAAAGCAAAAAGCCCAAGAATTTAATTATATTTTTATATTGTTTAATTATATTTTTGTGTAAAAAACTGCTTCATCGTAATTATTGTAATCCTCCTGCATGGCACTTTTGCTGGGGAAGGCACAGCCTTAGCRGATACAAGACTGGACTTAAGTGAGACTCACGCTCCTCCAAATTAGGAACCCAGGTACGATATTCTAGACTGTCAGGAGGTCGCTCTGCCTAGTGCTTGAATCACTCCCTGTTTGTCAGTACTTGGGAAGGGGGAGCTGTGAGTAATTGTTCTCTGTAGTTACGTACATCACTGGTTGTTTACAGACTTCTTTGGTGGCCTGTCTCCTCACTTCTTTCCTAGTTGAAAAATCCTGCTGGAAGAGGTTTCCTAGGGAGTCTTCCTCTCTACTCCCTGTTTATAGAAACAGGGTACCGGCCATGCCCAGGGCTTACTTTCCAAGTTAGATGCTATTGATGGCATAAGGTGAAGACAAACTAAAAAGCTGTGCCTCGTTACACAACCACAGGTTATTTCCAGATCTCTATTGGTGTCTTTACCTGTTTTTTTTTTTAAATTCCTTTAATTTTTTAAATCTTTTTAGTCGTTTTTTAATTTCAGCTTAATTCATCTCTTCATTTATTGATTACCTCACTTGCAGATGAGTCTCAGCATGCCACATACAGCAATCTAGTATTTGTCACCCRTTTGTTGTAGGCATCGCTGCAAAAGTGACATTTAAGACAAACAGTGCAATCCATAGACGTTTGTGTGAAACTTCCCTGAAATGAAAAGGCAGTACAGCAGAAAGGAGCTGTTCTTCCATCCAATTTTCTTCTAATGTTTTTGACCTTTTTAACTTAAACAGTTACACTATTAAGTTACACTTAATAATCAGTTCCAATCCTTCAGGATCACCTGAAATTCTTCCTAGAGACAGCAGGATAGGTGGGTATTTGTTACCTTTCAAGATCTTAGAGCACTTACGAGTACAAAGCTGTGGTTCATGACCTATAGTCCCATCTTGCTGGAGACCGTTGGCAATACTTTTATCAGATGTGGCCTGCAACTGCTGCCACTGGTTCCTTACCCTCCCCTTGAGGTGCCTCCTCATGTCCTTCCCTTCCTCCCAGACCCTTGTTGCTGCCTTTCTCTGCAGCTCGGGACTGTTGTCACTGCCTGGTCCTGCAGTGTCAGTGCAGCTCTCCTCAAAACTCCCCTGGGAAGTATTGCCCATCTTATTTAAGGCACTTCTGGGGCAGATACCTTAAGCTTGTAAAACAACCTATAATAGGAATCACTTGCCATGTAAACATCTTACAAAACCAGCCTTCAGTTCTTCCCAGCATTATGAAAATTTCAGACATGACACAAAAAATGTGGCAGAAGACAAACTGAAAAAGGGAGTATGTGCCATGTGTATCAGCTACTCTGCTAACACACTCTCGCTCTGACTGCCAGCTAGTCTTACTCCAGTTTATATGCTGCTTTTCGTTCTAAATAACTAGTAAGCAGAAAAAAACCCTACATGGCTGAATTTGCTTGTTGCTCATCTGTTCTCAGGACAGTAGTTTAAATGTCATGTTTCTTGTCAGATACACATACATTAATGTGTTAAATATCATAATGTGATGTGCACGAGGATTACAAAACCAAGTGAACTAAAGCCAAAGGCAAGGCAAAGTCAATATAAACTGAACTGAAACTTCTAATTAGTGGGTTCAATGTGAACAAATCTCCCAAGTGAGGACATACAACATCACATTCTAGAGGGAATGTATTTATTGATGGGAAGATGAGGTAAACAGAGTATTAAGTGCTCTGTATTTCATATGAATGAGGCAATAGCTTCATTAATAATGAATGCTAATTATGTCATCTCCCTTAGGCATCTGGTATGCCTTCACTTATCAATACTTTCCTTCCTGTTAGACAGAAGAATGTTAATAGTTCCAAGGAATAACATTGTCCTGTACTGAGTCAAGAGCGCAGCTATTTTAGAAAATACTATGAAAATATGTTTCTTATCAAGTTTGATTATTCTGAACAAATAGGTGTAGTTACAATTGCACACARAATAATTATATGTGCAATTGGATAACTGTATATACACAATAATATATGCATAACAAATGCATATTGTGTAATAATGCAAATATTATTGTACAAATAAAATATATTACTGCAATGCAACTTAGGAAGAGATATCTTTTGGAGCAATGGGTTTTCAATCAGTAACATTTCCTGACATGAACCCAGCAGTCATGAGATATAGTTACAATAAGATTATGTAAAAAGGCAAGAAAGAAGCGTATGTGTCATCAAAGTCCCCAGCAGAAAAGCTCATACAAGTAAAACCTACACAGCTGCGATCACTCACAAGGTGTTTGGCATCTTCTGAATAGCAGGTATCATGTCACAAATCACCCTGTTGCTACTGTCAACATTATAACTGTACTCCCTGGCAACTGAAAGCAGGGGTGAAGAACAGTGGGAGCTGCAAGTTCCCAGATGTGGTCATCTTCTGTGTTCAGCAGCATCCGTACGTTGTTCATCTTCACTGCCAAATCCTAGGTGAGCACACCATGTGTTTCCAGCAATGTTACTTGCCTTTGTCCGGAAGTGTTTTCCYTCTCCATTCAAGGCACCTACTTGCCACGAGCCATTGTTCATCTGTCACAACAAAACATCACACAGAAGAGAAGCAACACCTCTGTACCTTCAGCGTGAGAGACATTAGTCAACAATTTGAGCAGCTGCACCTGCAGTTCTGCTTCTAGCCCATCTAGGTGGTCTGGAGGCAGTGATCTGGTTCAAGGAAGCATGCAGCTTCACTCCACTTTGCACTACTAGTAGGACAGCAGCTTTACTCCATTCCCTCTTTCATGGAGATGTGGAAGTGTAAAAATGCCTGTCTGTCTTTGAATGCAAAGGTGTCTACGCACTAGAGCAGTGATTTTTTAAGTTCTTTCAGGTCACAGATTGACCTCAGAAACAGAAGGCCAGCTGCTAGAGGAGAAAGCACTACCCACCAACAGCTCCAAAATTCAACAGGGTGAGCATCCCGCAGTGGAGAGGAACCCAAAGCGATATGGGATGCTAGCTGACATCATAGCCACTCATATATCAGCATAAGCATTAAGTGATGTGCTCCAGCCCACTTGGTGGATCCGGATCGACACTGCGCTGCCAAGTAAGCAGGCGTGCGCAGATCCGTGCTGAGGACCATGGCAGTGCAGCCTCGCTGCAGCTGGTGCTCTTTTCTCAGAGTCATAGATACTGTACTTAGGCAAGCCGTCTCAGCTTTCATCTTAGCAACACCTAGAGCTAATTATGACTACAGGAAACCTCATCAACATGAAGGCTAAAAACTAGAGGAAATGCTGAGAGTCACCTAGTCTACTTTTGTATTCAGAGGTAGGGTAAACTCCCCCTAAACTATGGCAAATTAACTTTTTTTTTTGAAAAAAAATACTTTTTATGGTGTTTGGTTTACAGTTTCTGAATATTTACGACTGACAGCTCTGCTCTGCTAYATAGCTAGTGATTAACAGCATCACTGAAAGATCTTTTCCTTGTTTAAATAAATAAGAAAGACGTAAGCCAAAATAATTTTAAATATACCATAAAATGTTAAGGAGATCGAAAATTTTAAAGCCACTAGTGGGTCAGTTTCTGCAAGAATCAGAAGGGATATTTTCAGTGGCTTCAGTGGGATAATTTTCTAATGACCTTCACAAAATTCAGCTCAGTGGCATATATTTATGGGTCCATTATGCAGTTATCAATATTCAGAACTAAGTAGCCTTCTATCTTTTGAAAGAAACCTTTTATTCAAGCAAACTGGAACTAAAAATATACTGTTCTCTCAGTGAACACAGAAAAAATATAAGGTTTTTTTCTGTATTAGTTATTAAAAAATGTAAATGAAATTGTTCAAAAGTTGAAAGTTAAGTTCCATCTCTAATCACCTCTCGGTGTCACTGAAATGATGATAGAATCTAATGTAATCATTAGATTTTAAATTATTCTGTTAAGTGCTATCTTGATTTAATCAGCTGTTGCTGTAATTACATTGTGGCTCTCCCATTAGTATTTTATCAGCCTCATTGAGGGCTGTATACCTCCACTATTAAATTTTTTTATAGGCTACCATTTGATGTGCAGACTTCAGGTTGGTTGGAGTTTATTGCAGCTTAACTGCAAAAACTGGGTTAGCTACAAGAAAACAGGTAGAAAGGTTCTATAATCTATTTTCAGGTCCCTTTAATCCATTCAGAAAATACCTGAGCATAATGAAATTTTACCTTTTAAAGYTAAAGCTATTTGATAATAATTGCAAAAAAAGTTGAAGTAGAAAACTGTGATTTTTGCAGGGGAGATTGTTCCATGCAGAGCAAAAGCATGTCCCAGCAAGGCTTGAGGCTCAGATTTGATCCCATGCACTTTGGAGGCTATTCTGCAAACTTACCTGCAATGACATGCCTGCTGCAAGGCAATAGGAGATGAGCTGCTGCCTCTCAAAATGGGAGAGGTTCATTTTAATCTCTGAGAATTTGGATTCACAGCCCTAAAGTTATAAGCAAAGTGAGCCAATTGATACAAAAAAACCCTGAGCTCTCTTTGAAGGTAATGAAGACAATGAAACTTCAGCAATACCTTGGATGTATACTGTTTCTGACGTCTGACTGCGTTCTCCCTAACTTGTTTGGTTGTTTTTTAATACTCGCACCTGAAATACCAGTCTGATTGCGTTGTGTGGCACATTGRGCCTGGTTACAGCTTAGAACAGCAAATTCTGAAACTCTGTAGTGCCATTTACTTACATAACAATAAGAAAATACTCTGAATAAAAATGAGGGAAGTTCTAGACCACCTAAAACACTTAAATAAGCTGTATAAAGGATAAGTATAAAACCCTATACCTAGTTTCTCGGTGGTGTGTGCTTCTGCTATTTTGTGCAGCATTTTCACAGTGCCTTCTTCCTGGTTTACTTTTTTTATACTTAGTAAGGCAGACTCTAACATACATTAAAATAGTCACATAACATGAGTGCACCCATATTAGGAATTCATGGAAGCATGGAGTGATAGGGGCATATGCTTCCATTAAACACTTGCGTGCATGCACTAGGCATTTGCAAGTCCTGCAACTAGACTTAGAAGAAGAAACCTTTTCTCTCCTTGTTGGAGGAATGTCAGATTTTTCTCCAATGTAATATCAAATATCACATGCTCTGATAAGCAATGTACTAACTTTCTTTTTTTAATACAACAATAAGTGAAATTAATTGTTTAAGTGATAATGAGMGGTCGGAGAGAAGGGAAAGCAGTTGTGAGTGAAAGTTGATGTCGAACCAGCAGAGGGAGCTCCGAAATTTGAATTCTCTGACTTTAGAGTGGTATTGCCAGCTTCCCTGCATCTCATGCATTTACTAACCCGCTTCTTCCAAATTAAGACAATAGTAACACGCTTTCTGTAACTGACGACATTTGCATTTCTTTACTCCTGGTTTCTGATGAAGTATCTACCATTCCCCAGCTTTTTCCAGTGGCCCATAAATGTTTTGGCTAAGGAGGCTGTTATTTAACCCTAATGCTTCCCTGCCTTTCAAATGCTTGTTTGGTGGGTGATTAAAACTTCACAGAATTCAGCCACTTTGCTCCCTCTCTCCCTTATCTAACACACTTGGTAGTGATGACAGTCAACCCATCAGCAAGACTGGTCTCGGACCTATGGGATTTGGGGACAGAATTATCGAGGCTTCTGCCATGCACTAGGTTTAAATTGAAACTCCAGCATCTATCTGTATACAATCCTTGATTGCTTTTAACATAAGTCAACAGTTTCTTAACCAGTAGGCCTTCACAGCTTTGTTTGAAGTTCCTCCCAACAGGCACCTGCACCTTGTTGGCTGAGCCTGGGTCTCAGGCTGTGCTGGGGACCAGCTCTGCCTGCTGGTCACGGTGCTCCGAGGAGCACGTGCTCAGGTGCGGCCCAAGGCAGGAGCAGGGCCTGGGGAGCCAGCATGTATCTGACACTTCAGCACCGGTTCCAGCCAGCCTGACATCACGTCCTGGAGCAAGCCCCAGGGCACTGCAGACCTGCCCACCAGCAAGATACCTAAGCAAAGCTTGCTGCAGGTGCTTTGAGCCCAGAGTTCAGCAGTCAGTGACCACAGAGAGACTGTGGAAGCTTCATCACCGAAGGTCTTAAAGACAAATTAAACAAACATTAAGCCTGTCTTGGGGCAGAACAGTGCACCGCTAGGGTCACTCCTGAGACTCCCTTCCTCTGGCACTACGATAAGAGCAGAAAGCACACGCGTCACGGGTGTCTACAGAGGTAAGCCAGTGCAGATATAACTACAGGTCTTGTATCTCATTGTGCTGCACATTTGCCAGCAGTGTGCCTCATACAAAGCAAAGACACACAAGTCGCAGATTTTAAACAGTTCACTGTCCATTCACTGAACAATTCTCATGCTGAGTCAAGGAACTCTGTTTCTGCTCACTGTTCAGGACTCAAGATAGCATGGTTACTTTTGAGAATGTGAGTAAAATGAAGTTCTTTATTTTAAACACATTCCCCATATATCTAACTTAAAATTATGTTTCCAAAAGGCTTTCTTATTAGAAGTTGATAAGTGGTGGATATGGTCACTTCAGACCTCTAACTAATTTTAAAAGATGAATTTTAGGACACACCTTATCTAGTTTATTAAGAAACTTCAGGGCTTTAATCTAAACATCATACAGCTGCTTTAAAAAAAAAGAAATCTGGATAGAAGCTTTATTTTTACTCCGAAGATGCTAAACTTGTATCAGTTAACCTAAACTAAGTAAAAACATTTGCGTCATGAACGCAGGGTTCCCAAACCGATATTGCTGATAGACTCTCAGTCCAATTTAATTTTACTTCTTCATCCAAAATACCACTGTCGGAGCCTCTTAACTGTTCTATTTGAGATGTCTGAAACAGGCAAACAATACAAGAAATATCTGGTTCCTATTACTGCCACAGAACAGCCACCCTCCCTAAGCTGAGAGTGTTTGTGATGCCAAAAAGCTAATTAGGTCAGTGTGTCAGTTTAAATTGTACAGGAGATGAGCATTAAATGTTTACTAAATTTAACTGTCTGTTTCTGGATCTGGAATGTCTGTTTGCTATGATAGAGCAGGAGCAGACACGCTGGGCTTTAAATTAATCAAAACCAGTATACTGAAATGCATGCAGAAAATGAAGTGGCAATCAGAATTACAGTATTTATTTTATTATCTAAATTATAAGGGCAAGCAAAAGCTGAAGAAAGGGATGGCTTTCAGAACAGATGTTCTGCAAGCATTCAGGTGGCTTGTTCTGGCTGCAATTTGGAGCAACTGCCTAGATAAATCATCAAAAAAGTCATGTGAAGGAACATTTTTGAAGTGCACGCAACATGAATTTGCAGGCGTTAGGTACCTTCAGCTGTGTCTAAATTATGGGACATGGAAGCACTTTCTAGGTCCTGGGTCTAGCTAGGCACATGCCYCAAAGGCACCTCATCTTTGTACTGTTCAGACTTTAACATGCACCATCCCTTTTCCTTAGGCCATATACTTCCATGCAAAAAATCTGGGTGCACACCCCAGAAAGCAGCACTGCAAGCTTCTGGAGGAACTCAGCTGTGAAATCAGGAGAGCAGGATATTCTGTAGAGCATACCTGGCCTGGAGCCTAGATACATCCTCTTTGCAACTGGGATTGCCTGAAGCCTGAAGTGKTTTTAGGTTATCAATATGTGCACAGAGCACCAGCTCACCTTTYTTCCAAAAGAAGTAGTTATTGCACTCCTCTTGCAACACAGGGATTAGACTACTCCTTCATAAAGTGAGATTTTGATTAATAATATTCATCCTTAAGATTACTCTTATTCTTATACAATCACTGACGTGTCCACCATTATTTTTTGCTTTCGGGGGAGATGATAAGTTTGACACTTAACAGTGACTTGCTTTTCCTCCCCAGTGTGGCTGAAGTCTGATGAGCCCATTGAGGGGAAASTGACTCCACTAGGAACCTTCTGGTTCATGATATTTTAAGGGGAGGTCATGGGCAACCTGTTTCCTTCACTGCAGCCCATAATATCTTGAGGTGTGAAAAGTTTATGCTTTCACTGTTGGCTCAGGTTGCAGAACATTCTGGTGACAAACCTGGTGATCTTCTGGGGAGAAATCAAGGAAGAGCTTGTGAGAAATAGACTGGAAAGGAAAAGTACCTCAAAACTAGCTAAGTTTAGTTTTAAAAGCTTGACAGAATCAGCAAGAATAGCAGTTGATATGCTTYTCCTGCACTGAATAAATGGATTTATTTTCTGGTACTAAAAACTGTGCATGGGCTTATTTTTAAATGGCATTGTGCAGTTTATGTTCACTCAAACAATAAGCACTGGGGAGTTGATGTAAAAATATGGTTGGAGTAAAAATAGATGTTTTTCTCTATACTCTTTCAGCTTCTTGGAACTGAATGTTTCTTAAAGTACTGRTCTGAAAGTAAACACTGCCAGAATGAAGAGGACAGCAGATGCCATCTCTGTTCCGTGTGAGCTAATAACTTGCCCAAGGTGGACTCTGTTATATTTTCTTCCGAAGTATGTTCCAGACTGTGTAGTCAGTCTCTCAAGACTTGTAATCAAACAGAAGCTGCTGAAATATCAGCATTCGATATCAACTTTCTAAATAGGTTGTCACCTATTGTCACACATATTGTCACACTCTTTCTGTATGATCCTTATTTCTGTTAGTCAATACCTAGTGTAGGTACCCTTTTCTTCCAGGTGTCGACAAAACAGAAAAGGAACTGATGGCAAGAAAGAAATCAACTTGAACTGTTGTGGTTTAATATGACTACCAGGAATCATAGAATCATAGAATCAAAGAATCGTTAAGGTTGGAAAAGACCTCTAAGATCATCGTGTCCAACCATCAACCCASCACCCATGCCCACTAAACCATGTCCCGAAGTGCCACATCCACACGTTTTTTGAACACCTCCAGGGATGGTGACTCCACCACTTCCCTGGGCAGCCTGTTCCAATGCCTGACTACCCTTTCGGTGAAGAAATTTTTCCTAATATCCAATCTAAACCTC
>JASVER010000029.1:10510061-10574869 GCA_030449065.1 Oceanodroma leucorhoa
GGATCCTCCTTCCGGCCCTTCTTGTAGATGGGCGTCACATTGGCAAGTCTCCAGTCGTCCGGGACCACCCCCGTTAACCTGGACCGGTGATAAATGATGGAGAGCGGCTTGGCAAGCTCCTCCGCCAGCTCCCTCAGTACTCTCGGGTGGATCCCATCCGGCCCCATAGACTTGTGTATGTCCAGCTGGCGTAGCAGGTCATTAACCTCTTCCTCTTCGATTATGGGGGGTTTACTCTGCTCCCTGTCCCCATCTTCCAGCTCAGGGGGTTGAATACCCAGAGGTTAACTGGTCTGACTATTAAAGACTGAGGCAAAGAAGGCATTAAGTACCTCAGCCTTCTCCTCATCCTCAGTGGCAATGTTCCCCCCGCATCCAATAGGGGAGGGAGATTCTCCTTGGTCCTCTTTTTGTCATTAACATATTTGTAAAAACATTTTTTGTTGTCCCTTACGACACTGGCCAGTTTGAGTTCCAGTTGGGCTTTTGCCGTTATAATTTCCTCTCTGCACAACCTGACAAGATCCCTGTACTCTTCCTGAGTCGCCCGCCCTTCCTTCCAACAGCAATAGACTCTCCTTTTTTCCTTGAGTCCCAGCAAAAGCTCCTTGTTTAGCCAGGCCGGTCGTCTTCCCCGCCAGCTCCTCTTACAGCACACAGGGACAGCCCGCTCCTGCACCTTTAAGACTTCCTCCTTGAAGAACTTCCAGCCTTCCTGGGCCCCTTTGCCCTTCAGGGCCGCTTCCCAAGGGACTCTCTGAACCAGCTTCCTGAACAGGCCAAAGTCTGCCCTCCGGAAATCCATGGTAGTGGTCTTGCTGACTCCTCTCCTTACTTCCCCGAGAATTGAGAATTCTATCATGTCATGGTYGCTGAGCCCCAGACGGCCTCYGACCACGACATCTCCCACCAGTCCTTCCCTGTTGGTAAACAGCAGGTCGAGCGAGGCACCTCCCCTGGTAGGCTCSCTYACCAGCTGCGTCAGGAAGTTGTCTTCCACACACTCCAGGAACCTCCTAGACTGTTTCCTCTCTGCTGTGTTGTATTTCCAGCAGATGTCGGGCAAGTTGAAGTCCCCCACAAGGACAAGGGCTAGCGATCGCGAGACTTCTGCCAGCCGCTTGTAGAACRCTTCATCGACCTCTTCATCCTGGTTGGGTGGTCTATAACAGACTCCCAGCAGGATATCCACCTCGCCGGCCTTCCCCCTCATCCTAACCCATAAGCACTCAACCTGATTATCACAAACGTCGAGCTCCGTGCAGTCGAAACACTCCCTGACATACAGAGCCACCCCACCGCCTCTCCTTCCTCGCCTGCCCCTTCTGAAGAGCTTGTAGCCATCCATCGCAGCACTCCAGTCATGAGAGTCATCCCACCACGTTTCCRTGATGGTGACCAAGTCATAGCTGTCCTGCTGCACAATGGCTTAATTGTACCCCTAAGACATGAAAACAACAACATCTACCATTGAACTGCACAATCTCTATTTGCTTCCTATGGCATTTCAGAAATTAACAGTGGGCCTCAGGTACCTGTTAGGAGTTTGCACCACTAACACCATCAGCAGAACTTGAAAATAAGGCATCCTTCCCATACCATGGCCCCTCTGAAGAATGCCCCAAAAAACTTTGGGGGGGGGGAGGCAGCAAAGTAGGACAATACAGAACCACACACAGGCTCCTGGATGGGTTTAAAGGCCAGGCCATCAATTACAGCTCCAGATCAGTTTCCTGTGCTATCCCACCCACAGGTTTGATTGAACAGGGCAAAATAACTACCAAAGATAGATGTAATGGAAATGCTCATGCAACAAATGAAGTCGCAGCAACAGCAAAAAATACACTTTACAAGCAAAACTCTCTGAACCAAGCTTGTATGTTGGAAATACAACTTGGGGACAGGAACTTAGGAAAAAAACAYCTGTTGGAGAACAGCAGCCCTCTGTTCCTCAGGGCTTGTTCCTGGCCATGCTGTGGTGCTCAAGCTATGGTCTGCCCAGGCAGCTGCTGGCAGCTGCGGCCACCAGCTGTATCCAAGGGGGTCCCAAGAACGGACCCAGCTCAGCAGCCATGAAAATATACCCTGAAGACGCGAAGCAATTGTTGGTCTGCGTGCCATCAAGCCCCAGGGAGAATAAGTATTGAATAAAGGGAAGAATAATCTCTTCTGTTTTGACTCACTTTGTCTATCCTGTTCTCCCTATTAGATCTCTCTCTTCTCCTGGGATTAATTTTCAACGTGGTATTTTTAATAGTTGTGTATTTCATTTGCATTTGATACTTAAAGAGGGAGGAAGGATAAAAGTATGAAACTCCTAGAATTAATGCACATTGACCCCTAACCTTAAACAGTGGTATTACCCTTCTGTAAGTCTATCCTCTGTCAAGTAACTGTACCCAGGAAATAAATACTAGTCTCTTAACAGCTGTCCTGGAGACTACATCCCTATTACTACTGTTCTTGAACAGAGTAAACTAAATAAAGTTAAATGAAATTATCAGACATGATCTCATATTCAAAGAACCAATGTCACTAAAATAACATTCTAAATTCAACAGTCTAATGTAATTATTAAAGTGGAATGTGGTCTGTTTAGTACTGTATTGATTTAAGCCACTCTCTCTTAATTTGTAGCAGCAGTGCCACTGCTGGCATTGGGGTAGACCTGCCGGTATCATTACATCTTGGACAATATTTACCATATAGCAGTGAATAATGTTAATGACCAAAATTTATCATATAGAGTTCAAGATTTTCAGCAAAGCATTTAAACCTAACGTTAAAAGGGGAGGGCTTGTACTTATGGGAATAAAAGATGAAAAGTAACAAGAAGCTAGAAAGCGTAAGACACTTCTTTTGCCTGTCTAGAAAAAGAAAAAAAGTGACTTCTTATGTTCCTTTCTGTGTAGGTTGATGCTGGGATCCAGGGGGGCAGTTCTCAGAAAAAAGGATTGTGAGATGTGGTGGCACTCTTCCTTGGTCCCTACAATAGTGTCCCTCTTCTCCCCAGCCTGTGATGTTGAGCCTTCCTGCCTCCTTTGCTCTCCCACATTTTATTCCTTCTCAGTGGCCCCATTCTTTCTCATTTTTCACTTTCTTCAGTGCTGACCTCACAACCTCAATCTCTTATTTTTATATAGCTCTTTTCACCACCATATCTCAGCCTCCTGAAAGCACACACACACCCCCATGCATGCACACACACGCATATCACCAAGAACGCTCTTTCACTTCTTATCTCTTCTACTGTGAGTTTATGTCCATTATATATGAATAGAATGCATACATATATATGTATATAAATGACTCTATATGCAACCTGTGAATGCTGGATCTGGGTCGATGAACATATCTTTTTTTAAATACCTCTGTGAAGGCGTGCATATCCAGGCTTGCCAATAAGCTGTGCCAAGTATGTTCCACGCTAGCCTGGTTAGGCAGTCACTGAACTGAATGATTGTACTATGAGCAGAGCAGCTGATACACTGGAGTAGCTGAAGCCTGCGGCCTTGCCTGTCTGCAGACAAAAGGCTGGAGGAATAAAGGAACAGAGGTGATAAAAACTGACAAAAGACCCCTTTGAGGAAGGCATTTAAATGCATTTTATGGTCAGCAAAGAAAGAAATCGTCTTCCACAGCGTGCTTCGTCCCATCCTAAGATGGCTATTAAAAAGGGCACCCTGCCTGAGCTGACACAGTTCTGACATGTTCCAAGCTCTCGTCCCAAAATGTCCGTCTTGCAGGGCACCAAGAACTAAACCAGACAATTGGGGCACTGCCCAATTACACTTACAGATACATTTTTAGGTGCGAATTTATCATAACTGTGTCAGCTCTGCTGCATGTGTGTCATGAGTAATACAGTATTTGGCACTACCTCTAAGGCCTGTTCCTGCTGCAATGTTATTGAGAATGACCTCTTTTATATTTTAAACAGGAATTTATTGACTCCCTGTTGATTTGGTAGAAAGAAAAAGAGAGAAGGGGGGGGGGCGGGCGGGAAAAGCTTTCTAAGTGTGAATTCCCATGCTCAAAAAGGAGAGGAAAAATAGCAAAAGAAATCCCACTGGTAGTACAGTCAATCTTTAAACCCCACTTGTGTTTTTTTCCCAGCTGCAGAGCAAGCAGTACTGCTTTACATGCATTTGCTCTTATGTAGAYGAAAAAAAGTCTCTTCTTCCTTGGTATCATAGGTTCATGTGAAATGTGCAGTTTATTGCTGAAAAGCTTGTGGTTTTTTTTAAGTTTCTGTGGTAGAGGCACAGAGGGAAAGCAAAACGAAAGTGACTGCGTCCAGCAGAGGGAGCTCCAAAATCTGATTTTTTTTTGTGGGGTGACAGATGGTGCATTTCTTTGAAATGGATGATCTTTGGTAGGATCCTGTTTTTTTTAACGTATAAATCCTTTGATGATTTTCATTCCGCTCCGTTAGGAATTTCTGCCTTTCTGTCTCGCAATCCTCAATACTAAAATGATATCAGAATTTGTCTATGCATGGGGGTATTTTTGAGGCTGTCCTAACATTCTAAAACAATTTGTATATGTTTAAGTTAATTTCAATTAAATTTTAATGCAGAAGTTGGCATATTTTTCATAGCATTTATTTATAATATTTCTGTTCAGCTTTTCTAGAAAAAAAATCATAGCATAGGAATTATTTATGTGCATTTTCCTAAATTTCCACATGTAAACTCTTTCGGCTCAGCACATGAGCAAAGCTTTTTCCATTATAGAAAACATATATATATATATATATAAATGGCCATGTGTTTCATCTTCTGGTCAAGTCACCCAGTCCCAGATGAAGCAGATAGATGGCAAATTATATGAGTTTTAAGTCCTCACCTGTACCATCAGCACCTGCTCTTCCCTCATTGTTCAAATTCATTAAAGAATGGCTGCAGACCTGATGCCACTTTGTTGCTTCTGATAATATTTAACTACTAATCCAACAGGTATTCATCTAATTTGAGGTGTGAAGGGTGACATGCATATGCTATTGCCCTCACAAATGACTTCTAGTAAGTATGCTTTATTTGAGTTAACATCAAAAAAATAATCACTGCCTGTCTTTTGTTCACAGTACTTAAACCTTCATCTCTGTGGAGAAGCGGATCCCAGCCTTCACTGGCCCAGTGGCAGAAATGCTGATCAAGTGAATTGTGGAAAGCAAAACCATGCTTAGCTCTCCCTTTTGGCTTCATTTTAGTTTTTTTAAATTTCAAAAGCCTCAGGAACTTGTAACAAGCCATGCCTGCTGCCCTCAACTTTTATTCTTACAATGAAGACAGAAAACATATGGCATTTAGCTCCTGGTCATGTCATGCCACTAAAATATCCAGTCTACTGGGGCTTTCTTTTTTTCTCTGGCTTGGAGGAGAAAGAGACATAATGGGAGCAAGCTTCAGAGGAATAGCTGTGCAGTCCTTTAGCAGCTGCTCTGTGTGCGCAAGGGGCCCAGATAGTTGTGTGTGGGATGAACACCCTTCTGAAAGTGTGGCATAGCCCTTGATGTAACTCCTTGTTCTGCCAAAGAATTAATGTCATGATGTACTCCTTCCCACCTCTGCTCATGCTGCGGCAGCCCCCAGATGCAGGAGAGTGTGTCATCGTTCATTTTGCAGACAAGAAAGCAGTAAACGTTTGTTTGCTGCCAGCTGCTTGATTTCTGCATACTGTGCTCTACAGACAAAAGAGAGCTGGAAGCCATTTGTGCAATTCGGAGCTTCCCGTCACCAACTCCTGGGTGTGTTGTGGCTGTGTTGGGCCCAAATAATGAGAAAGCAGGATCTGGCTCCACAATCTGTTTTGTTCCCCTTTTCCCCTCCTCTTTTTGATCTGCTTCCAAGAGCTTCCTCTGGAGTCAGTGATGATGGCTGGGCACCTTGGATATCTGAAAAGCAAGCCACTAATTTAGGTGCAAAAATAGTGCTCTAGGCTTATTTTTCAAGAAGTCTACTGACTCCTGGGCATGCAAATATTGAAACGTTATTTGTCACACTGCAAAGAATAGTTACTAAACAGTTAGGTTCAGATTTATTTGTGCATTTTAAATGTGTTAAAGTTGTGTCATAAACGCTTGCTTATAAATATGGTGATTTCCCAAGTCAGCCCATCTCACAGAGGACGGAGAATAAAAACTTCCATCTGGTACCTTCAGCTCAAAGCCTGCTCACCTCCCAGTTCCTCTCCCTCTGACATGGTGCCAAGCAGAGCTGGGAGATCAGATTAATTCCTGGAAATCCTTGTGCTCTCAAACTATAGCTGAATTTCCTCTTCAAGTACTTTTCAGCAAGGCTAATTTCAGGGATCGGTTCCTCAATTTCACTCTGTCTTATGTCATGCCTGCCCAAAGGAATATTCTCTTTTTTAAAAGTCAAGGTGTTCTTAAGGTTATTTTTTTCTGTAACTTTTCCCTCTCTCCTGCTTCCACCATCCAGAGTCTTAACAGTCAAAGATCAGTGTTAAAAAGGTAAACGTTCACTTCATTAAGCATCTGTTTTCTCCTTCTCTTGTTCGTCTTTTTCAGCAATTTAGAGCTTCGCACCTGATTCTTACTTAATTTGCAGCTGTGTAACCTCCAGTGCTGCTATTTCCCAGCACGCTCTAGCTGAAGTACAAATGCCAACAAGCTTGCCCTCTGAGCATGAGATCTGAGAGAGAAACAAAAGAAACTCCGCTTTTGATCTGGCTCCTCTTCTTTTACATTCCCATGGCCTGACCTCAGTGTGTGACAAATGTGGGCTTCACGCTCGGCCCACGCACGCATGCAGAATGGGAGCCCTGTGTCTCCAAATGCCATCGCGCCTCTGCGCACAGCCCCGGCCTGCTCTCCGGCCCCCAGCACCCCTGTCCCCGCCGGTTTCCGTTGCCCTGGGCAAGGTGCTGCCATCGTCCCCACCTCAGCCTGGTCTGGGTAAACAAGGCAGTGGCTGGAGCTAGGGAAACGTTGGGAGATGTGGGCCCAGTTTTCTCTGCAAAGGAAAGTGCTTCCGTGATTGTAAACACATCATGTCGCTTACCTGTCTTCAGTTCCCTTTCTTATAGGTGATCCTCTGCGTGTTTCATCCCCTGGGGGGGACAGAAGGGTGTGCGGCCAGTTTGCCCAGTTCCCATGAGTCAAAATGGCCACCATCTTAGACCAACACCTGTGAAGCTGGTACCCACAAAATGACCGCCCCAGAGTTCTGCAGTGCCTGGCCGTGAGTTTCCTCCTCACAAAGGTGGCCGCCATCTCCCAGCAGTGAGGCGAGGCAGTGCGTGCCTGTGTACTGGCTGCCAGCTGGAGGACTGCCTGGGTTGTGGAGCTTGACGAGTGGAGGAAACTTAGTGCAAGGCGGGGAGGAGGAGGAGGCTGAGCTTGCAGGGAACGGACAGGGAAGGCCTGAGTGGCCATGGAGGTATGTGCTGGCTTACACTAGCGGGCAGAGATCCCTGCGGCAAGAATCACTATCTGTAGGATATCAGGGCAGCAAGAAATTTAATTCAATTGAACCTSGTGTTCCGTATACTTCAGATGGAGTATTTTCTGATATTTTTTTTCTTATTTCCTTTGTTTTTCTTTTTTTTCCATGCATACCCTCTTACTCTGGAAACATGTAATTTAAAAGCTTTCAGCAACCCACAAACCATTGCGCTAATGTGCATCAGGCCTTTCAGTGGAGAAGTGATTGCCCTTCCTGAGGGGATAGGGGTTGTGCCTGTGGCATTGGTGCTGGTATCATGAAATCCTAATTGAATTGTACAGCTTTTTCCAACGGAAATCAAAAGGTAGATTCAAAACTGAGCTGACCCTTTATAAATGCAATTAGGCACATAGTTTTTCTATTATTGTTCTTGCTATTTTTAAGCACTAAGTCAAAGAAACCCAAAGCTTCGTAGATGAGGTTTTCAAAATGTGCATGTCAATAGTTAGGACACTGAGGCCATTTTCTTTGTGTTGAAGCTCCTTCTAAATTCAGTGAGTTTTGGATCCAGTCTGCAATGCGTATGTTAGCAATAAAACTAGGAGAATGAGAGAACTGTATTTTATCCATACTTATTTCTGGTCTGGAGAAACACAGAAAGCTGCAAATTCATAATTATTTCAAGTTTTTTGTTTGGTTTGCATATAACTTTTTACAACTTACAGGACTATGCTATCGCAAATGGTGATAAAAACCACATGCACAACAACTTTGGTGCGTTTTTCCAACAAGCAGCATTACCTAATACCGCAGAGAGGGAATCTGCCCTATGTTAAACATGGCTGGGTTCAACAAAACCAGCTGGGGAGGCACCTGCCATATCCCCGTAAGAAATGGGTGAATGGGGTGGGGGCATGTCTCTGCTGGAGCTCATCATTATGAGGAGTCTTTGCTGTAACAAACATGCTTGGTCTCTTCTGCCCTCCCTGCCCTGACGACAGCCCCCAGCTGTTCCCATGGCTCCCCTCACCATCTCTGCACCATTCCCGCCATCCCCCCAAATCCCCAGGAACAACCTCTTCACCTTGAGGTTCTTCCCAGTCGCCCCAGTGTCTGTGTTGCCACAGCCTCCTTGCCCCAGGATCCATTGGCTACTGTTCCCCAAAATTATCCTGTTTAACTCTTCCAGTTCCTTCTCATTTCCAAATCATCTCACAAACTAGGCAGCCATGGTTATTAGTTTTGTTTTCTAATATAGGTTCTTCTTTGATTGTTTGACATGGCTTACATGTGACACTATTAGAAATGTTCGTGGCTCAATGTTTCCAAGCGAAAGCAGCCCTTTACCTATTTATGAATGAGATGCAGAGCACTGCTATTTTTCTCAGGCAAGGCCTGAGGAACCACTGGGGTAAGCAACTAAAACTGATAAAGTGGGGTGGCCCCAGAGAGCCTTTTAAAAGGCTTTAGAAGGCCACTACCTGTAGGCTACGTCTTATACTAGAAGGTAGAACAGGTCCAGGGCACTGGTCCGCAATCATGTGTCTTGTTTAATTGTTACAATGCTCCATGGCACAGATTTGGTCCATGCCAGCTAGAAATATTGCAGGAAACAAAAAGGAGTGGATGCCACAGCCCTTTCCTAATGGTGGTTCAGATATGACCATCATATCTGGAGGCAAAGGGGAATAGTTTAGCTTTGTGTATGTGTGCCAGGCCATGTTGCATTGTTCCAGGCTACAGAAAAGTGTCTAGTCTGTTTTATTTACTAGTACAGACGTAGCCTTACAGTTTTATCCTTAGTGCTGCCACTGATTTTACAGAATAGCATCAGTGTGGGGCTCTGCATGTCTATGATGCTGACTGTAGGCTGCTGGCAACTTTTAGTGCTAGGTTAGATGTGTCTGCAGAAGATACAGTCACAGCAATGCCTGTAGTGTGGACTCACCCTGCGGGTAATCTTAAAGAAGTCACTTAATTATTTTTTTCTGCATAATTTTTCTTTATTTTAAACCTCCTTGGAACTGTAAATTCCTTGGTGGTGCTGTATTGTAATTCAGTTAGGCTGGTGAAGAGATTCTCCAGGTAGGAACAGCAAGTCTGCAGACAATGCAGCCTCCACCTTTTATTCCAGACAGACCTGCCAGAAATCAGTCGGTTTGTTCTTATTTCTTCCTGTAGTTTTAKCAAAAATCAGGGAAATCTGTTAAATAGTTTATACTAGTAAAACACCATTAACTAGTCACTTGTCTCTTCACTAGTGGTGAAGGAAAAATACCTTTCCTAACTGAGCTGCTGCAGAGACAAGGGCAGTCACATCGGAGGCTCCCTGTTCCAAATATTGAGATTTCTGGTTTATGAAATATAGAGCTAGGTTAACACTCAGCTTTATTCTCCCATCTGGGCCTTGTAGGAAAGGTTTTAGAAACTGTTATATCAGTGTTATTGTGAATAAGATTTTATTTTATGCCTCGGGAGAGAAAAAGATGATTGATTTTAAAAATATACGAGCAGGGCATGAATCTCTTAAACCCTGTTAACTTGTGGGTTACTCCCTGGGAGAGAGACGTCCGAGTAATGCTCTTTGGCAGAGCAGTGTTTCCCTGCAGAGTTCTGGGCTCCACCTCCTGTAATGCCACTGCATTCAGGGCTGCCAGTCGCATGGCTATGGCACTTGTTGGAGTCCTCATCAATGATGAAAGAAGTTTAAGAGGGAGGTTTTCAGCTTTGCCCAGCCACACTCCTTGGCACACATCCCTTCCTCCTGGGGAAGAGCAGCCAACTGGTTTCCCTACAAAAGCACCACTTCCAGAGCGGGTTATAGCTATGAGTGCTAAGAGAAGGACGGCTTTTAGCAGATGTGCTGGGAAAGACCGAAGAAAACAAAGGCCAGAATTTCTGTACACTTTCTTTTCTTGTTTTAACTGCTTGCACATATGCAGGTTTTGGGGGAGAATGAAAGGACATGGAAGGGTCAGGACAGATATGTGTTAAAGTGGTGGTAGAGGGTCCGACCAAAGGCCTATCTAGCCCAGGTTTTGCATATCACTGAGCTGAACAAGGCCATTACAGAATGAGTAGATGCTGCAGGAAACTGGAAAACAGCGAGAGGGGGAAATGTTGTAAGATATCAACAAGAGTAATGAGGTCCCGAGGTGGTAGCAAGAGGTCTCAGTGCAAGTGCTTGCTCCAGCATGCAGAGTCATAYGCTAAGGTCCTAGGGATGACTGGAAAGGGCAGGACCCCCAAATGGATGCTGCATAGTCCAGRTGAGAGCCAGCTCCAAGGAGCTCCAGGGCACATGGAGATACCTGGAGCTGAAGCCTGCTGGTGGCTGAAATGCATGAGGAAGTCAATACCAGGTGTAAAATCTTCCTAATTGTGTAATTATTTACTTAGTAAAGATAGAGAGCTTGGGAAAAAGGGAAGAAGTAGCTGCTGATGGAAGACCATGGCAGCAGGTCAAATGTATGGGATACTTCTCCCTAATGTTCCCCAGCCTTTCTACATATTTGATAAACTTCTGTGGATTTCCCATCTACTATCTTGTCCCTGAACACGTGTAGACACAAAAAGAGGGAAGGGCACACAACTGTAATGTGGAACTGATGGCATGAGGAGTTAGGGATGGCTACCAGAGTGGGAGGAGCTGGATGTGAAAGTGATTGAGGTGATGAGATTTGAATAGCTGAGCGCCTTCGTCACCAGCAGCAACAGTCAGAGTACATCATGTGCTGGCTGAGGGGATCCATCAGATCTTTCATTGAGGGCCCTTGTGAGAGATGCATGTGCATTAGAAAAGAAACGCTGTAGCTGTATTGCATGCACATGCAGCCGTGCTGCGCGGGTGGGGAAGKTCTACCACTAGACAGCACACCAAGCACATCAACTTACTTGTTTAGGCTTAAACGCCATAATTTGGTGCTTACCTCATTGCTTTGGAGGCGTGGGCCTGACTCGTACCAGCAATAGTCTGCTGGAAAGTCAGGGTGGAGTAGAAATGAAACTGCACTTGCCCGCTTTTTGTTTCTTGCCTAAGCAGAGTAATGTGAGAATGATTCCAGGGGGGTGGAGGTGGGAATCAGGACTTCCAGCCCTCTAMTCTTGCAGCGTTGGTAGGAATGAATAATTAGGTAGTATTCATTATAAAACCATACACCTGCTTTTCGTGACAATATTTTTTGAGAGCATTTTTTAATATAGACYCTGTGTTAGCCTTGTTAATCACCGCCTTTTAGAAATCCCTTGCATTTGGAATCTCTGCAAGAAATATAATTGCTCTTGAGATTAAAAGAAKCTTTGGAACATGGATAAGAAACATGATGTGCAGAAAAAAATTCTACCTAATATTTTTTGGCATTTATTTGTAATGGCATAATGACCATCTGCTTCCCAGAACTTGGARAAAAGATTTCTGTGCACGTGTTTTTATTGCATACGAATGTCAGTATGTTGTCTTTCCTGTTATCACAGCATTGGGCTCCATTATCTGTTACTACTGCAAACTGATTTATTCCTAATAATAGAAAATAGGTCATAAATGAATGTCCTATTTTTTTGCTGAACTGGGGCCCAAAAAAGTGGAGCAGGTTTAAAGATACTCGTGAGGTTTATATATTGCAGGGAAAGATGGTAATTACTATTTTTCAGACCAAATCCTTCTTAAAGTGCTTGTGAGCATGTGAAATTTTTCTGTGCTACTAATTATGTTTCCCCTTGTTTAAAGTAAAGAAATAAAGCAAAAAAGTTGTCCAACTTTTAGGCTGGTTGTATGGCTGTAGTCACTAGGCTGTCAGCAAGGTTTTACTTATTTCACAGACATCAGGACCTAACTGTCACACAGCAAAGTAGCAGCCTCTGAAGCCCAGTCAAATTGAATTTTTGTACATGAAGAAGCACTAAATTGTTCAAGACCTTGCTTTCTCTCATTACTGACGTGAAATAGCAGCCCACTGCCCACCAAGGGTTTTGTTCAACATTATCATAGCTTTTAATAAAGAGGAAATCTGTTCTTTAGAAAATCCATAATGGTAATTCTCAAGTGGCCGCCCCAGCGTTTCAGGCTCTCCTTCTCCTGTGCTGATGCAGAGGCAAGGAAAGTAACTGGCAACGTGCAGAGGCAAAGAAGCAGCAAGGTAACAGCAGCTGAAGCCCAGTCAAAGTGAGTATTTGTACATGGAGAAGTATTACTGTTCGGTAAAACAAATGCTTGTTTCCACCTTCATTTAAAACCACGGAGCAGGGACAACATTTCTGTTCCTTTCAGTGCCTGCAGACACAGAGTACAGTGGAGATGTCTGTGAAGAGCCAGGAGGCTGCTGGGGTGCAGCTCTGTGTTGAAGGTCAGCGCGAGGACCTTGCTGGTTTGGTACCGTCACTTTGAAAAGGGATCTGGGATGAATGGTTTCCTTTTCACAAGCCCCTTTCCCTGCCCATATTTCACAGGCAGGTTTTTCAAGACATTTGCATTACTCTGAAACTGTTTTCTTGCTCCTTGGTTCCCTTCCAAGTATGATTCTCTGAAAGCTCTTCATTAGCTCGCATTTGTAGGCTGTGAAATGCATGGTAGGTAGCGGGGAAAACAGGAAGTTTCAACGTAATTCCCAGAGGTTATGTGCGGGATTGAAACCAAAAACTGTTTTATGTTTGTTTTGGCCCACATAGCTGGAACCTAGTGCTGTGGAGTTATTAATGTTCAGCAAAACATTCCAGTGGGTATGTACCCATGAACCTGCTGACTTCTTGTTACTGTATTTAAAGAGATGCTGTAGAAAATAAAACCTGGTTTATCCAGTGAACTTTAACAGCACTGCATCTGTTCAGATGACGTGGTTTCTAAGAATACGCTTTTTTTAGAGCTCCTGTTACTTTTCTGATCACTCCTTGAGCCAGGACACAGAATCCTTCATGCAAATACAGTCTGTCTCCTACATTCCCTGCAACTCTTTTAGCTGAGAGGAGGAAAAGGAAGAGAAACGACTCTGTGAATTTGCCCTCTTCAGTACACTGAAGGTTTTTCTCCATGGAGTCCCTCATGGAATTACTTCCTGCAGTGTGGTGCAGGCAGCTCTCCAGCACAGGTGGAATTTTGTGTATGTCCCTTCATCCATTTTGGGCCTCTCTTTGCAAATGCTTACGGCTGCCTCACCTTCTCTTGACCTATATGCTAACTTCTGGCTTTGGTTTTACACCAGAAAACAGGAGTCAGTATCATGCATGTGTTCAGTGATCAAGTCTGTGGCCAGCATGAGAAAAACAAGATTGGGGAAAAAAAAAAAGTACATTAGCCGACAATAAAAGCAAGACTCACTCTGATTTGTAATGAAATAATCTCTGAAAGTTCCCTCCATCCCTGGAATTAGAGGCTGGTCTGTGTTCTAAAGCACATATTGTCCTAAAATTGTTATGATGCTGTCGTGATTTAGGGCCTGCCTGGAACTACACAGTGCGTTTCAGCAGTTTGCTCCCCTGGGAGAGTGGCAATGTTTTGTGCCTGTCAAATGGAAGTTCTGTTACTAAAACCTTGTACTGGATTTAATTAACATTCTCACTGGCCTGCACCAGCTTCTCAGAAAGTGCTTCTCATGTGGGTATTGTAATTATATCTCAGGGTATCTGTAAACACCACATGCTGTGGAATGCTACTATTGCGTAGCTAACAGTTTGCCCTTTTAACTCCAGTATGTCTTTCTCTCATAACACAAGATAAGTTTAATGATAAAGTAAAGAAAAGATTGTTGAAGCAAGATTTCAGGTCAGGTTTTTAGCTACTGGATTGGAATCAACTGTCTACAAGAAAAACAGATATCAAACCCAATCCTTGTCTGCTTTAGCAACTAAATATTGTTTAGTTGCTTAGCCTCTCAATTTATTTTATCACTTCTGAATGCAGTTTTCTGTTTCACATGCCGCCCCCTTTCTCTTGTACAATGCGACAAGAGAAATAAACTGACTTTTGTTACACCTCTAATCATCACTTCTAACAATTCTTTCAGCGATGATCACATGAAACTGTACCCGTTATGTATAATAACTTGCACTCATTTTGCTACCCTCTCATGCATTTAGAGCTAGAAGCCCATACTGGAACTTACCAGTCCAGTTAGGAATGACAGCAACATATTATGGAAGGATGCATTTTCATGTTTCTTTTCCTCAGCTCCGTACTAACGCCCTGGGAAGGTGTGGGAGGTAGATAATTGCTTTTTGGTAGCGGGTGGCTAGAAATTTTGTGTATGTGGGGGGTTCTTTCATCTTCGCTGTGCACTGAACAGATATAGATAGTAATTTGTATGACTAGTTCAGACTAAAAAAAGATATGCCCTACCACAGCTTACCTTAAGGTTTTTACCTACTAATTGAAATTTATCTTCCACTTAACTGCCTTTCAAAGTCATTAGACTTGTTCGGCTGGGGAAATAGCTAAATCATAACTGCGACTGGTGGGCATAAGATACAAACATAAGAAGCAATCAAGCTCTTTTTAGTAACTGAATACCCCAGGCATGTAGCAAAATTTAAATATGTGCTAGGCTAGACCGCCCAATGCTGGCTGATGAAAATGTCTATTACTCTGATTCCTGCTGTGTAAAGGGCAACGGGACTTTTTATGTTCTGTGTAAATAAGCAGGATACTGTCAAAAGGTAAATGAGCAGGACTGTGACAAAATACACTGTTATTACAGTTAATGTAGGCATACCAAAGACATCTTAAAACTAACAGCTTGACAACTTAATGAGCTTCTCAGGTAGGTGTTGCAGCACACATTGGTTTCTGTACTTCCACAGCTGTCCTGCTAACAGCATGCAAGTATCTAGTTTAAAACCAGCTCTATCATGGCCATGCAACTCAAACTTGGAGTACAGACACAGTGCTAGTTTCCCCAGATAACAAAAATGTCCCACTAAACCTTCAAAACTAGCTTACAGGTTGGGACAGAAAGGGGTTCCTGTCCATAYGCATAATGACTGTGGGCTCTCTTCCTGCTCCCACCAAAAGTGGGAGCTCCATACCAGATGAACTAAGTCTTCCCTTCTTAGCATTACTATGTATTTTTAAGAAGGAAAGCCAGCATGATGTAACTTGCCAAAGTCACAGAATGGTACAGCCCCTTCTAGACAGGCAGGACACAACGCTGGTGTGTCCCATGCTTTATTCCTATCGTGAGCTTGGGCCTRGCTCAAAGAGCTTGTCCTGTCTAAGTTTCTCATGATAGTGAGACCCAGCTTCCTTGTGTAGATGCTCAGGGAATCCAGTCCGGAGGTGGGGCCAGGCTGCAGCATTCCTGAGTGTCTCCAGTGCCATTCTCTCTGCTCTTCCAGTTCAGTGAGTCCAGCCTTGGAGCATGCGTCGTTTCTACAAGTCATAAAATACTTGTTCATGGATGTACAAGCAGGTAGCACCTGGCTTGTGATAACGATACCTACTTTCTGTCTTTCTACCAGGGAATTTCTTAAAGTACTGCAGGGGCTGTAGTTTGAGGACTTTAGTTTGCTTACAAAAAGACCAGAGTGGGGGCTGGTGGTGTAGGAGTTACTATTTTTGTTCCAGTACAGGAAACCAAGCTTTTCTCTGTAGTCTGATTCCATCCAGTTGGCCTTGCTGCTGTCCTCATCTTATTGCATAACCTCATTGAATAACCTCAATTCTTGTCCTTGTTAGATATTTCCTCGTAGCTGCTGTCACCTGTTACAACTCAAGGCATAGCCACAGCRGAAACCTCAGTGGAGACAGAACGCAGACAGCTGCTGACATGTTAAATACAGGCTCRTCTAGCCATGCTCCAAGACCATTAGCCAGTACTTCTGCCACAGCTCCCACCAACGGATCTGAACAGCATCACTAATTTGCATCATTGGCGTATGGTTTCTGTGGTGGCTTGAGACCCCTCTTCTCCTTTCTTTCTCTTTTGTTCATATTCTCCCTTCATTTGTTCGTACTTTTTTACTTGCTTCAGGCATGCCACTGCAGTAATGATCTACACAGTGGAATTTTCAGACTGCGAGCTTGCCAAATGTGGCAGTTGTTAGTGATACGTCCTCTTAAAAATCCATTCTTAAATCCATACACCCTAAGAAATTCAAACCAAATGCTGGAAAGTTTTGCTACAAATGCGTGTTTCAGTGAGACCCATCTGGGAGTTCTCTTAYAAAAATGTATCGGTTATTAAAACACTGAGCTCAGTTTCCTTCATTTTACCTGTAGATCTTGCGCTATTATAGCATCTTTTCTCCTCTCCAGCACTTTTTTTCTATGTTTAAGATGATAGCTGACGCTGGATTGGCTGATGAGTTGGAGGAGAGAATGAAAGAGCAGAATGGGAGTCATTTTTGTGGGTTCAGATTACTTACAGCACTTGCCTTGAATAATCTGGGCTCGTAGATGCTTCTGATGTAACCCTTCTTGCTCTGTCCCACTAAATTGAACAGGAGAAAAAAAATGCAACTTCATAATATAATTACCAGTATGTGGTTGAGTCATTAAGGGATTAAAGTTGCAATACACTTCACATCACTCGCATCTTTTTATCTGAGGAACAGGTCTATTTACACAGCCTCATTCATAAAACCTGCTCATCCCTACACAGGAGAAAAATTAACCACTTTTCATTTCTGTGGATTGCAATAAGTAGTGCTCGTAAAGGAACTTTAAAACTGTACACCAAATTCAGCTTCCATGTAAATATGCATGACTCCTTCCAAAGTACCAGGGGATGGATTTACCGACAAGTAAAACCTGTCCCATAGGGTTGAATTTGGCCTGAGATTTCTGCATCTCTCAGCTCATTAGTTCAGGTTGCGTGGAGCCTTTTGGAGATCACTCCAGTGAAGTGTGAGCAGCAGCAGCCAACTCCATGCTCCAGTTTTACACAGCCACATAAAGCAGCAGGGGAAGCAAAGATGACGGGTTACACTTGCTGTCACTTCAGTGAAAAGATTAGTATTAATGGATTAGGAATCCAGTTAGCCACTCCTCTTCTTTTAGGAAAAGCTGGCATGTCAAAGGTTGCTGTCTCTCAAGAGAATAGTGGGGCGCAGATGGCTGAAAATCCTGACGTGCTTTGATGCAAAATAAAATTTTGGCCCCATCATTTTGTTTCTGACTTTGGAGCTCCTGAGGAAAGCAACCCTGTCACTGTCTGGCTGGGGTCCCCCACACAGCCACTTCCATCTGTAGCCATCTTTCCACTCTCGTCGAACAGATTTCTTACCCAGATTGGTAGCTGTTTGCCAGACAGTGTTACAGGGCTGTCAACAAATGGACTGCGAATCTCTTTTGTATTTGTTTAAATGAAGTTTCTTCTCTTGTGTTTCACTCATATTCAGTGAAGCTCAAGGTCAGCAGTTAGAGGCTTTTTAAAAAGAAAAAAATAGTCTTACTTTTCCACTTTGTGTCTGTTTGGAGGAATTTACTGCTTTGTTCAGATGCAGTTTAATGCTGGACTTATTTCARTATTGTATCCCTTATATAGCAGTGTTACTTATTCATCTTTTCTGAGAATTCACTTGTACCCTTTAGGCATTCAGAAGCCTCTGCATTTTAAAAGCCATTAGATAAATTGTTAAATTATTATTTGTTAGACCAATAATGACCAGAAAATTTCCAGAATTCCAAGATATTCATCTGGCCTCTGCTGGGCTCTGCAGCGATTGCAGAGGGATTTGTCAGAGTAGATTAGTGCTTTCGTCAATCACACACAGTGCCTCTGGCATTTTGGTACTAGAGGACGATGGACATTTCCTCCCCCTTGTAGATCAAGTCCCATTCCATAAAATGCCCAGTTTGTTGTAGATTTTTTTCAGGTCTTAAGGGTGATCATCAGTGATATTTGAGTCGCGGGGGAGGGGAGGAAGCTTGCTTTCCCCTTCCCTCTTTTTTTCCTCTTACACATGTTGTCTGGACACTAYAGAAGTCTTTGCAGAGTATCCACCTAGATCTGCCAGCTGTTGCCAAAGCACTTTGAATCGTGGCTTGTGTGGCATTACTGATATACTGGGATATAGGAAGTAACCTAGAGAAATCTAGATGACTCCTTTTTAATCCCTCTAGTCCTTCTCTCCAGAGAAGGAAATTTGTGGAGGCATTCTCCAGGAGTTCAGGAGGGAATTGCTAGGTGTATCGCAGTAACACTTCATAGGAAAAAAACATCCCAAACTTGCCATGGAAGACCACCAAGTATTTACTGTTACTTTAACCTCAGATTCAGGTATGAAATAGGGTCTCTAGCACTGTCTTTCTTGAAGACTGCCAGCTTATACAAGGCTCACCAAAGAGATCAGATTTCAGATTCTCTGACTGATCTTTTTTACATACAACTTTTTGCTTGCTGAAGAATTTAGGTTTATGTATAATTCAKCCCTCATTTGAGAGCAAGGATGAATAAGTTGTACAGACTGAATAGGGAAGGGTAGGCATAACTAAATATTTTTTAAAATATCTGTAGGGTAGAAGTTTAGTTTAATTCACACACAAAAAAGCTTTTCTGAAAAGGATAGAGGGGCCCAGCATTTCCGTTGACTTTTTGTGTAGCTTGTTGCAAATGGTTCCTTCTTGAAAGCATGTTTTTTGCCCATTATAGAGATAATTTATTTTGCTAGGGGTTTTCAGCAGCAGAAAGGATGGGTTTGAATAGTAAAATTGAAATTAACAAATGCCCTCAGCTCCATCATCATCAAGTTTTTTCTGGGACTACTCAATATGATCCTGGGAACCTCTAATTGGTGGTGCTTACACCCTCAGAAGTACCAGCATAGTTAAGAAACAGATTTCTATTAAGGAAAAAGGGAAACCCCAAACAGTGTTTCAGTAGACTGTTAGTTTGGTTCCTCACCCACTAGTACAAATTATCTTCAGGCCTCTACCACATCCCATCCCCATCTGCTGAGCCCTGCCCTGCTCATGGCATAGTGCCAGTCAAGCTCCAGGAGCCTGAAGTGCCCTCAAGACAGCCTCTCTCCTGTCCTGTCTTCATAGTTGCTCTTTGTCCGTGTAGCCCAGGGCCACCTTACTCATGTCAGGGAGCAGGCCACAGAAGGCTCCCGCTTCCCCATGTTAGACTGTAGCCACCTTCTCATGCAATAATACCTGTCTCACTCCTAGCTCTTCTGATGGGCAACATTTGCCAGCGTACCCCCTGCCGCCTCCTCCCCTCTAGCATCTCAGTGCTCACATCCCCACCTGACGGACTGACTCCTCAGCACACATGGGGGGCAGCTGTCGCACATCTGCCTGGGTAGCTGGTCACCCAAGAGGCATAACTGGCTGGTCAGTGGGGCAGAGCCRCGGGCTGCCCCTTCCCCAGGACCCAGCAGCCAAGCTGTTACTGTCCTCACTATCTTTTGCCAACTCTCTCTGTGTTCAGCTCCATCACCCCGGGTATAAAAGAGGAAGACCCCAGGGAATCTCTGCAGAAAGTGGCCAGGAGGAGGTCTATGTGGATGATACTTTCGCTACAGGCTTGGTATTCCCAGACACCAGGGGCTGGGGAAAGAGTTGAGCCCTCCATCCTGAGTTATAGGTATGTTGCTTGTGCAAGTCGGCTGGGGTCCTTTCTCCTCTTCACCAGAAGATGGAAGGAGAGAGTTCTTGAACCTCTAGGCTTTCAGGCTTGCATAGAAAATGAAAATAACAGTTATGTACCTCACAGCAGGACTTTTAAGGAAAAATGCATTATTTTTGACACAGAATGGGTCAAACTATTTCAGTTTAACTAGAAACAARCACCATTAAAAATAATGGTAAAGCAGCTGACAGAGCAAAGCCAAACTTCCAATTCAAAGGGGCAGATTCATTTCAGCACCCAGACGGCCCTAGCAATGTGAATAAAGCTCTAGTAAACATCCATAATTTATCAGAATGCCTTCCTAACCTTCGGAGGTTTAACTCCTTAGTGGATGACTGATGTTTTTATTATAACTCAAATTATGAAAGGACAGGGGAACTTCAAGAAAAGCATGTGGTACAGAAWGTTTGTGTGTTGTAGGACAGCATAGGGTTGACTTTTTGTCTGGRTCTGGCCTGGATGACAGGCAATGTCAGAGGGCACTGTTCTTGGGAGCAGTTACAGCGCCTTTATTCTCCTTCCRTTTTCTCAGTCTCTGAGGAATAACATAAAGCTTTGAAAACTGAATCTTCTGAATGTCTCATTTGTTCTGAGCTTTGTTCGACTGTACTATAATGAAAGGTTTAGGAATTACTTAGTTCTGAGCAGTCTGTTTCCTGTACCTGATATTAATACTGACATTGACTTTTGTGGAAGCAGATGCAGGCTGCTGTTGGTCTCCCTCAAAATACAATAAATTTAATGCCATTAAAAAGAGAGCTATCATGTTGATTAAAATGGGATCAATTTTCTAAATACCAGGCATCCATGTATTCCAGAAAGATCTATGACCATGGAGCAGAATGGATCCACACAAGCTGTGCTATCTGAGGCTTCCTAAGCCCCCATCATCAGTACCTGGAGACCTACGGATGTTTCTTTCCTGATGGTCGTGACCGAAGACAGTCCATGAGATTGTAAAAATGGCAGGAAAATAAATCTTCACAATGCTTGGAAACATGTAAACAGCYTCTCCAAGGTAGCTAAAAATGAAAAGCAATAAACAAAATAAGATAGGATGAAAGATAATATTTTACACCATTTTCTGTTTTACTGTTTTGTTTAAATAAACCATGCTGTAAATTGGACAAATTCTATATTGATCAGCCAGCATATCCTTCTTATAGTCTCTAAAATTGATATTATTATATATTCTTGTAATTATAATTCAATATCTGTTAGCTTGTTACACTGTCTTTGGACAACCCAGACAAGAAATAAATAATGTATATTTCAAGCCTAATTTAATTTTCAGTGATTAAAAAGTAATTAACACCAGTTCAGGCAATCTGCACAATCACATTTCTTGCCATCACTTTAGTCTTCTTGGAACTGAGAAAACTAACAGCTTTTTAAATTRAACAAAACAAATGTTGTTTTGGTCTTTCCAGACTGTTCACGTTAAATCCCACTATCCTCATGCCTGTAAGTAGTTGCAATAGTTTCAGTGAAATCCCTCACTTAATATKTAAGTGGAAACGAAACACAGGCCTTGAGCTGCAAGAGCAAGTACAAAGGAGGCTGTTTCAGAATCGTTGCTGGGTCTGGCACAGCAGGCAATCCCGCCAGCTGTGCTGCTGCGCCGCTGCCACCCCATGCTCTGCAATGGGGTCGTGGGCTCCTCCTGGGTAGAGCCCGGCAGCTGCAAGACCCCAACACGCAAGCTCGAAATTGATATTTTTGCCTTTTTTACAAGCRGAGCATTTGGCTTCTGGTTTATCTTTTTGTTTGCTTTCTTGTCTGGCTTCAGTGTTTCCTACTTTCAAAGATGTGGGTTATGATGACCACTTTTCTTTCRTGTATGTCTCCTTTCTTCCTTCTTTTCTCTTTCTTCCTCTCTCTCTTCCTCTCTGTTTTTCTTTTTAGGCTATGTGTGATTGCAACCAAGCTTCTGCTTACAATGCTTAGGTTAAGTCACTCCGCTACCCCACAGATCACTCCAATTTACTGCAAAAGCTAAATTCTGACCTAAAGTTTGCCTTTGATTACAGCAGGCTTAATGTGCTTCTTACATGTACATGAGGGGAGTTCTGTGGCTGCCCCAGCAGCCTCCTACCCTGAAATGCCCAGGACAGCACGCAGTGTGCTGCAGAGCCCTTTCACACTAGAGAGTGACAACATACACCRCGAGAGCAGAACTTGGCAATTGCTACCAGAGCCTCTGGAGATAATTTTCTTTTTCATTTTGTGTCATACAGCTTTAACTATTTTCTGTAGCACAGAGTTCGTACATTTTAAGCAGCTAATATATTTTCTAAAAGAGTCAGCACTGTTTGTAATAATGTGCATGCTTGTGTTGTATCAGTACTAAARTATGTTATTGAAGCTTATCTCTTCAGAACATTTGGAAGCATTAATATTTATCTATGTATTACTGTGTCTATATTACAATATATGTAATTGAWGGGCTTTGTCACTTTTTTAAAATTTATCAGTTGTTCCGTAGAGGTCTAAAAGGGAATAAAGAGTAGAGTAATATAAAGACATCATTAAAGAGGGAGTTGTAAACATTCATTGACCAGTTTCTGAAGTGATAATAATTGCTCTGCAAGCAAATATCTTTGGTAATCAATCTTTCCATTCATGTGCTCTAGGAAACAGACAAGGAAAGGGACCAGCAGACCTGATTCCTGTCACAGTTGTTTTTATCATTGCCCTGCTAAATCATCTCTGGTAAGTTGTTTCACAGATCTTTTCTGACCAAATCTTTGTCAGTGTAGAACAAGAGTTCCCAAATGACACTATTTTACTATACTGCTAGTAAAATTGTTTACAGAGAAGGTCCTCAGACTCACTTGAYTCATTAAGCAGTAAGTATGGCTTTTACAGCTGATAGGTATGGGCTTTTTATCATCTGGCTATTAACCCAGATGATGAAGGGAGTTCATCAGTGTGTGACTCTCCTTAGAAGTTATTTGCATTTTAGTTTGGTGGTCTTCCGTGGCCTAATGCATAACATAGAAATGGGTCTGTTTGTTTGGAAATGTCAAGTGAATATATTTGTCATGGTTTAACTCCAGCCGGCAACTAAGCRYCACCGAGCCGCTCGCYTACTCCCCCCACAGTGGGCTGAGGGAAAGAATTGGATGAGTAAAAGTGAGAAAACKCGTGGGTTGAGATAAAGACAGTTTAATAAGTAAAGCAAAAGCTGCGCACACAAGGAAAGCAAAACAAGGAATTCATTCACTGCTTCCCATCGGCAGGCAGGTGTTCAGCCGTCCCCAGGAAAGCRGGGCTYTGTCACGYTTAATGGTTACGTGGGAAGACAAAATGCCATAACTCCGAACRTCCCCCCTTYCTTCTTCTTCCCCCAGGTTTTTATTGCTGAGCATGATGTCATATGGTATGGAATATCCCTTTGGTCAGTTGGGGTCAGCTGTCCCAGCTGTGTCCCCTCCCAACTTCTTGTGCACCCCCAGCCTACTCACTGGTGRGATGGTGTGAGAAGCAGAAAAGGCCTTGGCTGTGTGTAAGCACTGCTCARCAGTAACAAAAACATCCCTGTGTTATCAACACTGTTTTCAGCACAAATCCAAAACACAGCCCCATACTAGCTACTATGGAGTAAATTACCCCAGCCAAAACCAGCACATTCTCCACCCCTTATTCCATAACATTTACGTCATGCTCAGGTCCCACACTATCCAATACATCCTCGTTAACCACCATTCTCCTTCCCATCCTTTGATATAATATGCAGATATCATTCCCTTAATCTATGGACCACGCCTGTAAAATGTCTTTAAAATGTCCACAAATGTCCACAAAATGTCCACTGAGTTCATTTAGTCCATGACTTTGGGCTCCATCWCTTGCGGTGGTCACTCAGGACAGGAGATGTGGCATGTTGCGCRGAGTTACTGGGCACCAAAGCCAGCTCAGRTTGGGTTGCTGCTGCACTTGCACTGCTTCTTGTAAGGCTTGTCCTCCATTCGTTCAGGGGTTCCTGCTATAGTAATTCCTATAAYGTGCAACTCAAATCATGGGTTACAACAATTTAAAGGTATTTCTGTTACAATCTCCACCCCTGGTCCCTTTGGACCAGGTTATAGGGTTTAACATTGCAATGAACTCTGACTACCAAAACACAAAAGTAAATGTCCATTTAATACCAGGTATGCAGAAAGTAGTTCATTTTCCTGTCTTTCTTTGTATCTATAATTAGGCTTTGAGGACTTTATTGCCCTCAGGCAGAGTGCCTGTCTCTAGCGGTTGCACATGCACATTTCTTACTGTTTCCATATCCTCTACTTTCTATTTCCTTTTCATGGCCCATTGCTTAGCAATTGATTTTACTTCACACAGTGAATTCTCCATAAATAAAAGGTTGGGAATAACACTTTAACTTAAAGTCTGTTATTGTAATTCTCTGTTTATYCACTCGATCAATAGCTTATAGTCAGTAAAAAAATACATTGGCTCCGAGGCAGCAGGAAGTTCATGCACTCCCAACCTGAATCCTTTCCCAGCAGCTGCAAAAAGACCCTACAGCAAAGTGTTAGCGATAAGACTTATCGGTGGATGTCACAGCACCCTGTGTTTCTTTCTTTCTGAATTACTTCTACTTTGAAACATCAACTGGCAGGCCCAAAATGAGTTGGCCTGGATAGGTGTTTCTGTGTATTCATTTATACTAGTACCAGGGAAATCATTATTTCAAAAGTCAGTCTCTTACTTATGCAAAAATAACTCAGTGGAGAGTTATTTTGGCATACCATATACTGAGGCGTTGGCAGAGAGAAGGAGCAATCTGCAGCAAGATTGCTTTTTAAGTTAATTGCTTCATCGTTGTCATTGCAGGATCGTGCATATGCATAGCAATTTATGCAGTCATTTTGTGTTGGTTATTATTACTAAAACCTTTTGTCACTTTAACTAATAACTTTCACTTCATTGAAAGCATATTTTAGTGAGTTTGAAAGGCAAAGTTTATCTTTGAAAATCAGAAATTACTATTGCTGAGAGTTAGTGGATGAGGGAGGCAGGCTATTAATGCCAAAATTTCAGTGATCTGTGGTTTAAATCCTTGGTGTGATCACTTCTTAGTACTCAAAATACCTTGCTCAGTTCTGAAGCAATGCTAAGTAGAATCTCAGGAAACGGTGATTAAAAGAATGCGACTGAGAAACTGGGATAAAAGATAACAAGGGAAACATGATAACAGATTATAAGTGTATGATTTAGGGGAGGAAATTTTATCTGATACTGTTAACAGACAAAAAGGTATCTGAAGCCCTGATTCTGCAAAGGCCATGTAACCCTTAATAGAAAATAGAAATATAGAATATGTCTGGCTTTAGAAATACAAAATGTATTTTTTAAGGTTTGAAATAAGTCTTGGTGTTTAGAATCTCTATGCCTGTAAACATTTTCAGCATGTCTCTTCAGTGACCTAAGTTCTGACAAAAGAAATGGGTTGAGAGATGATTTAACCAGAGGCTAAGCTTTCACATTTCACATTAAATTCTGCATTTCCTAGAAAAAAGTTTTTATATATGTGATAATAGATTCTATGTATATTTTCATGGGGTGTCCTGCACTGTAGAAGAATTCCAGCACCTAGATATTTCTTACAGGTAACATTTTGTCATTAACTAAAGTGGATATGCATGATGAAACAAATTTGATGTCAATGCATGATGTTACATTTACTGTATCAATGCAATACCATTTCATAAGTCCTTAAGGAGACCCATCCGCAAAAAAATTCATTTATATGAATAAAAGAGTGCTGCTTAAAATGCATGTCTCTGAATCATTACTCTACATTTTTAGGTTCTGTGTYTGCCTCCCACTAAAAGGGAGTTCCTTGTGCTGAATCAGATATTTACATATACGCAGAAACACAACGTTGGGCTGCCAAACTTGTAAAATCAATTTGGTACCTGAATTTTCAATGAGTTTTTACAAATTGCCCATAACCAACAACTTCAAGTGAAGTTATACTCAAAAGAAACCTGGGGAATGCCATGACTTGCACTGGTTTCTGTAAATTGCAAGTGAATAGGACCAAATTAAGAATTTTTTCATCGTACACAATGTAGAGTCGGATCGATGGTTCCTTCTCTCTTGTGTCGTCTCCACAGGTCTCAAGGAATTTAGAAAAACACAGAAACTTATGTTAAGCTCACTGTGAAAACRGTGAGCTTAACAGAAAGTCTGCAAAGAGCAAGCCACAGAAGTGTGACCCTTCCTGTCCACTTTCTGTATAAGGACACGTTTTAAATCAATGGACTTTTATCTTGACCGTATGCACAAGTTCAACAGATATAGAACTGGCAAAGYGAAATGAAAGAAATGTATTCTGCAGTTAAGTAATTGCCCTGAGTGCTAAGGAGGAGTGCCATGTGAGACCACAGCTAGAAATGCTGGAAATACGGCAGTTTGACAGGGWTTCCATATTTTGTGTTCTTGCTGAGGTAAATAAAAAGAAATGGGATTTATTTTGTTTGTATTGTACATATTTTTGCAGCACAATGTCGGTATGGCCACATTTCTAAAACTCACCCTAGATTGCTAACCATTCCTTTACAATGGTCGAAATCAATCTAGTGGGTCAGGAATAATCTTTCTTGTTTTCTTTTTTTTTTCTGTAAGATGCACTGTGGGGATTCCTGCTGAATGAGTGATTATTTCCAGCTGTGCTAATAAATTTTCTGAAAAGATRACAAGGAATTGTTTGGATGTTGTCTTTTAACTGGCTAAAATCAATTTTGAATTTGAAAAGGAATTGTCTAGTATCGATTTCAGACATACAGTTTGCAAAGAACTAGCAAATACACTGTGGACAACAAGTCTTTACAAGGAGTGAAGGAGGAGCAGCCCTGAAACATTTCTGTGACTTAGATATTCTTCAGAGGTTCTTCCTTAAAAAGGGCACTTTGAAATGAAAATGCTGAAATTAAATGAAATAAAAATTAAAAAAGAGGAGGATTTGATGCCATGCTTGATAAATCTTATCCTTGTCTTTTCCCMCACAGTGAAGCCACATAGTTTGAATTAAAGAAACAAAGAGAGAAGCAATAACCATATTTTTAAAATGTTGCTCAGGAATGTGTCCATTATGTGAAGAAAGAGCTTTGCATAAAAAAAAGTCTGAATTCCCAAACAATTCCTTATTAATTAAAAAAATAAACTTGCATAAGCATCTATTTACTATAGATCAGCTCTAGAGAACCACGATTTTAATATGAATTACTGTGGTTTGTTTTTGTTTCAGGCAGTGTTTATCAAAATAGACTGTTTAGAGTAATTATTTAGCTTGCAGGTATTTGTCTGTCTACCCAGTGAACCTCTATAGTCATCATTTTCAGATGTAACTTATAGACTTAAATTACAAATCTAGTTTAGCAGAGCTGATCATTCTGAGAACTGTTAAAATCTGTTCCAAAGAGAAAATGGCTGTATTTGCAGTTATCTTTGTTTGGGTGAGGACAGCGAGGTGTCTCACCAAGTGAAAATAGTTGCATAAATGCAGTGGAGGGATTTGCCCATTGGCAGGTAATGGCCTTACATTACTCAAATGCAATCAGTGGTAGCAAGATCAATATTTATCTCACCAATATTTATCTGAACATTTGTCTGGATCCCAAGAGAAAATGGCAGTGGGTAAACCCCATTAATCCCATGAGGAGATGTATCTCCTAGCAAGGAAAAATACTTCAGTGTTTCATTTAGCCTCAGGAGTATTGCATCAGAAAAACAAAGACTTGGGCACYTGAGTTAAAAATTCACCTCTTCAAAACCCCTGCAGTACTTCTGCACAACACAAATGGAGTTTCTGAGTGCCAACTTCCCAGCTGTGGAGTTCCCTCAGGAGTTAAGGTTATGTTTTGTGTACAGTCTGTTGCTACCTAGTGTATGTAGCTAAGCTACATTGAGACCTTTATTTTAAGCAAATATCTAGTGAGCTCGTTGGTAAGACTAGGTGCATTTGGTATTCAATTAATCTGGTTCAATGTACAAGATATTTTCCCCATTAAACAGTAGTTCAAACACTTGTGTAAGTAAGTTCAAGTCCATCTTCTGTTCACGAGTTTTTGAACTCACTTCTATTATGGATGCTTAAATTAGCTACATAATGCTGTAGGATGAGGCAGCTTTAATCTTTTCTATTGCAAAATGGAACAGTTTTATGAAATAATTAGAGAGAGACAATAACTAGACCACTTGTCTAGATTGGGGGAGGGAAAGAAGACTCGARTTCTTCCTTCCACTCTTGTGAATATTAACACTCTTGTGAATATGAACATTAAATATCCTACCAATAAATGGATTTCCCCAAACCTAGGTGAATGCTTAAACCTCAAGGCCAAGAAGAGACACAGTGTAAATGTGTAAATACTCAATGCAAAAAGCAATACTTGCAACATGAGGAATCAAGAGAACTCCATTCCATCCTGAGGCCAAAGCTCCTCTGGGGCTGCGTTGGCATCTCTTCCCTGTGAACTGAATTGCTTCCAGGGAAGTTCTTGGTATGTGACTTGCTCTCAGTCAAATGAAAATTTTAATATGCATTTAAGGCCAGCAATATCTTGTTCAATAATCTGACAGTTAGAGCATCTAGATAGGAAAACATAGGTTTGCGATGTTCTGTATGGAGGTAAAAAATGAATTTGGACCTTCCATATACTGGCCTGAGCAGTGGTTTATTAACAATCAGAGGTCTTCTGATGGTAGTGACTGTGACAATGTGTGTGAAGAAGCACTGCCATGGGTGCCTAGTTTCAGGATAGAGTTCATGTCTGTGAGTATAGAGAGGATGGACGTGCTTGCCTGCAAGTGAAGAGCGAGGTGTGTAACACCCAGTATCTCAAAGGGTTCTTGCTGGCAGCTAGTCAGACAAACAACCACCAGAACATGTGTTTTAGCCCCTCACAGAGCTCGGGCTGAAAGCATTCCTTGCTAGTAACAGTTCAGGTGCCTCTCTCCTTAGCTGTCRTGGGTTTCATGCAAGGATTAGGGCTCTGAAGTTAAATAGAAAGCCAGTCACTTAAGAGCCAGGTGTGGCAACATGCACATTCTTTTGTGAAGCTGGTCCCTAGCATGCAGCAGCTGGGTCCTCTTCCCCCTCTCATGCTGCTGTTCAGTGACATGCATGCAGTACGGCTCAAAATAATTGGTGATCCTTGGGCAGAGTGATGGGCTAAGAGAGAAGGGGCAGGACAGCTGGATGAACTTCCACAGAGGAGTTAGCAATGTTAAACTGAAGAAAGAGAAATGGTGGCTATACTTGAAAACGCTGGGGGGGGAGGGCAAGGGGAGAAGGGAGAGAGAGCAATCCCGAAGGGTTGCGTTATAGAGTCCAGACTGAAGGGAAGAAGAGGGGGAGAAAGGGAAACAATCAAGACATAAAAAGGCCTTTAATTTTGTTTTCATTTATATCATTACGTATTATAAATCTTTTTAGTAAGAGGAGTAAGAGAGAAGTTAGGAAGCTAGAAAGTGAAGAGTCACTTGAATAGGAAATAGTAAGAGGGTTAATAAGAGGATGATAATAATAAGAGGAACCCAGAGAGGAAATAGAAGATGAAATTCGAGGGCAAAAGGGCCTTTAGCTCTTGATCAATTGCAGAGATGTCTGACTTGTCTTTTCACTTCAGTCACCTAGTAATATCCACCATTCTTGTCCAATCATCTGTTGCAGTTATCTGCTGATAGGACTGGGGTGGGGGGTTGGGATGCTACTATGTCTGTGTTCTCAGGTTCCTCAGAAAGTGGCAAAGTTACCTGTGGTATCAAATAATCCCCATGGCAGGCGCATTTGGTGCAGGCAGGTATTCTACAGAAGTTCAAACTGTGTTTTTCCAGACACTTCTGCTCAGACTATCTGCAGATGCAGTGAGGAAAGACTGGGTATGTTTAATGGGGAAAAATGCAAAGAAACCAGATGCATTTCAGTGACGCATGGTAAAACTTCTCCTTCAGGGAGTCTCTACATCCCTTTACTTGCATTATGCAAGAGAGCATTGCTAACTTGCTTTAGTTGCTAGCACAGATGTTTCCTTTTACATGTGCGTCTCCAGTGATTTTTTAGTCTGACGTGTAGCTGCATAAGCAGGACCTCCTGGAGTCTATGTCATGGAGCTGACTCAGCTTACAAACAAATACTTTTTCCTAATCACTAACCCTGCAGAGTCARACTGAGATCCTAAAGGCAAGTTTCTTGACTCGTGCCCGGAAACACAGATTCTGTGGGCTAGATTTGCCCTTCAGCAATCCTGTACAACTGCTCTTTTCTGTAATTCTGCTGTCTTTTCCAGCCACACCATCCCTGCAAAATTTTTCAGGTGTCAGAGCAGTCAATTTGTTCTTGCAGTTGCAACTTAGTTAACAGCATTTCATCCACTTGCATGAATATTTCCTTGCTCTGCTGCGAGTCTCTACCTTATCTAACCATCCAGTGGGTGCTAAAC
The DNA here is from genome assembly GCA_030449065.1 of Oceanodroma leucorhoa. Lineage (NCBI taxonomy): Eukaryota > Metazoa > Chordata > Aves > Procellariiformes > Oceanodroma > Oceanodroma leucorhoa. The sequence continues at coordinate 10,540,488 of JASVER010000029.1, forward strand.
TGACTTTGACAAAAATGCAGATTTGAAAGTATAAACCTTGGTGAGGCAATCCAGTTATTAAAGATATGCCAAACTGCCTGCAGTATCTGATGCTATCAGAGCTTTTCCATGAGTTCCCAGTCTTACATACATAATTCTGTGAGCTGGATATTAATGGCAGCTTTCTGCATCTGTCAGATGCTAATTCAGAAACAAAAAAGAGTTTGTAGTTCATGTCTTAAAGGCTGTGGGACGCTGGCACGGCTTAAGCTAGCCGTCTGCCCTGMTATGAAACCCTGTTGTAAGAAGAAGGTAGGAGCAGGGTCCTGATTCACTACAGACAAAGTTCTGCCTCAGCCGAGAATACAAAGGCATGTGGAGTTGTCTTTGCACCTACTTGACCCATGAGTGTGCACATCTCTTCTCAGTACCCTCTCTACAGCACTGCAGCAAAAGACAGGGCAAGAGAGGACCAGGTGAATCCCTATAGGACCCGGAGGCAGTAAAAGGTCAGTATTGCCTTTAAYAGAGACAGTGAATACCTGTCCAGATAAAATCAGTCACGAATGATAGCACACCTAGGATGCTTTKCATCTGTAGGTCTCAGAGCACTTCACAGAGGTAAGTATTGCTATTCCGAGCATAGAGCTATCATGAGTAATAAAGCCTTTTCGCAGACATATTTCACGTGGATCTTTGTTAAAGCCATTTCTCTCCTTGTGGCRTCTGTTTAAGATTTACATGCAAAGTACAAGAAGAAGGGGAGGCGGCTGTCAGTTGTTGCTTACCAATCCAGTGCTGACTGCCTTTGCACTTTGCAGTGGGTGGTTTGAGCTGCAGACGCGTAGCTTACCCGTAATTACCACAATTTCCTGTTACACTCATTTGAAAAGACAATGTTCCTGAGGAAGTYATGAAGACAGCAAGTAAGTTGCTGCCTTAATTTCTGCGTGTTTGATTAAGAGTGCTGTCTTAATTATGCCGGTTAGAGCTTATTTACAGTGCTTCTCAAATGGTGCTGTCTTTTGGAGGGATGAGAAGGCTTGTGCTTCCAGATAACATATGGGCAAATTCGGGTACTCTGCAGTCCTCTCAGCATGTTGCTCAGAAACAGCTGCAGAACATTCAAGGCAATTCTTTCTTTTACTGGTGCTGAAACTGTGAGGAAAGTAGCTTAAATATTCAGTTGCAAGATGCTGCTGCAGCTGGGATGTCAGATAAGAAAATGTARCTATTAGTAAATCTACTCTATGACTGTAAATGTTCCTTAAARGCAGTAACTGAAAAAGCAATATTTCACGTGTTCAAACGAGCACATGTTTTTAAAGTACTGAATTATTTACGCCTTCAGACGGACTCTCCCGACGGTTGTGTAGTGTGCGCTAGGGAGATCCCTCACTGTTTGCAAAACAGGGTTTTCAATAGGAAGGATATCTGTACCTTTTTGCTAACAGTCATGGCTTCCTGCCTTTGTTAGAGGAAATATGGTGGAGGGAAGCAGCAAGTTTGCTGTCTGTCTGATGCACAGATAACCTGTTCAGGGCGCACAGCGTTACTGCACAGCTTGCAGCACAGATAGGACTGGTCTGACTTTGCCTGCACTGTCTGTCACTACAGCAATTGCCTTGCTAGTTACAGCTCCAATGTGTACAGAGGGCTGAATATAGCTCTCAAATAAGGGGATTATCCAGAGAGAATGTTAGGTGCCATATTTTTTTCTGGGCACACAAYGTGTGCGAGGAAGTGTTGTGGGAAAAGCTGGGTTGCTAGGCAGTTGTTTTGCTGGTAATGCGGGAACTAAGCCAACGCAGAGCAAGCCATAGAGGCTGTTCTTTTCAGGCCACAGAACAGCAGAGAGCCTCAGCACGTTCTTTGCACTCTGAGTTTTCCTCTGTGTCTCTTTGGAAATCATTGATGCCACATACCACCACTCTTGAAAACTGATAAACCACCTGCAACACTCTTCTCTCCACTCACCCAAAAAGTTTTCATTTCTTTAACACATCTCTGATCAGTTTTTAAGTTCCAGTTTACTCAAGCAAAACTTCTGTTGTCACCTGTAGAAAAAGTGAGATTCAAAAAAGGAAAGAAAGCTACTAACTTGAAAAGTAGCAAATGCAAAAAACGAGAGCAAAAATTATTATGGTTTAGTGTGTGAAATGAATAACAGAGAAAATGAATTATTTAGCTGTATGCTCATCAGTGACACTCCAGGTTTCTTTGCATCATCACTTTAAAGATTCATTCTGCTTAAGGTTGAGCAAACTAGGTACTCCCCTATACACTTAACACTAACTTAAAACATCATTAACTGGATATGAACTGACATTTGAAGGCCCAAAAAGATCCCTGCAGTTTATGTGAAGAACTGCAAGATCCAGAGACTTATAATGGCAGCCTTAGTAATAGAGACTAATTTCCATTTCTGAGATAGAGTAGAGAGAAAAGTACAGCCSGTGGGCATTACACTGCATTTCAGTGAGCTGTGCGAGGCAATCTTAGGTACTTCAGCTGTAGAACTGGAAATCCAACGCCAGACAGCGGGAAGCCGGAGAGCTGCTCTCCAGGAGAGTCACAGATACTGCACTGACACTCTGACTCTGATTTAAAGAGAAGATATTTTTCGATGCCGCTATTCAGCTTGTCTCTGTTGCCTCCTGTGAGTCCGCAAAAGACTYTGTGTCAGAGAAACTACCATTAGACTTGGCGCTCATGGCATCACCACTGACAGTCCCAGCAGGGTCTCACGGCCAGACAAGTGTGGAGAAYAGGATCTTGCATTCTGAGTCACCTTCCTGCTGTCTGGTGGCAAATTTTATTTTAAAGGATTATTGTAGCTTAGTGTTGGCGGTGCCAACCCAAATCTCTGTCAGTGCCAAGCCTGGCAATGGTGTGAATGGTTTGCCATGAATGCGCAGGAGGAGGATGAGGTTCCTGCAAAGGGGAGCTCTCGTTCCTGCTGCCTATAGCGCACAAGCTCTGTGGTGGCCTGAGAAACCAGGAGCTGTGTGTCATCTTTCACAGTTTCTATATGCACCTTCCTTCATTTGCTTTGACGTATTTAAGTTAATATTTCCCAAGTTGTGGCTAAAAACATTATGGCATCTTTTCAGCTCATGTTTGTTAGTTCCAATTTTAGCTAGCATATTAGTTGAATATAAAACCTTATTTTATTCACACACTAATTCATTTGCTTTCTTACTGCACTTCATAAATAAGGCAACGTACAGAATCGTATTACAGAAGCTCTACTAGATAATAAATAATGCATTTAGTTTGCCATATGATTCTGTGCTTGTCTCTCTGCCCAGTGCTCCTCTAATTCACAAAATGTTTTTTTTTATCATACAGTATGTAAGTTAAGGTTACGTTTTCTGTTGTACCTTTCATAAACTCATGCCCATTCTGAACTAGAGGCTTCTGCAAAGAGTTTATACAGAGCAATATTATACAGAGCAAAAATCTTTATTTATTTTATAATGTCTCTCTGTTTTAGTTGTGTTTTTTTAATTTTTGTTTTTGTTATGAGTTAGTGAAGTTTGGAGTTGATAAGCAGAGTGTTCTCCTAAACCCCCATGACTGTCACATACAGCTTCTGTTTTTAAAGACCTTCTGTAGGTGCTAGAGGAGCCCAGAGACTAACTATTCTGTGTCTGTTGTGTACTTCACCTATATGAAATCCATTCATATTATCTGTATGCCTCAGGAGATCAAATGGTTCTGTTACAAGGACAAGGGTCTAGAGAGCAGTTTGAGAGAGATGCTGGTGTATTGAGTGCTGGCTGGACTATCCAGATGCTGATAGCTTGCAGGAGTAAGTGCAGATGTGGGACCAAAAACTAATAAGTGAATGATTGTTTCTCTTCAAAAGCTTCTACTACAGCATCTACACGTGCATTATAATGTTCAAGCTAAATAGAAAACTGACCTAAGATATTCCACCTGGTATTGACAGTATCAAGAGTGATTCTCCCCTGAAAACTCCCTTGCCCCTTCTTTATCTCGGTGACAAAGTTTCCAGCAAATCTCTTGTTGCTTCATAGAAGCATGAGCAGTGAAGGCAAATCAAGATATTAATAGAAGATGCCAGAAAGACCTACGACAAAACTGGACTGTGAGAAGATGGTGAGCCACAAGCTTTTGGCACCAGCCCAGAACAAAGTGCAGAGGAGTATCTACAGGCAATTAAATTAGTCCTGAAAAGTTCTGCCTTGAATATGCTAGGAAAGTGGCTAAGGTGCCCTTGATATTAGAAGATATCCTGGCCTGTGAAAAGGCAGAGGCAGTGGGACACTGTGAAGGGGCATATGCATTATGCATGGGAAAACCTCAAAAACTTTGCAGAAAATATAAGCAAACAAACTGCTAAGGTGGAAATAAACCAATTTGCCAGGATCTTTGAAATTGCAGAATTATCTTGTCCTGGTTTTGGCTGGGATAGAATTAATTTTCTTTCTAGTAGTTGGTATAGTGCTATGTTTTGGATTTAGTATAAGAAGAATGTTGATAACACACTAATGTTTTTAGTTGTTGCTAGGCAGTCTACTTCCCAAGGACTTTTCAGCTCACATGCTCTGTGAGGTGCACAAGAAGCTGGGAGGGAGCATAGCCGGGACAGCTAGGCCAGCTGGCCAATGGGGTATTCCATGCCATGTGATGTCATGTTCAGCATATAAGGCTGGGGGAAGAAGAAGGAAGTGGGGGATGTTCGGAGTGATGGCATTTGTCTTCCCAAGTAACCGTTACGCGTGATGGAGCCCTGCTTTCCTGGAGATGGCTGAATACCTGCCTGCCCATGGGAAGTAGTGAAGGAATTCCTTGTTTTGCTTTGCTTGCGTGCTCGGCTTTTGCTTTCCCTATTAAACTGTCTTTATCTCAACCCACGAGTTTTCTCACTTTTACCCTTCCGATTCTCTCCCCCGTCCCACCTGGGGGAGAGTGAGCGAGCGGCTGTGTGGTGCTTAGCTGCCAGCGAGGCTTAAACCACGACAATCTTCAGGTTTTTCAAGCTGAGAGAGGTATTCAAAATAATAAAGACTAAGAAGGAAGTACTACCAGGCAGACTCTAGATCACCAATGCTGAACATTTGATGATCTTATGAAAAGGCACCTTAAAGACAATACAATATTCAAAATATCGATGTTTACAAGCGAGATGATGATGAGGATTGCACTGTACTGGAGCAAGTTAAGAGCACCGGCCAGAAGTCACGGGGAAAAAAGGTCCAAAGAGTGGATGGCTGGGAGCAAAACTATCCAGAGGAGGAGGGGCTGGTCTGTTCAGGAAGTCACATGTGCTATATAACACGCAGAAAGAAAAAAAAAGATCCTTAAATAAAGAATGAGGGAAGTCAAATCTGCGGCTAGTGCCTAAGAAAGTTGAGATGCTGAGCTGCACAAGTCACCACAGATGGCTGATCAGTGAAATTAAGTCCTTCTCAAAAGATTCACAGGACAGAGGAGTTGGCTGAGGAACAGGCCACTGCTCAGTGTCTGGAACTGACAAGACTTGATGTCTGTGAGCTGTTTGGTCTGCCTTAGTAAAGCACTTTGTGGTTCACAAAGTGCCCTGGAATCACTGGAGGTAAGCAAGGTTGGCTCCCAAAAACATCCCAGGTGTGGTGAGATTAGTGGTCTTGACAAACTGCACAGGCTAAGCAACTGGTTCAAGGTGATAACTGGCAGTAGATAGGATATCTGTTATCTCCCAGTGCTTTCCTAGCCTTCCTGGAGAAACTCATTAATGGAGTTACAATGGCAGAAAGGGTCACAAGAAGATTTGTTTTGCAAACACAGACAATAKAGGTTTGAAGAGCAAAGTCAACAGCTTCCTCAGACTGGTGAATTACTTGAACTGCTCATCAGTGTGTACAAGGCATGGCAAAAACAGTGGCCTTCTGCAATGGAGAAGAAAATAATTACATGGATAGTGTCAAAGCAGTGGCATGGCTGATGTGCMTCATCTTCTGTGCAAAGGCAGCTTGATCACATAGGACAGCAATTGTTTAAGGAAACCATGAGGGATTGTGCAGCGGAGGTGGTCTTGGCTTATGCAAGGTCTCTACACAGAGAGAGATTAATAATTTTCAACCTGTGGTTTACAAGTCCCTGGGAATGTATGGACTAAGTCCATGAAACACCACGCAAAAAAAGCAAGCTTTGCTGTCAGTGAACTTAGCATTTGTGAATAGTGTTGAGAGAGCAGAGAAGAGGATTAGCRAAAAGGACAGAAAGAGTGGCATGTGCTGCAATTTAGTTCCACCTATAAAAGACTGGACCAGATCTGTTAAATCTTGCAGCTCTCCCTGGCCCTGTAACTAAAGTTGCTCTAATAATATAGACCTAGCATTTGCCTTGAACCAAAAATGTTGCTACCAAAGCTTTAAAAGAGAAGATACTTTCCAATGTGCATCATCAGTAYCTAAATTGGGGCTGGACTACACAGTGCCGTCATCATCCTCCGAGTCACTTCAGACATTGGTCATGCCTCCATCTCCTCCTCAACAGTCTGCCAGGAGGCAAAGGATCTTACCCAAAGATTATTGCATCTGCTCCTGACTCTGATGGAAATACAATAGCATTATATTTAAAATACTGGTGAGTTGTGTGGCGGGATAGCATTTGTTAAAATATTCCTCTGCCCTGTTTAATTAATTTGTATTGCTCAGTGTCTTCATAGTTTTAATTTTTCCATCTGCTGCCCTTAGATTTGTGGGCAACAGCATGGTGTCCCCTCTGAAAGAATTCCTTGGAATAGTTTGTGCAGTGATGTCTTGTGAGGGACAAGAACACAGGGTGTTGAAATCTTATTAGCCCTCACATAAGCTGAAGTCCTTTCTGAGAGGTTCTTAAAAGCATGTCAATAAAATGTCCATAAAGCAGATGGACAGGAGGAATGTTACTGCAATGAAACGCACAGGGGAGAAAAGGTTGTATGGCAAAGATCTCAGTAAAAGTGCTAAGAAGTAAGTAGACATACCTACCTTCCTTTTAAGCTCTTCTCCTTTATAACCTCCTCTTCTRGCAAAGGTGTAGCTTTGCCCACTTTGTCCATTACCATATACATTCAGAGCTGCTTGCTGGTTATTATTAGTATTGTACCATCCTTTTCAAATGCTGATGATGCACTTCTGTTCTCATTTCCTCCTCTGCACACATGTGTATGTCACACAAACACCATACAGTCAAATTCTGGTGAATCTTCTGAGATAAAAATAATAGGAGTTACCCAAGGGAAGGGATGAAGTAAATGGCTCAGAGGACCAGAGCCTAAAGTTTTAAACAACAGCAAGAATTAAGAAACTGATGCTATAGGGAAGTAAAGACATTTTAGAAAATGAAAAACTGAGCCTTAACTTCTGACTGTGGCTTTCAAAGCAATAATGGTTTCCTTCCCCCACCCCTCCCAGCACATACGCACATCTTTCCCTCAAAATAGCAAATTATGATGACTACAGTACAGAGAGAGAGCCAAAAGATTTGCTAATATATATTCTACACATACCAGCGGTGGCTATGTCATACAGAAAAAATGCATGGGATTTTTTTTCCATTTTTAATAGCAATAACCAAAAGAGGCCATGGCATGTCCTAAGGATTTATTGACTGTTTGGAGTTATTATCCTCAACCTTACTTATGGACCACCATTAGCTCCCATCCAGCCATTAATCTGCAGGAAACACCCTGCACCGTAGTCACCGTTTCCTACATAGCAGCAGTGCAAATCAGTAGAAATGGTGTTTGAAGAGTGGGTAGAAATACTACCCTGTACCTAAAATGCATGTCATGTGCAAGAATAAGGGCAGGAGATGAAAGCCTTCTGCACACAGGACCAGACTGATTCTTGTGGGACACAACGCTGTCCTTCCGCTGGACATTCAGGGAAATAGGTTGACCTCTTCTGACCGTCTTCTACACAGTAGCCCCATCACCCACAACTAAGTTCCAGCAGGAAGCATCATTTGACAGCAGCACCTCAAGAGGTTATGGCATAGACGTAGGGTCTTTTCTGTCACTGTTGACTTTTTCTGCATTTTTTACCCCTCTGTTATGATGTTATAATAAATTAGCTAAATGTGTCATCTTCGATGAGTGACATTTCTTCATGCTTGCAGTTTGTTCGGTCTATGAATGAAATTACAATCCCTTAATCTCTGAAAAATTACAGGCTGACAGTAAGTGCAGCGTAAGGARGACGGTCTCCATGAAAGCACAGATGGAGCCTGGCAGAGTAGAGCCATAGAAACTATATAAATAAAAGCAGAATTGTTTATAAATATTTCCCTTTTTTGGGTGTGGGTGTGAGCAATTGCATTATTTGAAGACACTTTTCTTTCATAACATCTTTTTTTTATCCTGGGTGCTGCAGTGGGTTCCTAGGGAAATGCACGGCAGTGGGCAGGATGGCAGTGGGAGCTGCGGGAGCCCCTCCAGGGATTGCAATGCAGCGGAGGAGCCCCGGGGCCCCCCAAGCTGGATCTGCAGCGGGAGCCCAGGCGCGGGGTAGAGCTCTGCCTTGTCGAGTGCGCTCTGCTGAGCAGCAAAGCCWGGAAGCTTGCACAGCCCCTCCGTTAACGTGACCTAGCTGCTTCCAGCAGCCAAAATAGTCCTTGTACTGCTGCCAGCTGACTTTGTAGTCGGTCCCGTCCTGTCACTCAAGTGGTTGCAATTGGAGCTTTCAGCACATAATTCAAAGCTTGTGTGATGAGGAGGGTGTTACAGTTTCACATAAAAATTTGGTTTTACTTTAATTTACAAAACAGAGCATTATAAGCAGTTAGGCACAAAAACTCTCCTAAAAGAGCTTTGCTTCCAGGCCGAGAGTTGACTACTGCTGTGGTGGCTGCGGTGCTTTAAAAGTGCATCTTTCCATTTTACTGCCTTGCACTTTTCAAAACGACGCCATCCACGCTCATTAATTCCCAAAGCTCCTGGGGGCAAAGCTGAGGGGCAGCACCATGGAGTGGAGCAGAGGGAAGGGGAGGGGACCACCGGCACGGAGGTCCCGTAGCAAGGGGAAGCTTCTCTGAGCAAATGCCCAAGCAAGGCAGATGGTGAGAAGGTGAGCCAGAAGGAGAAGGCATGACCCCAGAAGAGGACATAAAAGTAGAGCAAGGAGGAAGCTGAGAAGGGGATGTGATTGACCAGAGAGGGCAGGGCAYGGGGAAATAACAGCCAGGCTCATGAGAGAAACCAAGCAGAAAAAATATGAGCAAATATTCTCATATAGCAAAAAATAGTCTCAAAAAAACCCCATAAAATATGTGCCCTAAATGACAGAACTGCTGGTATGTGTGTGAATATTTCTAGTASCTATTTCTTACAGTTTTGAATAGATATTTCTAAAAGCATAGTAGTATGATTTTACTATATTATCTTAKTATTTAAAAAGCTTTTGTTTAGTTCATCTGGACAGTATCCAAATAAGAATAGCAATGTGKATTTAGATCCTTCGTTTTGGAAATCTGTTTTACACATATGAAAGAAACACATCTCTGGTGAGCAGTATTGCTAGAGATGGTGAGGATGAGCAACCCTGCGTTCGTATTCCTGCTGGTGCGACTYCACGGGCCCCAGGCAAGAGACTGAGGTTATACAGACACGGGGTGACAGAAAGATTCTCCTCTGCAAAACCAACAGGGCTTTTATTCTCCTTTTATTCCCTGCTTTTAAGCCGGGGAAGCAGAGCAGATGTCGTGAGGGCCACGCTTACCGCATGGGGCCCCGTGGCCTGGCACTGGTGTCAGGAGGGGCACACATCCCGGGCTGGGGGCCAAGTGATGCGCAACACCCGCATGGGGGTCTGCGTCTCAGCCCAGCCACCATCTCACCCTCCTCCCACAGGGCCGGGAACCGGTGAGAACCCATGGCCATGACTTGGGGAGATAGGGAAAGATTGCATATCYTGAATTAAAATCTGGGACAAAATAGTGTTCTGAAAACTTTGAGCAGCATGTTCAAACATGGCAATGTTTTCCAGGACTGTCCTGCCTGGTCACTCTATCTGTGTCTCCAGACAGGCCAAATGTCCACGCAGACTTCCCTCAGGTTTAACTGATGATTTCCTGGAATTTCCCATTAGTTACACCAGGAGGAAAAAGCATTTGAGAAGACTTAAATCAAAGATAATTAAGTTTGCTAAACTGGAAATTCCTTTATTTGTCTAACTGTGGTCATCATGGGACAGTTCAAGTCAGGAAGCATGCAGGATACAGGCTGCTCTGCTGGTCCACAGCTGGGGCCATCACCGGGCTGCAGTAAGCCCTGAAGAAATAGGAAAGTAGGTGACCAAACCAGGGAGCAGGGCTGTACACCAGAGCCATGGGGTAGGACACTGAACTTTGGTGCAAAGGAGATCAGGATTGAGAAGCTGGGTTGGAGAAGAGCTGAGTGCTGATCCTCATATGGATTGCTGGAGAACAGTTCCCTCCTCTCCTGTTCCTACCTTACCCTATTAGTGCTTCTGGTTTTAATTTTACTGAAGCACAAAAGGAAACATGGGTTGCACCAACTCATACGGTTTCTAATYTAGCTTGTACATGGAAGAAATTAGTGCATACTTAGCCAGGGTGTGAATATATAGTTCATTAGCTACTTTGTACTATATTCTTTATGGGTGTCCTTAGTAGACAATAAATATTACAGTAACTTACTCTGCTGTCACAGTGACCGYGCAAAAGCCGAGTGCAGACTATCTTGTGGGTTGTAAATTCACACTTTAGCTACTGCACACTAACTTACTCACTGTAGASAGACCCTGACTTAAAGCAGCATCACTTCTCTGCATAGATGAGGTTTATTTGCTTGTGCTTGTAGTTCCTGTATGATCAGGCATCAGCCGCAGCTGGAGCCTCTAAGTGGTTTTGTAATCGAAGCAGAATAATAGTAATAATAACTAACTAAAATAGAGTAAGTTGGTCGTGTCATTGYAAGCGTGCTGTCAGATGAGGTAAAGAAACCCCTTCATTGGTAAGCTGTTAAATGRAGACACACAAAGGCCCAGTTCCAGTCTTTAACTTCTTAACTCACGTGCAGGAGAATGGTTGTGGGTATTTCTTTTACTTCCAACCTGTCAGAAGCGAGGCACAGTTCTTCCACTGGTATTCAAGCAGTATGTTGTGTTTTGGCTGGAGGAATCTGCCATTTATGTTTCCTAAGCCCTGCTTGCTTCCTTTATGTCAGGGAGCTTTTGGCTCACATGGCCAGGACTTGAGGAAGTAACTGTGAAGCCAGGTGATGAGATGGGAGGCATCTTTCTTCACTCTATTCTCTTTTGCCCAAGCTCCTGGATTTGGAGGACTTGCAGAGCTATTTGCAAGAGCCAGGAACGCTGCTGTGGGGACAGCCAGCCCCTCTTTCCTCAAGCTATGGGAGAGCCATCGCTTGGAGGCATTGTTCAGGGGGAGCRGTTTTAATGGGATAAACAAGCACCCCCAAAATTTCCCTGTATTGGACATGGAAAGGAGATAAAGATTAACTTGTAATTRATCAAGGCTATTAAGGCAGAGATAATTAATTCCAGGTTTAATTAGGAGATCATAGCTGTGAAAAGGGATGTTCTGCGGGTTAATAGTTTCCTGCAGTGTATAAATGCCAAGACCAAATTAAATAGCTTGGTAAAAGCAAATGCTGAGGTGAAGGTGTAAAAAYACAGGGTATGTAATACACATGGGCTTGTAGTAGCATGATTTTATTTTGTCATGGAAAAAGACTGAAAGGGCTTGAATATTATTATCAGAGGCTGGTAAGTGACACGACTACGCCATCATTAATCAAGTACCACGTTTTGATTTTTTTTTAAAAGGCCATTTATTTCTCTATAACCTTGCAATCATAAAAATCTTTTTTATTTAAGAATCAGCTAGTCTTAAAATAACATGACTTGTAAATAATGCAAGCTCTCTAACAGCCTGATAGACAGGACAACACTCTGTTTRGTATCATTGCAAGGTAACATCAGAGAATGGGTCTTTTCACAGGATAATGGTCCTGCTGATATGTAAATATTCCAACGTTTATGGAAAAATATATGTCAAGACAAAGGCAACATGTTCATGTTCACAGCAAATAACCAAATAATTTCTAGGGTGATGTACAGTTGTGTGCTTTGGGGGAAGTCCTCATTTATACAAAGTCTCCTTCCTTCTTCTGAATGACCTCAGTGTAAATGAAGATGAGTTTTTTTACACAGTAGCTGTTGGTGAAGCGGCAAGTAGGTTTCTTTCTGTGCCACTACAAACGTTTGTGTTCTGAATGATGCTCTTCTCTTTGGTTAAAACATAAAGTTATCTAGAAAAATAAAGATGCTGTAGTACTCAAGAAGTGTTACCTTATCTAATCTATCACTGTCTCCTTCTATCTCTCCTTGCCTGTAGTGGCAACTGCTGGGGAGAAAAGACCTGCTGCTACCACTGTACCTAACTGTATTTGCCCCTGTCCCTCCTCCTGATGCATATGCAGATTTGCCTTATTGGCCTCCCATCCTAATTTTTGTCACCATTGAAAATGCATCTCTATTTGACCTAGTCCTTTTCAATGGTCTTCTCAGTTTGCTGTGAGCTTTAGCACGTAACTTCACAGAAGAGAGACATAGTTTATGTGGTTTTCAAATGGAAAGCACTTATAGGTACTATTTTTAGGGCTTTATAAGTACTGGTTTTTTATTTGCCTATGTTTTTAAATATAATAGATGATAAAGCAATGTATCCCAACTGCAGTTTTATTCCAGTTGATAATGTGAGATACATTGTGCAAAAGCAGTTTTGAGTAGTTGTGGATTAACAGGAAGCCTAGTCTTTGCAAGAGAAGGTTTATAGGTGACCCCTCCCTCACCGGTGTACKGCTAGTCACAGCCTTTTAGGACAGAAGAAGGATAGCAAGGGCGAGGGGGATCTTTGGGGAAGGGCCACGGTTGTACTGCACGGAAAAGACACATCGAGGTGGTATCTGAACTGTGGGACCCGAGGTGAGCCTGCCAGCTCCGTGTTGAGGTTCAACCTGGGCACCCGCCAACACCCTGCTCTGTGCCCCATGCGCCCTGGGTCCTCCCACCGGCAGGCATGAGGCTGTTCAGACCATATTCCTAATGGGGGAAACGGCGCTGAAATGTGCATTACTGTCTGCCTGGCCATTGCTAGATAAAAAAGGGATCTGTTCCTACCTGCCCATTCCCTTCCTCAACCCAGAGCTATACACATAGGTGCAGCAGATTGTGAGTCAGTGCTATAAAACATAATTGGTTCTGTTTAAGATGGAAAAGTATAGCTGTGCTGCAAAAATACCTAGATTTTTACACTTACTTACTAAATACATTTACTGCTGTATTTAATCAAAAGGAACTACCTTTTGATGGAAGAGTTCTGTTGCTCTTACTCAGGTGAGCCAAGCTTGATCAGTGGAATGAATGGAAGTGTAATGCAAGTAGTAATTCCTTTTCCATGTAGCCAAAAGGACTTCCTAAGTTCAAAATATGTTCCATGCAGATTGGAAAATTGCTACCGATAACTGACCRGAAAGCGAACAAGAGAATCAGAATGTACAGTATGTATTTACACCTATGAATTCATGGTGTTTCTGGTCTCCGCTCTTTATATATCCGTATTGCAAACCTTGTGCTATGCAACTTCTGTTTGAATGTGCCACACCAGTGCAATTACACCGATACTGCAACCTCCACATCAGAACTGCTCCCAGTCGTGAATGAGTTGTGCAGGCGTGGTGTCAAAAATAAGCCAGGTTTCAGGAGTCGTCTTTTGAGTTAGGAATGTTGTGTTGAGCTCTAACGTCACCAAGTGAAGCTGTGAGAGGGATGCATTGCTCCATGACAGAGGATATGGAGAGTGCTTTCCAGAGGGAAAACATTTGGGGTAGTGCAAAGCAATAAAATTCCTGGGGTGTTTGGTASTATTGTCTCAGGTACATATCAAGGGCCTGCTCTTGGTTTAGGGTTTGGATTTTTTTTATTCCATTCCTACTTTTTTCTAAGCATGTCAGATACTACTCTGGACTAGGCTGTTATTTCACAGTCCCAAGGCCAGCATACTCGCTCTGCCTGGGATCGTGGCAAGAATGTAGTCTGGTTTCCTGAGAAGTGCTAGAAGCTGTATTGTTTGGGACATTTGAGAAGATGCTGGAGAAAATAATGCTAAATAAAGAAAAATCATGATATTTTGCAGGGGGTGAACCAGTAAGTTTCTTCTGGATGCACCTTTTCTGATTCTTTGAGTTACAGAACAGGATCAGAAACCAAGATAATATTGTAGAGCTTTCAGAAAAKGAAATCTCTTTTTTGGTTCCAGCAATATTAGAGAAGATTGAAGAAGAAGAAACTGTCTTTGTTGCCATCATTGGTTTTTAACTGAAGTCACATATTGTAGCTAGCAAGACGCTTATGTAACACTGTCTAAAATGTCTTTGTGCTCAGAAAAGGTCATAAGTAAATGAGTTTGAAGCTTAATCAGTGGAGGTACAGGACAATTATTGTATTTCACTATAAATCCAGTTTAAATTCAGTGAGGTAAGCAGAGTTACTTGGGATTTACAGTAGAGTAAGTGTGTGCAGAATATGGCTCCATGATTTTAATTGTGCTTTATTTCCACTGTGCAGATATTATACGTTTGTATGCAACTTGCACAGAATGATTTTAAAGAAAAGACTCAGTATGCAAAACCGTAAAATAATAGCTATAGGACAAAAAGTGAAAAGTTTAACATTGTTTAATATGCAAAATATTTTCTAGTGTTTCTACAACAGTCTATAAAACTAGTGAATACTTTATGTAGGGATTACAGTGACTAGTTTTGTATGTAGGACATTTTAGAATAGGATTTAAAAGTACAGCCTTGCTGTCTTTATAGTTGTGTTTATCTTCTTGATCCATTAYGTATTTTTGTGATCTTTAGGCAAAGCCATAAATCCTTTGGAGAAGGAGCAGCTCTCCAGAGGAGCCTGGTTTGTTAAGGTTTTTTKGGGCTAGTTTGGATCCCTGGGTTTGTTGGGTTTGTTTTTTGGCACTTAGATAACGAAGAGCACTTTCATCATCTCAGATCACACAGAGGAATCGGTAGGACCCTTTGTTTCAGGATACAACCGTGCCGTCAGCTATGCTGAGGAAGCAAAGGCAGCAGGAGGGGAAGACTTTTGGCACAAGTGGTCTGTCTATTTTCTGAAGCAGCCAAGAATGACATTTGATTTTACCCTAGAAAACAAATCCTGCACTTCTGTATAACTGCTTATGAAGAATACAGTAAAAGGGGAGACTTGAACAGAGAAAAAAATCAACACCCAGAAGTAATAGAATAGAAATCACATTTGGATTCACAAGGTTTATATGCAGGTCTGGGTCAAAACTTTCACAGAAGTCCCTGGATTTAGATCCTAAGCCTGAAGTAATKTCAGTACTAAGGGGAATGATGTAAAATAGAGAAGAGGGGAAAGAAAACCAGAAAGCTACTKCTGGAAGGTAGGCATAGCCCATCTAAAACAATGCATGTCTCCTGGRATTCCTCTGGGGCTTTTTCTAGATGGGACCTATAGAGACTTACCAGTATTGAGCAGATTGCAGCTGCTGTCTGCTGCTGGAGCCAGGGCACTTTCTGCAGCTGGGACTCTTTYCACTGGTCCGTGTACAAAAAGTGCTCTGAACCTGCCCCTGGAAGTAAAAGATAAAATGACAGGAAGGTTTTGTGCAGTGCTCTTATTTTGGGGGTTGCATTAGGCTGTGCAACATTCAAAGGGGTGGTTTTTCCTGTTTCTTTTCTAATGATCATTTTTACAGTGTGCAAATATGGGGGGTGCACATACCTGCGGTTGTTCTTCCTGCAGAAGCATCATGGAGCAGACAGATAAAATGATACAGCTAATTAATTTAGGAATGTTATTTAAGGGTAAAGAGTTGAACACCACAAGTGACTCTTAAATTCATTGCCAAATACAACAGCTTTTGTGAATGCTCTAGAAAAATGATCAAAAAACATGTTTGTAMAAAATCTCTTCTGTTTGCATGTTTTGCTATCTCGCTATAAATAAAAAAATGCCCTTCCTCCTGGGAAAATTTACTGTGATAATCACTTTTTGAGCCAAACCGTGTCCGCTTCGGAAGACAAGGTGCAGCTGTGCTGTCTCAGGAGGAAGGGACAGTGTTCCCAGGCATTTCCTGGCCCAGGAGGAGTATGGTTCCTGTCAAAAAACCTGCTGCACTGAGGGTAAAGCTTGTACCTCTTTTGGCTGGACACCTTGCTGCTTTGCAGTGGCTCTCTGCCAGGCGGCAGGAGCGGTGCTTGTGTGCTTTCTGGCAGGACTCTCCAGCAGAAGACTGCTTGATGCACTGGAATCGAGGCTTTCCACAGCAAGATGTCCATTTTGCTTGCAWGTTCAGCAAAGAAGCAAGTAGGGAGGCAGCCTGGCTCAGAGGTGACTCCACACGTGATGTGGCTTGCTGCCTGCCGGCCCGATGTACCAACCCCCCAGCTCCGGGGGGTCCTCAGGCAGGACAGGGGGCAACTGTCCCCCGAAGAGGTGAGCCCAGGGAGGCAGCCGCGGGGAAGCTTCGGGGCTGGGGACTTTGCCAGGCAAGGCCCTGTGGAGCCAGGCTTCCTGTGACAYTGGGCAGCTCAGGGAACAGGTTATCTGTTCAGAGACCCAGGGATCACCTGAGAACAAGCCCACATCTAAACTGATCTTGATTTATTCCTCCCTGGAAAAAAAAATCTTATCCCACCAATGCTAGGTGCTAATAAGAGCACTAATAGTGCCAATCTAGGAATGAGGGTGGGACATTTCATACGTCTCTTCTCTAAGCTTAGTCTAGTCCTATGCATGCAACGCTTTCTATCYGTTACTTGATAACCCATCATTACGAATTATCTAGGGATTTGTTGATTTGGGATGTATGTGGTGATTCCTCTGGTAAAGCAAGCCAAGAGAATTTATATTTGACAAGAAGTTTCTGAATAACTGGAGATGGAGTGTCATTAGMGATGTATCCAGACTGTGAAATGGGCAGATACATTTTAAAAAATCTTATTACAGGGCTTAATACTGTACTGGCAGTGCTCATGTAGCTTGTGGAAATCAGTTTACATTTCATGTAAATGTCTGAGTGAGAGATTTGTTGATATTGATTCTTTGCTTTAATTGCAAGGCTGTAAATCTACATAGTATATGAAATTAACTGAAAACAAAATAATTCATAAGATCATCAAGCACTTGGGTCTTGTCYGCATGTTTTGGTGGCATGGCTGGGTATAGTGTGAAGAACATGACCAGAGCAGCTGGTTTCCATCAAATGGCATCATGACAGTGTAAAGGAAGGTAAACTGGGCCCTGCTGGCGCTATCGTTTATGCTCTGTAGATCAGCTAATGTAATTTTCTCTGATGGATCTCTCTCCCTCTCTGTAGTGTCCTAGGGAGCTGCACTGCAGTTGCCTATTCATG
Source organism: Oceanodroma leucorhoa (assembly GCA_030449065.1). Lineage (NCBI taxonomy): Eukaryota > Metazoa > Chordata > Aves > Procellariiformes > Oceanodroma > Oceanodroma leucorhoa. The sequence goes on from JASVER010000029.1 coordinate 10,557,903, forward strand.
CTGCACTTGACGGATAGCTAAGTGAATAGAAGTGCACCATCCAAAAAGGCAGCGGTGCCGGCTTCCCATTAATATTCCTGTGTGTCCTTCTGGAGAGTTTTAGGGGTAAAAAAACATCAAGTCTGGAATCTGGTACCTCTTAAGTAGTTGTTACCTTACAGACATGGCAACGTTGACATAAGGTCTTGTGATACAACGGGTTTTGCAAAATAATGCCATCTGTCTGCTGGAAATCAGGCTAAGACTATATACGTCTCTTTATAGACCAGTGACTATGTGTCAACRGCAACATCTTTTGATCAGTGACCTGGAACCTGATTTGTAAATGCATTTGTCTGGTTTTATGTTCATGTGCATCCTTTGTGTTTTTTAGTATACTAGTGCTGATGTAAATGTACTTCATGAAGCAAGCACCTTAATTAGATTTGGGCTTGTGTAAATATTTTATTTTWTCTATCCTAAATTACTTCTTCCAGATAACCACATTTTCATGCTTGTCCAATATAAAAACTTGCCAAGTGCCTCACACTCTGTTGCTTTGGTGCCAAATGACTACAGCTTTAACTSTCCCACAGAAACATTTGTGTGCTGTAGTGGTTTTGTGCACGTTTTAAAATTGCACTGTGTAGTAAACACACTGTTCAGTGACTACTAGAATGTATTTACTAAAAATGTGATGAAAAAATGTAAATATTAAACAATTACATTTCCTTTAAGAGCCAAAGCCATACCTTGTCATGATTTACTAGTAAAATTTTATCTGATAAAAAGCTCATATATAATGATAAACTGTAATAAAGACATAAAAGAAAGAGAGAAGCTTTTCCTCTTTCCTAAAAGAAATACAGTAATCATTTCTGGAAGTCAAATCCTTGATAGCCTCTGCTTAAGTACAGTCTTCTTTAAGAGCTGCAAAAAAATTCACTCAATCCCTCCCATTCCTTCCCTGATTTCTTGAAACCATGCAGGAAACAGTTTTTAGATATGTTGTCAGATCATTTTTCTATAGCCAAATATTTTTTTTTTTTTAGAATCTGCAAACAACTAAAATGTGAATTCTTTTTAAATCTACATTGCCAGCAAGGATAAAGTTAAATACAGATGCTGTAAGTAACATTTATAATGGATGGTACTGCAAAAAGAGCAAGACGTTAACTGGCTGGTTATATTCTCTATTTTTCAGTATGAAGAAAATGAGAAAATACGGGGCATAAATGCTCAACATGTCTTTTAAGCAGCAGCTTTCAATTTAATTGCATGAAGAATGATATGCAAAAGATCATTACACAACACATCAGTCAGAAGAGTGTCATCCTCACTGCATAGCTAAGGGCAGGGAGATTACAACCACCATCTTGTGCCTTGGCCAAGCTCCTTCTTTTTATTTGGCCTCTGGCTTGAAAGAGGTATGAATTCTAGATTAGAAATCCAGTGTATTACATGCTTTTCTGAGTAATCCATGTTAGTTTTAAATGACTTATATTCTATGGCTTATTCATGTTCTGTAGGTCCTCAGATGGTTACCTACAAAGCCACTCCAAGGAAAAGAGCTGTGGACCCCTATGCATTTGTCAGATCATGAGGGAGTCTGCAGCAGGCAGAGTTTGGAGTTGGCTCCGGTCCCCTCRCGGTGCCAGGCTGCGTGCACAGTGGCTGGGCACACACACAGCATTTGGGATGCTAAGTGGTCTGTGGATTACTTTTTAAAAATTTGCATGGTGCTTCAGCTGGGAAAAGGTTTGCTGTCTCTCTACAGAGGACACTGATCAAGAGAAACAGAAAAACATTTTCTGGTGAAGTCTGGAAGTGATATAAAACCTGGTGAAATAGTAAGTGAATGCAACGCCTCAGAGCTGTGCCTGCACAGAGAGCGTGTGTTGGCTTCTTGGGATCCAGTCAGACATAGACCATGGACACCATTCTCAAGTGAGGTTATAAAAAGGTGGGGAACTTCTGGTCTGGGTGACACTCTGCTTTCTAACCTGTTGACTATGTCTTCTTTCTGCAGGCTACAAAGCTGCATGTAAATACAAATCCCTCAGAGCAATTAGATTTTTCCACACAACCTGAAAACAAGCATCCCAACTTACTCTCCTATGCGGAAAACTGTATCTTTCCCAAATAAACCCCGGCTGGGTTGCTGGGACTGCGGTCAGGAAGGTTTTCATTGGTGTGCACTGAAAATCTGGAGCCTGTCATGCTCAGTGCCCATACTCTGTTTTGTAGCAGGGTTTTTCTTTCTTCGGCCAGAGCTGGGAACACTGAAATTCACCCAGCGTGTTTCCTCTGTGCTGAATTCCTCTACGTTGAATGACTAACAAGAGACCAAGGAACACTGTGAAGATATCCTTTCATTGCTATTGCTCAGATTTTCCATTCATTGCCAAGACACAGCATCCATTTCCAGCAGTAAATGTCATGCATACAATAGCTCTGCTGTCGGTGTGAAAACCTAGCTTAACTAGAGGAGAAGGCATAAAAGATCAGAGCCCATCCTCTGTGTGCAAAACTGTACAGTCCAAAACATGTCTCATACCGGCAATTCAAAATAGATTGATTATACATGKTTGTATCCTAAGGCTTCATTGTTGCCTGCATCAAATGTTACTTTTTTTTTCACTTGAACCATCTTTACATGTCTAGGCACTAAAAGTGATTATGGTCCTTACTTGGCCAAAAGAAGGCAGCATTTGAAGGAAGGTTTGCATACTACAGACCTGACTACATGTGGTCTTCACCTGGGTGAACAGGGGTTGGGTGAACGTTAGGAGATACTGGGGCTGTTTGTCCTTATCCAGCTTGGAGCAGAAAATATTCCAGAGGTCGTGTTTAAGCAAGCAGGAGATGTGAGGGACAGCAACAGAAGATGGTATAGGACAAAGRAAAGCAGAGCCAGCGAAGTCTCAGTGCAAGGCAGTGATAAAAACAAATGCCAGGGAATGTGTTTGAGGCCAGTCACCGAACCAGGAGCCAGACCCAAATCAAAATCTGAATCTTCTGCCTTGTAGTTTGACCTTCACTGCATAGTCTGTAAATTGATTTAAAAGTGGTATAATTCCTCAGTGCAGAAGTGTTTCATGTGTATGAGAATATTTCTCCAGCTTTATATAGTAAGGGACACAAAATCTGATTTGAAAATAATATAGCGTGCAATGAATAAATGATATGCTCTGACATTTGGTGGTGTTTGTGAGATATAAGTCTATTTCTAGTGCAGTGTAGGCTTAAATAGCCAAGTGGTGTTTATAGGAGATGGGTTGCTGCATTCCTTTTCAGTTTGCTAATATGCGCTAGTCTACTGAAGTAAGCCAGCCCTGCACTGAATAAATAGGTGGGACTCTGTTCATCTATAGGACAATATGAATAAACCATCATACCTTCACTGGAGATCTATGCATACATCATGTCTCAAACTGTGAAAAAAGAAAACAGAATTTAAACTAACTGACTATGCTCATTGGATACACTCTCAGCCTATATGCCTTAGTTTACCTAGTTGAAACTTGAACTAAAAATAATCTGTAGCTGGAAAATCTTTGCAATGGACACTGTAAAATTCCAGAGAGATGGTTGTGAAGCATAGTTTATTCTTGTAAAACACTTTAGGATCTTTGTTTTGAATGTGTTTAAACCATAAATGCTATTAAGTGTTTGTTTTACTGCTGTTCAGTACTTTCAGTGTTGCATCATTACATTAAGAAATGGGGGCATGTCATTTTGACTGGATTACCATGGAAAACTTTGTTCTGTACAGTCCTCCAGCTGCAGCACAGAAATATGAGTTCTCTTGTATTGGTGAATATACTAGAAAGATGGGGATACCGAGCTGTGTAGTGCCACTACCAAGTAGAAGTGGTAGGGAAAAAAATCATCTTTTATGGCTGGACTGACATTCAGTCACTGGGGAAAAAAAAAAGCTAAGACAATGGGGCAAATGTTAATGATTCCTCCTCTTCAAGATAATTTTGGCTTGTTACAAAGTGATTCTAAATCCAAAGTACTTTGGGAGATTGTGAGAAAGATTTGAATTTGAACGTAGATTCTACTCTCAGATTTACAGTGGTTGTCTTTCTCTACAGTGACCCGAACAACCCCCCAAAAACAATGTTTGAACTTTTCTAGATGCAGTTAATCCCCCAAGAAACAATGTCTGAACTTTTCTAGATGCAGTGGATGTATTATTATTATTATTGTTATTATTATTATTATTACTGAATAATAATATTCAGAATCCTACTTTCAATCTCCAAAAATTCAAATCCCGACTAGTTTAGGAAGGTGCTGAGCCAAAGCCCCATGTCCTTTCTTCTTGGATCTTGCTTGGGTAGTAACTAAGTGAAAAGCTTCACCCAGTTCTGCTAAAGCAGCTCCCTCCTACCCTTTTACTGAGAATCATTTTAGCAGATTATTGCTGTGAACAGTTAATAAAGCCAGATAGAAGCATGTAGAGAGCCAAGGCATGATTTTCAMTTGTAGCATCTAGGTCTTGAGAAGAAAAGTATTAACATGTGGTGCTATCTTGCCRCTTGTAAATACATAACTGTCCTTGAACACTGTTTTGCTATGGAAAGAGACTCTGTAAGTGGAATTGCAAAGCTCTGGCAGTGGTTTCCTAATGGAATCAAGGACAGATCATGAACGAGGTAACTAAAGTAGCTGCTTGATTGATTATATTAATGCCCGGAAGGGAATAAGTCCATGACATTTTTTCCGTGGCTTTCTATTGTAACTTTCTCTCATTTAACAATGATCCATATACAAGGAAGGGTAAGGACAATGCAAGGTCGGAGAGGGAAATAATTGTCTTTAAGCAATGTCCTTTTGCTTTCAGACTATCTGGGATTGTTTTCCCTCTTTCTTAGAAACCTCTATGTATAGCCAGTGAGCAGGGTTGGCTGCTTGGTTTGAATTTCTCTTTGTCTGTTTACTGTGACAAAAAAGACCTCTGCTCGTAAGCAAACTGCAGAGCATTGAGCAAGGATGTGTTCTGAAGGACGGGAACAGCTGAGCCTTCTGGAAGCTCTACAGTTTGCTGATTAGTGTGGTCTCCAGGCCGATTTTGCTTACAGTGATATGTATGTGAATTATCTGCATATCCAATTTTATAAATTACTGCAAAGAGGAATCAGTGTAATGCTACTCTCCAAACCTCCCTCTCCCCCTCTCCAAGATGAAGAAATTGTGTTTCCAAAACCGCATGTTATCAGAGCTTTCTTCTTGCCCTTTCTCTCTTTCTCTCCTTCTTTCTTGCTTCCTTCCTTCCTTCCYTCTCTTTCCCTTTCTTTCCTTCTTTCCTTCCTTCCCTCTTTCTGTCTTTTTCTTTCCTCTTTCCTTCTYTTCCTTTTTTATTTCACTTACTTTCTCTCTAAGTCTCTCTGCTTCTTTGTTTCTCTTTTTTTGCTTTCTGTCTTATTTTCTCCCCCTTCTCTAGTTCTGTCTCATTCTTTCTCTTTCTCATTCTTTCTCTTGTTTGTTTTTTTATTCTCTTGCTTAAAGTCACTACATTCTTATGGAGGGGACAAATAACCTTTATGTTTTGTTTACTGCTTTCTGAAACACTTTGTATGAAGAGAGCTCATGATCTAAATGCCTATCTTGCTGATGGTTCTTTTGACTCCATGTGAGTTTAGCAAATTACTCATCAGCTTAATTTGGAACAGGATTGGGCCCCCAAGATAGATTTCAGTACTGACTGCCCAGACTGCACAAAAGCAAGCAAGAAGAGAAAGACTCATCAATCTACTTATTTGTCTGCCTAAAACTTTTGCATCAAAGAAAGCTTGAACAGTTTCTGAACTGAAGAGTTTTTGAGGARAACATGAAAACTCTAGAAGCTGACACTGACACATTTCTGAAAAGGCATTACTTCATAGTACAGATATATGTTTCTTTGTAGCATCCACAAAATTATATTTGACTGTTGCTATTTAGTGAGAACTGACAGTGCCCTTCATGCTGTTCGAGAGGCAAATGAAAATTCAGGGCCTCCTACCAGGAGCCTGTTTCTTATTTCTGAAAAGCTAACTATGCTTTAATTGTGGTCTGGAAGTTAATGTTATTTCAGAATTGTCTTCTTAATTCCCATAATTCCTATTCTGCAGATGTGGAAAATCACCCTCTTTACTATATTGCCCATGACTCTCTTCATTACCATGTGCTAAGGGTCCAAAATCTGTTATGAGCTCGCTACTAAATTCAACTTCCTTTCCTTTTTTTGGGGGAAAAAAAACCCAACCCACAACAGAAAACAACCCATCTGTATAGCTACTGAACAACTTACCCTGCTGTAATAAAGAACTCCTTTCAGAGACATAAGTCAATACTTCTGGTTAGGTCAGCCAAGAGGAATTGTCTTTTCTTGGGTACATCCTATACCCGTCTCTTCTTTCCAAGGGAAAAGAGTTTTCACCAGGCAAGCTGGTACTCTGCCTGCCAGAAAAACCTGTGGTGTTTGAAAAACTAAAGCTGTCATTAATAAAAACCTCTTTTCTAGTACAAYTGTTCTTTCTCTATTAGCCAGCTATGTAGTATTTAAGTGTTCACAAAACAGTATTTAAAAGTGTTATGAAAACAGTAATTTTCTAAAAAGTGCATTAATTTCAAATTTTATCCATTCTTTGTCACTTTTCCTAATAGCTATGCACAGCATAGAAGTAATTGGACTGTTTGGATTCTCCCTGTATATTTTTAAAGGTATTTAATTTAAATGATAGGCTGGAAACTGGTAGTAATAATGACATCACTGTTACAATAAAATCAATTTTTAACAAAAACTCAGCTTACTAAGCTGTGAATAAACAATTCTATGGGTAGTAAGTACATTYAGCATTGTCTAACAGGGAAGCATTAAAACTGGACAGCCCTGACCTCCATCCCCACCTCCATGGTAGGTTGTTGTGCACCCAGTTTTCATCATCTTCAAAATGGCCACAACTGTACTTACTCCCACCAGTTTGGAAGTGATGTCTGAAAGTGCAAGGCAGAATAAGATTGAAAGATTTTGAGGAGGGGCTATATACCATGAAGGCCTGGAGGGAAGATATTTTACACCAGCTCTTTGAAAGCCTCAACACACACATGTATTATCATGAATAACTCTTACGATGCATTTGCCAGTTAGTTCTGCAGATACTAGCAACCCACTAAATGAGTTGCTTACTCATTTGCGGCAGTTGAACAGGACTGAAGTTGTTGGCAGTGCCTGCATCAAAGCTGAAATATGATGAAAGGATTTGTGTTGTGTGTACTGATCRGGGGCAGACTTGCATCATGCTCATTTCTCGTCCAGCAAATACTACTTCCCGACACCATGACGTGTTCACAGGGGCAGGTCTCTCTCTTTTCTGTGCCGAGAAATAAGCCCAGCCAAGTCTGCCACTCTTCTGTTAAATCTGTAACAGTGTGGCCGACTGTCAAATCTCAGGAAATTATATGGAGCTAGCTTTGTACTTAAAAATAGAGCTGGTGAGGGTGGGTGGGGGAACAGCACATTCAGAAATCTGCCTTTTTGTTCTTCGCCAAACTCCCTCTCAGGCGGATTTTGCAAAGAGCTCACCATATGGGAGGACGAGGGCTGGGGAAAACCTGACCCCAAGTTCCTTCAAAAATGTGATCTTCTGGGATGGTAAACTGTGTGATTAAGTTGCACAACTAATTGGATAATTTGTTCTAYGGTCCTAACGTGCTTATTCGTCCTGTATATAATCGTTAGAGTCGGTGCTGAGGTCCAGTCAGTCAAAGGATTACTTTTAAAGCCTTTGCAAGTGGGTTCAGAGACCCTGAAGGCRCGTTAGGCAGTGTTTCCCCACAGACCAGAGCCTCAGGGACCCCAAGCCCTTGCCCTCTTCTGCACCGAACTAATAACTCTTGTCTCTGTCCTTTTTTTTGGTAAATGTGACCACAGCGCATCAGRGAGCTTGTAAGTCCATATTGTCCTGCTCCGTATGGAAATACCATCAGGCAGGGAGGACCTGCYGTATGCACCCCGCGCTGTGGGCTGTGGAAATGTTTGAAGTGGCTGAGGTCCAGGGGCAGTAAAACCCTATATTGCAGTCACTACTTGGGACAGCAAAAAGGATTTCTGTGGGAAGTCCTTGCAGCTGTAGATATGGTTGATCAGGACTCTGCAAGGAAGTCCATTTCAGTGACTGCTCACTTGTATTTTAAATGAATGAGTCGTTAGCAAACTAGTCTCTTACCATATGCTCCAGTTTGAGTACCTATATATACTTCATGTAAAATTWTATTTGAAAATAATATGAAAGATTATGCTAAAAAACCCAATGAGGGAAAATTAGGGACTTCRTTASATAAGGAAACAATTCACAGCCTCTCAGACTAGATAGTTGGATCTGTTTGATCCAACTTGCATCTGTTTGGCTCACAAATTGACTTGCTAGCCCAATGGAAGTTACTGTATTTACTAACTTATCTCCTTTTTTTAAAGAAGGAGCTAAACTGCCAACATTTTCTTTTCATCTCTGTTCATCCAAATTTGAATTTGCAACAGGTCATGTTTTGTTTGTGATGGTGAGCTTCAAGAGAGTTATCTGAGGGAAACAAAATGTTGATAATTCATCTGAATTTTAGAACCTTTTTGTGCTTCAGAACTGATGTGGAAATCTTGCAAGGTGAAGCTTTGTTCTGAACATTCARTGTGCCTCATGATGACATGATGAAAAAAACCCACACTTTTTCTAGTGATTTTTTAATGCTTCTGCAGAGGCAGTTTCAGCAATTAAAGCACAATGCAGCAAATGCTAAATATAGACTCAAGTAAAATGGTTGGAAGTTTTTGTTTTACAYAGCTCAGTTTTCTTATCTCTGTGCAAGGGAGACTCGTTTACCTAAATTGAAATATATAAGCTCAAGGATAGATAGCACCGAGTAGATATGATTATTTAATTATGTTMTGCTTTTAGAGTTTGTTACATAGTTCTAGGGTTTTAGATCTTTCAGATTACTTTAGAGGTCTATGAGAGTCAACTTTCAGAGGTCACATTTTTATGCTTTAAACTTATGTGTTCTTGCAKATCGCTAACATCTGAAAGCAGTGACATATCAATGCAGCAAATGTGTTTTTGGAATATGTGATTCAATTAATCATTTTTAAAATTAGTTTTTGTGTTCTACCCTTAATACAATGCAAAATACATGGTTTTCTTGTGTTTTTAATCCAGATTTTGTGAGCTTATCCTTGCAGCAATTGTCTTCAAACATAGAAGCAAAAGACAAGTAATATTTGCATGTATTTAAAGAGACTTTATTACAGCTGTCTGCTTCCTTTTCATTTCTTTCTCATTTTTCTGTTCTACCTTTTAACCACAGTGGCTGTGCTAAGTAAAGGTCTTGCATGGTGACTGCTGGGGATGCGTTCCAGCAGGGCCAACACTGTGAAAGGCTCATGTAAYGTAGCTCAGTGGTGTCTTCAAGCAAGTGCTTCCATGAATGAACTGACTTGACGGAGCATTCGCTGGAATAGTTTGCAGGGGGGAGCCTTGTGTATGACTGCCTCTCGCACTTTCTTAATGACTATTTGTTGCTGTCCATTTTAGCTTCCTGAACTGATCGTCATGTCCTGTTTCAGTGTATTTTTTGTTCTTTGTAATTTTCACATTGGGAGCACATACATAATGTTTTTTTATAAGGATGCAGCTGGTTCYGAACTTGTAGATAGGCTATTTATCTCTTCCCATTAATGCATTTTGTTTGGGTAGTTCAAGCTACTTACCTTGTGAATAGATGTCAATCTTCCTTCAGAAGCTAGCGGGACATTCCCATGTTCTGGACTGACCTTCTGATGCTTGGCTCAGAAGATAGTAACGCTGAGAACTAARTGGTCAAAGCATAGAGCACATTTGTACCGTACTGTCCTGCATTAACCAGAAAATTAGAATTATGATTCTTCAATTTAATTTTAATTGATTTAACCACATTTTCTTATTTGAGGTATTAGAATGGTACAATGGTGCACTACATGATGTGCAATTCTTAAACCGTGGGATTCCTAAATTAGTGGGACAGTCCCCAACAATTTAAGCAGCAGTACTTAAACTTCTATGATTCTTTTACTTATGTACATTTAAAGTTACATGCTCACTCAGAAGCTCAATTTCTTGTTGTTTTCTCTGTGACCAAAGATCAGGTTGCACGTTTACTGAAACGCCTCCCAGATCAATTTGGTGACTCAAGCAATGTGTTAAAAGTAGAATACTAGAGAATGATCTTACAGCCAAGCCAGAGTCACAAAGTTACTTTTAATAAACACTCTCGTCTGTGTTAATTTTAAGTCAAAAGCAAAACAGTCAAAGGATACTGTGCTGGATTCATACATGTGTCATATACTAACCCTGAGGTCCCATGAAACAAATCTGATGGGCACTGTGGTCAGCACAAACTAGTACAGTCCACTTTTTGCATTTCAGTCATTTTCTACCTTCTTGGGTGAACTGGGTTTCTCTAAAAAAGCGTGTGCTAATATATATGTTTGTTAGTTTAATGTGAGAATACTATTAAAAAGACTGAAGGATATGAAGCGCAAGATACAAGCAAATTGTGCTTTGCAGTCTCAGGCATAACAAAACCAGAGTGTTTTCTAAGGCTGCCTGTCCTGCACACCGGGAAGTTCTCAGCGGTGCCACGACCGATGGCTGCTGGCCCTCGTGCATTGTACAGGGAGCGGGCTGGTTCTGAGACATCTGCAGGGGGTGTGCTGGGTGGGTCTAAAAGTGTCCTTTTAAACTGGATTTTATTCTACCAGCATAGAATACCCCGTCATTTTAGGCACGGACCTCTCACTGCTGAGAGAAAACAAAGTATTATAATACTGAAACATTATTATAGTATATAGTAGTGAATTATTGTAGAATCAACATCAGTGATTTTTGTAGAATAAAAGTCAATGGAGAAAAAATGGGGCAGGGAGCTTCATGAAGTTAATTGTATTTATAGTTAAAGCATGAAATAAATTTTTCCGTCCGACTTCTACATATGGGCATATGACAGCACTGAGCTGACTAAACTGAGCACTGGCATAACTCCATTGACTTTACTGAAACTTCATCCCTTTGCAGCAATACTGGGTTTGGCTCAAACACAAGTGACCAGATAATTTTCTGACTGGTAATGTTCGTAGGTTGTATTTCTGACTTGGAGTAAACAAACTACATATTTCAGGCTATAAGCAGATAATGATGGCCACTTGGAAGAAATTTCCATTTCCAAGTATTCATACAATGTTGCATCGCTGGCTAGTTGTGCTGTAGTGTGTTTGGCCTTCCTGTATAGAGTCGCCTGTAATTTTAAATTCTGTATGATGTCTCAAAAGTTATATAATTCAGTGGGCATGTCTGTTGCAAAAGGAAAACAGGATTTATTCCTTTCTGCGCTGAGGTGGAGATGGAACAGGGAACCTCACTGCACAGTCTGATCCTTTGTTTCAGCAACTGCATACAAGGGGGATGCTTTTTGATTAACCTTTAAAGCAGGTAGGTTTTAAACAGGTCAGGCTAAATGCTGTTTTGTGCTTCTTATATGGCAGTTACTTCACATTTGAGATAGAGTTTAACCTACATAAAAAAATCTGCAAATTATTGTATAGCAATATCATCCAATGCTTTATCCTGCTGCACTCATTTATCTGTGTATAACACGGAGTCAAACAAGACTGCCTTGTTTGATTTGAAGTAAAAGGTCAACTGTAAAAACTCAGGCATTGACAGTGGTAGTTGGATCAAAAACCTGAACTGCAGCACTGCTCAGGCTTGTTTTCTTAGGCGTTAGCATAAGTTTCAGCACAGAAAAGTAAATACAAAAAGTTCAGTATTTTGATAATCCCAAATGGAAGGGGTTTTGGTATAGCCATTTTGAAACTGAATTGTGCCTGCCTGGTCTGATGACTGGTAGCACAGTTATCTCATGCCTTCATTTGCTTCATTTTGCTGSTCTCTCTCTCTGAAGAATACCAAAGAATACTATCAAGCACCAAATTATCATTTTGTATTAGTTATTACAAAGAAGCCRCTGGACTGCAACAGGTCTCATTTGAGAGATCATGGCCTTGATCAGATGTTTCAGCATCACGACAGATGTAGAATATCACCAGGAGGTCTCTGTCCTCTCTCTCAAGAGGATTTACAGCTTGCTGTCTCTTTTTGTYTTAAACCTACTAGAAAAAAAAAAGGATGGGTGCACCTAAAATCAGCTAGTGCTTTCATAGAAAGTGAAGGTGACTCAAGCGGGCTCAAGAACAGGAGAACTGGAGATATTGTAAAAAAGTTATGCAACATGAGTAGGAGAAACAATTTTTAAAAAATATTTTTTGTTGAAGTGTTATGTCCTGAAAGGATGTTAGATATGTTAGTGAGTCCCACTGGGGCTAGGGGAAGAGGCTTTGCTCCGGTACAGCATTCTGGCTCTTAAATGTGTTAGGAGCCAACCCTGAAAGGCTGGGAGGAGAAGGCGGCGGCTTGCCTGCGGCCTGTAGGTTTTTACATATTCTCTCCATCCCMGCCCAAGTCATTTGTATTTCCTCCTTTCTCCCACTGCCTTTGGGAGRCGAGGGGATGGAGAAAAGGGAAGGTAGAATTGCAGAAGTCAAAATTTTCCCTTTGAGAAAAACACACCTGGGAAATTCCTGATTATCTTCACAAGTTGCTGGTTAGATGCCACTGGATCCCACCCCCTGCATATGTTCTTCTTCCTGCAGTATCAGAGTTGATGACACAGAGTTGATTTAAATCTCTTAGACTTATTTTAAAATCATATGACAAAAAAAAAAGCGTTTGTCCCACCCACCAGTGATGAACCATGTAAAATCCCTGACTCCCAAGTGTTTTCTAGCAATGATGTAAATGAAAACATTTTCAGGCTGAGATTTTCAGGTGAAAATCTGATTCTGAAACCTGGAACATCAAGAAGAATGTGAAATTTCAGGAGGCTGGTATTAAACCATAGCTATGGTAACAACAAGCTGCTTGGTTTTATTCTCTCTTGTGGTATAAGCTGTTACTGAAAGCGCAGGGCAAAGCAGATTCAAATCGGTATCAATTTGTGTTCCTTTGTGAAAGACAGGCACTCTCATTTCCTTGTAGAAAAGGCAAAAATAAAAACATTGTAAACACCGTGTTATTTCATGATTCCTGCTTTGCAGGTATTAGGTGACACAGTTTATTGTTAATGCTGTGCAGTGCATGCAATGTACTTTCAGTGGAACATTTCAGTCTTTCGTAGGGCAGCCTGCCCTACCAGCAGGGCTGCAGTTTATTAGGTAAGCTAATCTGTTCTTAATTATAGTGCCACCCAATACAGTTTAACATCTCGCTTTGTAACATACATAGTTATTTTTTGCAAAACAGGAGGAATTGCTCTAAGGCTTCTTAAAGGCTGCTTAGACTTTGCTAGGACACAGTGTTCAACTGAAAAAGTTGTGGGTGGAGGAAAAAGATTTCTGTACTTAGTGAAGCAACTCAATAACTGAAAATTTGTGATTTTAATTTCAAAGTCATTTACAATATAGATGTGCTTGCAGAAATGCCGCTGTTGCTTTTTGATAGAATGCACACGTGCTTGATGTCTTAATTAGATAGGGGAAATAGCCTGCATTCTCTTAGAACAATGTTTAGCRATTTAGCATTCAGGATTTTTTAATAATCTTTTAATTCTATTAAATGTGAAAGCAAGTGTGTAGAATAAATATTGAAYGCATTTCTGGCTTTAATCAAAGCAAAATGCTGCTTCAGAGGTTATGTTTCAGCTTAATTCCATTTAGAGTATTATGTTTTTACTCAGGAAAAAAAAAAGGGATATGTGATTTCTCAACCTGGAAATAGATCACAGACCCTTGGGTAAGATGTGCTGTAATTGACAGGAATGAGACGCCATCTGTCCAATACCAGTGCTTAAGCTGTTACTTTCTATTGTTATTTTTCTTTGTTGATTCTGCCAAGAGGGTAGAGTTTGTGTCAGAAGATCATGAGGAAAGAGGTGAGGAGAAGGCTTTTCAGACAATAAGAATTTGAGTCCATTCATTGTAGCATCACATTTCACAATAATTATCTGGGGATGCAGGCTGTTTCCACTTCCCGTTGATTCCCGTGTAAGGTTACATGAGCTTTCCCTCGTACCACGCTGCCATTTTCTATACCTTTACACCCCTCTTGAGTGRGGCAGTACTGAAACGCAGATTGCCACGCTCCTAATTCTGATTAACCCAAGAGATGTAAGAGGTGATAAGCTAATGCAAGTCATCTTAGTGTAGGTAGGCTCCATTAGGTGCAGAGGGACAAATGCCCRTTGAATGGACTGGAGGCAGTACTACCCACCAGCTCTGCACGGTTGAGCCTCGTAGATGGGACAACATAGACTTGTTAAGAAGAGGGGCTTGGGATGGCCTCAGGGCCCGCTGCATTGCCAAGTTGAGATCCACATGAAAGTAGGGGCTTGCTTCAGCAGCATTAAATAGCACAAGCTCATCTCTGCAGGAGGTCCAAGCCAGTTAGCACACTTTTTCAAGAGGTTTTTGAAAATATAAACCAAATACTGCTCCCGCTCTAGAACTGTGTACAAAAGCAGACTGCAGATGTAAAACACTGCTGGAAAGTGAATAAAGCATTAACAAGCTAATTTTATTTATAGAGTAAAACTACTGGCTTCAGTTTGGCTCTGTTTCCAGACAGATACACAGAGGTTATTTGTAGCAGAAAAGCTTTACTAATTACATTCATTTTCTATAAAAACAACTTAATATCCAGTCACAACGTTGAACACGTCTCAGGTTCTGTTATCTGGCTGCTTAAATTTAAGCATGTTTTCTCCCTTTCTGCCTTGAGCAGTAGCACTGTCAAAGCACAGATGCCCCAGCGGGGACACCTTGAAGACACGGCGTTGCTGAGTCAACCTCCCCTGCAAGCAGCGTTATCGGAGGGGATTCAGCCAGACTACCTGGCTGTGTTCTGCCACCCGCATCTCAGCCTTTTTATCTGCTTTTTTCTTCTGTGGTATTGTTCATGAGTAGACAGGAGATACATAAGAAACTGTAAAGCTTCCATGAGCGGCAATACCAAGGTACGTAAAAACACTGCAGTGACATTTATTAGGAGATGGAAGAACTGTTATCACACCTTTTCCAGGCATGCAGCTTTCTGGGGTCGTGATATGCCTCTGGATTCTTGCAGCTGCATTACAGGACAGCATCACAAACTCCAGAGCTCAGCACTGATGAAGTAATTTTACTCCTCTCCTGCTGCTAGATGCCTTCCCCTTCTTGATATTCAGCTTCCTCACAGCTCACTGTGAATATGCCAAATACACATGCTTATCCAAAGTTTAGCAAACTCAACAAAATAGCACGCAACAAATGTTACATGCAGACAAGTCCTTTGAAGAGGCCTTGAACTAAGCGGTTTACATGTTTCTTGGTCTTGAGTATTTTGCAAGATACTTTAGATTTTCCTCTTTCTTATATTCATGTTTACCTACCATGCTCTCACTAACATTCTCCAATATTGAGGTTGGCTTCAGGGTTGAAAGGCTGGACAATTTCACTGAGGTGTTATCAAYGATAATTTAGTTTCCTGCACTGATCTTCTACTGTAAGCTGGTATTTGTGGTTGAAAATGCTTCCACTCTTTTATCATTCAGAGGACCTCTAGCAACAGTCTGAAGGTTTTGACGGGATCTCCTGGAGTTTTAGTATTTGGGGTTTTTTATTCAGTTTTTACTAACATTTTAAAGCCTGTGTTTCTACAACTCTACCTACAAAAGACCTAGTGACAGTTACGCTCCATAGTTAAAACAAGCTGGTGAGGAATGCACATCGTGTCAGGTCTTCAGTGAGTACATAAGGGCTTTTTTATGGATAAGAAAGAGGACGAAATAACAATATGCAGCATTTCTACATGCTCATTCCAGTACTTCTGACGCCTCTCTTTTACCGAGTACATTATGAATACCTAGCTAGGCATAAATAAAATATGACTTGTGCTGAAATATAACATATAACTTTCCAAAGAGATAAAAGCTATTCTGTGATCATCAGTTACTAATTAAAAATGCATYGGGTCAGCAGGAAGTGTTTGAACACAGATTTTATTTATTGATTGTGAATGATTCCACATGAATACAGAACTGCTCCTGTTTCACCTCACCTCCCTAAGCTGTCACATCCATCATACTCTGCAATGCTGTCTTGCTTTTCTTGTCATAGTGGTGGTGGTTTTTGTAATTTTGGGATAGTTAGACTGAAGTTAGAAGCTGTCCATGTATTTTCTCCTTCTCTTTGTGCTTTTGTCTGACTGTGAATTGCTGATCGAGTCAGGGGTACACTTGTTCACAAGGTAGTTTGCAGTGGGGACCACTGGGCTGCAGTTGCAAACAACAGTAACACGAAGGCTGCTATTGCAGAATTTTCTCTCGAAGTATTTGGAGCAGACTCAAAGCAGCTTGGGGGGGGAAGCCTTTTACTGGGTTTGAATTATTGCTGACAGGAGCATTTTGTTTCCAGTCCTGTGGCTTAAACTTTGTGATGGTACTGAGGATCTTTTGGTGGAACTGATCGTTCAAATGAACGTTACAATTCTTTCTTGCCACTTCATTTTCTTACTAACACAAGAAAGTACAGGAAAATTGTGATTTTATTATAAACTCTACTAAGCCTGCATGTACTGGCCCTGGGTATTTCAAATGCCATAATTCTAGAGTAAGGCATTTCACTTTTCTTTACCAATTATCTTTATATCCAATTAAGTGCTTTCAATTAAGCGCTCTCCCTGATGACAGTTACRCGCCGTCGCTAACCGGCCCCTCCTCGGCCCCAGGTTAAGCGGRCAGGAAGCGCGGGGCGCGGGTCCCGCCGGGGCTCACCCCGCCCGGGCAGCTCCCGGGGCAGGCGGACGAGGAAGTTAACAAACCCGAGGCCAACGGCTGCGCCCAAACCACCTCTGCGGCACCGGCGGGGCCTCGGCGGCGCG